>VZRL01006829.1:262007-412773 GCA_013397895.1 Origma solitaria | reverse complement strand
GGGGGGGTTTTGTTTTTGGTTTGTTTGTTTTGTCTTGTTTGGGTGGTTTGGTTTTTTTTTTGTTTGGTTTGGTGTTTTGTTTTTGTTCTGTTTTTGTGTTTTGTTTTGGTTTTAGTTATGTATATATGTGTGAGAAAAATTGAAATGCAGAAAGGCAGGCTGATAGGCAGATGAAGAGACCATACTATGTGTTTCAGGGAGGATTCTGCTACTGTGCATAAGCATTACAGCCTGTACATTTTATGAAAATTATTTTATATATCCATATAGTACCTTAGTAAAAACATAATAACATCATAGAGTCAAAATATATCACCATGGAAAAGTAATGGAAAGGAGACCTTAAAAGTTTTCCCCAGAGTAATAAAACATGTCATTGAAGAGCTCAGAAGTGGGTTAATGCACCCACATGTCCAGATGCCTTTCTTTATAACACTGCAGATAAGAAAGTAATCCTTACAATATAGACTTGAATTCTCCCTGAACAAGATATTTGTTTTTGTAAAACAGCCTATGCCCATTCACATTAAGAAAATATGTTTCTTTTTTTGGTACAAAGGAAGAGAAAATACATAGTATATATCCTATTGAATAAATATAAATATAAATATAAATATAAATATAAATATAAATATAAATATAAATATAAATATAAATAATATAAATATATTTAATAATTTCAAATGTTACATTCTTCAATTTATGCTGTTTGGACAGTCTTAAGGCTAGATCTTTTCCCTTTATATATTTGCAAAATATCCTTTAAATTCAATAGGAACAAAGATTTTACCGTGTGAAAAAAATAGTAATTTCAAATCCTGGTACAACATGAGAAGATGTTCAAAACCAGGGAGGTTCTGAAGGTATTTCACTTGAGAAAGAGAACATGATTTTTGGTATGTTCTGTACATCCTTTGAAAATCAAGGTATTTGAAAGTGTCACAAAAAAATCCATTCCCCCAAATCACCTCTCAGTAATCACTGCCATTGATTCAAAATAACTTCTGAAAACTGGGGTACAGGAACAAAGCTGAGGAAGAAGGATGAGACTGATAAGCTAGTCAGGCTATATTCAATTCCAAGAAAAAGAGAAATCATACAATATTTAGCAATTTGTAAAAGCCTGGCATTCATGGAAGTGTTATACAACCACCTGAGTGGATTTGCCAAGAACTGTTCATTTACTTCCCACCAGGACTAGTTCAATGAGTTCTGTAAAAAGACGAATACTGGGAAAGAATGAATAGTTGACAAGTACAAGTACAGCTCAGATATCACTCCTTGTGCTCATTGTGCGACGCCTCTTGTCCTGTCCCAGTGTACTGCTGAGAAGAGTCTGCCCTCCTCACTCCTTCAGATCAGGTATTTATACATACATGTGAGATCCCCCATGGCACTTCTCCAGGCTGAGCTGTCCCAGCTGTCTCAGACTCTCTCATGTGACAGACGTTCCAGCCCCGTCTTTGTGTCTGTGGCTCTTCAATGGACACTCTCTGTTACTTCCATGCCTCTCTCTGCTGGGTATCCCAGTTCTGGGTACCAAAATTGGGAAGCATCGCACCAGTTCTGTCAGAAGAGGAGGATTATCTCCCTCCCCTGCTTGAAAGGCTCTGTTTAATGCAACTCAGGTGGCTGTTGGCCTTTACTCCAAAGGTGTGCTGCTGGCTAATGGTTCCTTGGTGCCACCATGACCATCAGGGCTTTCTGTGCTGGTTATTGCCCAGACTGGACTGTTGCATGGGGTTATTCCTTCCCAGATATGGTCAAGAGAAATACCCAGCCAAGAAGCATCAGTGTATGGAAGTAGGCACAGTTAGCTACATAAATGTTACATAAGAAACAATGGTATGTGTGAATTTCTCAATCATAAGAAAGGGAACAGTCAATTGAAAAAAAAAATAAAAGGGAAAACTTCATATTATGATTCCATATTGCTCATGGAAAAGAATATTGCAAAGAGGACATATGAGCTCATCCCTCAACCTTACAACTTAGTGCTGCTATGCTATGATATGCATTGTTTTCAATTTAATTTTTTTAAAATGATTGAGTTGAAATAAATGCTTTGTCTGTGTACAGACAATAGAGAGGGGCAATGGAAATGGCCTCAAGTTAAAAATGGAATAAGGAAGAGGATAATTTATTCACTGTACAAGATAAAGATTTGGCTTAAAAGCTCAGCAAGAAAATTCACTCTAGAAATCACAAAAGCCTTTCCAATGGAAAGGGAAGTGAAACACTGAAATGAGCTTCTGGGAAAACTGTGGAGACATCATCGCTGAATGCTATAAGAATTATTTAAACAGCCACCTGTTAAAAATTATAAGGGCAGACCTGATCCTACCACAGGACAGACAGATGAGCTCAATGGTATCTTGTGATCCTGTAAAGCCACATTTTAATATAATTCTAAGATTATGTTACATGTGAAAACACATGTCCTTAAAAATAAGAGTAGGTGTGAAGTTTAACAAGTTCAAGATTATAATATCAAAAGAAATAGGGAATACTGGAGGAGAAATAATCTGAAATTTTAGATGGATAGACTTCCACATCTACAATCCTGTAAACATTTGCTTATTTGAATCAATCTCACATCACTGGAATCAAATTATTTAAATTATTCAAGATCTAAATGTGCTAAAATCCATGTGGGTCCTGTTTGCAGTTAGTTTATGCCTATTAGGCGCTCCAGCCAGCAATAAAGAAGAAAGCATCTGGGTACTTGCCAGCCAGAGAATGGCATTTTGTTCACACATCAAAAGCGATAGAAATAAGGCTTCATGTTTATGTGCTCACGTTTGCATGACAAGACCTTTTCCCCCTGCTTTTTTATTTAGAGCTGAAGCTCTGAAGATTCCTTTGAAGAGAAAGGAAAAAAGGATTCTTAAGATAAAAATATCGATTATTAATTTAACCCCTTAAGCTAAAAGTAATCATGTCTAGGTCAACCTCTACTGAATTTTGAGCTACATTTATCTTAACAGAACTTATGAAGAAAAGGGCCACAAACCCCAGCTATCCACTGAGACCTTTGTTCTCATGTATGATGTACTGGCAAAAAACCCTGGTTTCTACTGGAAAAGGTTTTGTATAATAATAATGAACATATATTTCCCTTATACTTTTTTACTCAGTGAATTCATACTCTAGGATAAGAGGAAGGTAAATTTGTTATTGATTTATTTATCATCTTGTCTTCTCTCTCTCTTCCACAAATGTGTGCAATATATTGGTGCTTACTACTCCAGTTCCCATTTTATGACCAGGGAAGATACTCTGGTTTTATGTAAACTGTCCCAGCATTGTGTTTGTGTGAAGTTTAAACATGTGAATATCGTAACACAGTGATCAGTACTATTCTAACACTTCAAAATTAAATCTTTTTTTTTTTTTTTCTGGAGAAGGTGGTCAAGATCCTTGTTTCTGGGCCCTTTTAAGAAATTGTCAATCTTTCAGGGGAAAAAAAAACCCAACAAACAAAACACAAAACAATATAACCTCCCCTCAATAAATTAAGAGACAGGTTTCTGCCCCACAGCTTGTATTTCCTCTGAAAAATACCCTTTAGTACAAACACATACAACAACACACATACATTAAATTTTGTTTGTCTAGCATACTTTGCACTACAGGCAAAGAGGTTCAACGGATGCAGACATATGCTGATTTTTGATGGAGACCCACAGGCTGTGGAAATCTTACACAGGTCTGGAAGATCACCATTGCACCAGTGAAAGTCTCCTGCTGCCAGGGTTGGAGTTAATTCCAATGGGTTCCAAAAAAAACCAGAACTATGTCGTGCTATTGCCCAGAGCATACAGATAAATTCTCCCAGTGCGGTGAATGCTGTTATTGTGATTCACAGTGGGAAATGCTACTGCCCTCTGCTTTTAAGAGATCTATTATAAAGAGAGCTCTGATCTTGACAAAGTTCCTAGTTTTGACATTGATAAGAAAAATTATAATCATAATAATTGCAAAATTACAGTAATGATAACAATAACAGCAATAAGAACAGCAGTGGTGATTTACTGTGGTGATTTATCTCTGATGATGAGGGTAATAATAATAAGAACCAGTTCTCTGTGAAAAATTCTGTACAAAATGCATGCTTCCCAACTGCATCTTTTGTTAGGCTTGAAAATCTACTGCCAGTACCCCACCCAAATATGGTTTTAAAGCATATATTGACGGCACTGAATAAAAGTGAGTAAATAAATAAATGAACATGTTTGAACTCAGACTTATATGAAATTTAACTGGCCTTCTCGGCCTGTGTTCTTGATAGGCATGCAAAAACCATGACAGTCTTAATGGAATGTTAATATATTCTTAAAATGCTGAGAGAGTTGCCTTTGAAGTGATTTGAAATTAAACAAAAAAAAAAAAAGGGGGGGATGCTGTAAGGAAAAGAAAGACAACAGAGGGGGGAAGGAAAGAGAGAGAGAAAAGAAATATATATGGAGAGAAGCGGTTTGATTGTGGGGTTTCAGATATTCCCTAAGGGGAAGGACAGCAGGACTACGAAACAGCTCTTTCCCTTTATCATGCAAGCAATTACTGGCAATTTGTTCTGGCCAGTAAAACTTCTGATATTATCATGGTTGCTGAGTAATTTATCATCAAAGTTTAATGTGAAAACAGGTGACTGTGTAATCACCAATCTAGGAACAGAAATAGAATCGTTATTATTTCTGCCTGAAGAGAGGGGTTCTTTTTTTTCCTTTTTTTTTTTTTTCTTTTCTGTCAATTGACTTAACGGCCAAAAGGCTGTTCATCACATCACCATGAATTATAAAACCTCTATTAAATATTCATAAAAGTTTTGAAATGAATGTGTGATAGAGATGAAAGCCAGGCTAATTTAAATACCTACCAGACCTGTCTTAATTACAGAGGTAAAATGAGATATAAAAATTATAGCAGCAAGGAAAGGAAAAAAAAAGTTGAAACAGTTCATTCCATACATTATGTGCATCTTCTTTTCAACCAGTGATGTGTAATTTGTACATAAGCTGAAGATTACAGGTCTATTGAAATAAATCCATTTTTAAGTTCCATGTTTTTATACTAATGGGAGATTTTTAGGTCTGTGGGAAGTGATACTTAAATACAAACTTGTTTCTTAGTGTGCGTTTCTGTAAGTATGTGTGGGCATGTGTAAGGAAATTGTTCAATTAACACTAAAATGGTAAAAACAAAACCATGATGAGTGTCTGCAGGTGTGAGGCTGAAACACAGTATGTTGGGAAAAGTTGAAATGTTAAAATCCTCCCTCTGATAAATAACTGTGTATTTACTCAGTCTCCTGGTCATCATTGGACAGTATGTGGGATGTTGAAGAATGGACTTGTCCAAGAGTAGAGGAGATCCAGGCTTTGGTGTAACATCCTTTGGTGGAACACCAAAGAGGTGTTTGTAAACACACAGATTGAGATTCAGAATTAGGCCTTTGCTTTGCAACACAGACTGTCAGCTTCACATAGCTGGTAAAAAACCAGCACTCTAAAGGAACAAATCCAGGACCCACAGGGGAACATGCACAGCCACACTGGGATATCTGAGCTGTGATTCCTTTCACTTTAATTTAGACTGTTGTCAAATTGATGATAGCTCTTACATTGAGCATCCAAAATTTTCCTCTTTAGAGAAAGCAGGCTTTCTAATGTATGGCTTATTCTGTCTCAAATAATTTTTAATTAGTTGCACAAGATTTTTTTTTAGAGGACTCACCTGGATCACAAGTTTCATTGTAGCAAATATGTGAAGTTAAATTCCAATACCTTGCCTCAGCTACAGTACCCTGTGCTTTTGATATCTGCAGTCTGGTAACTATAGGAAAGTACAAAGACCAAACATATAAAAAACATCTGCCTAATTAGTGTTTGTATTAATATTTGACTTTGAGATATTTTGATGAAAGAGCAAGTTGACATAGTTAGAAACATGACATGGTAGCATTTTTCATTTAAAAAACCCAAATCTTATGCATGATAAGATATAGTTAAGACCACTCTTGGGGAGGTAGCTAGACTTCTCAAACATATTCCAACTCTTTTCCTGTGTTACTAGTTTTGCATGTAGTAGTAGTAACACTACTGCTACTATCACTGCCACTATGTTCTATCACTACTACTACTACTATTAAACTGCTGTTAGTCCTTTTACATCACAATATTAATTCCTTTTCCTAGTATGGAGAAATCATCATGTTCTAAAAATTAAATACACACTAGTAAATGTTCTGTCTAAAGATGGGACTCAGTTATTCATCTAGCATTTTCTCAAGCCACAACTCATGACAGAGGAATTCAGCACAGTGTAGAAAGAAAACCAAACCTCAAATCCTTTGAGAAGCAAAATTCAACAGAAAAAGACAGATGAAATTTTGTGTTCATAGTTATCTTATCTAGGATATGCAATCTATTTAGATAGAATTTACTTATTTTACTTCATTATTCCCCATGTCTCTATGATCGACAGATTAAGTTTGTCTAATAGCAGGACTTGAGTTGATTTCATAATTAGCATAGTTTTATGTCTCCAAAAACTCTTTGTTAGAAAGGACTGATATGAAAGAACTAAGGTTTATAAAGAAAAGGGGAGGAAAGCTTTGCTGACATCCTAATAATTACAAATTTGGACTTCCATCAAACTTCATCTTCAAAAGAAGAAGTCCAACCTGCCTTGATTCAGGAAAAATTAACTGGATAACTTTAATGAAGTGCAGCCTTTATTTTTGTACATCACTCTGTCCTGTTTTCATCCATGAAGAGTTTTGAGATATGTTTATAAGATGGTGTAGTGGCAGAACAGTTCAGATTAAAAAAAAAAAAAAGAAAGTAGTGTTCAGAGCTCTCAGTCAATATTCAAAGTAATTTTGAGCTAGTCTCAAATGTAAAACAAAGCTGTTTCACCTGTTTGTATAATTTATTTTAGTTTACTTGCTTACTTGCTTTTGACTTGTCCCATGAGACATTTATTCTTATTCCTAGTATAGAGGCAGGTCAGGTAAGAACCTGAATAAATGACCATCAGCAGAAAATAACTGCTGCATTGATTCTCTGGAGGGAACTGAAAAATTATCCCTGGACAAGTTTTTAGAGTATTTGCATTCGGTTTCTGACTATCAGAAAACTCACGCTAAGGGCTACTGACTGACTAAATTGCACTTCAGTCCCAAATTAGCAGACACTAAACAGGAACCTAGTATATAAATTTTGGTTTAGACAGTTTTCATACAAACGTATTATGACCGAAGCTCACTACATGCAGCATCTTTCTAACACAATTTCGATGTGAAGAGCTATAGATTTTGACCAAATAGCATGACTGTTCCAAAATACAGATAATGAAGTCTCAGGATCCAATCTGCCACTTGTGGTCCTGTCTTGTCTTGCTCAGTCAACACTGAATATTGTGCACAGGTCACCAGAAATTATCGCGTGGCTGAGGAGGTGACTTCACACACACTTGTCAAGTGGTTATAGTTTTTAAAACCTTGAACTGAACACATGAATCCTGCAGTATTTTGTGGTGGGACTGGGGGAGGGAGCTAATGAAATACCATTAAATTTAGTTGCCTGAAGCCCTGTCTTTTTTCCCTCTAGCCAGATGTAGTTAGCTGAAGTCTAACAAAGGTTTCTGCAGCAGGTATTTCATCTGTCATATCAAAACATTTTCAATACCCACTACCAATATGACACTAAATTTTGGTCTCACATAAATGTCATCCCATTTATAATTTTGGGTTGCAGTACTGCAAAAGGGAGATGACAAGCTTGTATTTCACACTTGCTATTGAAATGAATAAAAATGACTAGTCCCTTAAAAGAAAGGCTTTGAGGAGGAGTTTGTGTGGGGTTGTGTGTGAAAGTGTGTGCATTCAGGCTCGCTTTTCAGAAAGAATATTCTGGCAAGCGTGTGGTGATTTGCAAATGTGTTCCCATAGAAATTTCACCCAGGGTGCTTAAAACGACTAAAGCTGGGCTATCTTGTTAATATCCCCAATTAAGGTGTGATATTAGCAGCCATGCATACTTTGGTTAGAGGTATTGGCGTGAATAAGCAGAACCTAAAATGGATGAGGGAACCTGAATGCAATGGCAGGGATAAGATCAGGGATAAAAATTAATAGGAGATGGAGCTCTCTCTTCAGGTGACACAAATTCATGCTGCTGGAAAAAATAGCAGGCACTCATTCATAATGATCACCACCTAATTGGAATCATTCTTTTGGATACATATCTTTAACAAAATGGTATGTTTAATAGAGATGGTAATGCAGTGCAGGATGTGAGACCTACTAGACTGACTGAGCATCTTATTGAGCTGCACAGAATGTGATGAACACTTATTTGGATTCCACTTACAGGTAAACCCAGAATAAAATCTCAGAAGTCAATATTTTATCACCAACCTCTCTGTCCAAAAAAAAAGAACTAAAAAATTAAATGAGAGGAATTGATAGGAAATGTGCATGTGGTGATGTGGTGTTTATTTTCTCATCTTAAAGTGAAAAAAGAAATACTCAGTTGTATTTTTCAACATTTCCCATTCAAAATATAGTTTATAAAATAAGGAAAAAAGAGGGCAAATAAAACATCAGTATGTAAGACAAAAGTGTAAGTGGATTTGAATTTTTGAAATGCACATGCCTCACAGAAGCTGGGGTATGGAAACCTTTGTGACTCCAGGGTGGTATAAGGGTGATTTTTTGGGTTGAAGTGTAAAGCCCAAAAGCAACCCTCATTTCTACAGTTATATAGCACACAACTTATATGTGATAAGCAGGTCTGGGTATCAACTACAGAATATATCAACTAGGAGGTAATGAAACACTTATTTAAGTAAAATACTGCAGTTCACATTTCTAAATGCAGTCTGATTTACATGGAAAAATGTTACATTTTTGATTACTTAAAGAGATAAAATATTTTAGATGCTCAGTTTGTTGTTTTAGAGTTTCAAACTCCATGTTTTCATGTGTTTATTTTTGAAAAACTCTACTTTTGAGAAGAAAACAGATATTTTTGACTTCATGATACATTTGGTCTGATGAGTGCTTCTGTAAAACACAGACTCTAGCTGGGGAACAGGGATTAGAACCAACACTCTGACACACCAGCTTTGCCTAACAAAAAATGTTACACCATCATTCTCCTTCTCAGACCCCTTATTTTTTCTAAAGGTACCCAGTTTTAGTATAAGCATTGAAAATCCATCCAAAGACACAATCTCAGGAGAAAATTGAAACCAGATCTCCTACTCTTGTATTAGTACACTAATCTAGCAATACCTGATCTATAATACCTGATCTAATTAAAGATGTCCCTGCCCATGACAGAGGGGTTGGACTAGATGGCTTTAGAGGCCTTTTCAAGTCTAAACTATTCTATGACCCCATGATTCTCAATTGCTTATTGTAGAATAGATGTGTCTTATTTAATGTATATTTCTAAAGCTAACATATAAATGGAGATGTAAATAAGTAGAGGTGAATTTGCTACACATCTCCAGGAAAGAAATGTTTATTTCTCTCCAGTGATCATTACGAATTTTTAGTTATGCAGGGTAGGTCTAAACTGCATATATCAGAAGCTAGATCATCTTTGATCTATTTAAAAAGGGATTTAACAATTACCATCATTTCTGTCCTAAAAAAGTGGTTTTTTTTTTCTCTTACAAAACAATAACCTAAGCATTCTACCTCAGAAGACAGTTCTGATTAAGGAGTTGTTTTCCTTACTAGGAAAGATTTCCTTACTAGGAGGGAGTTGTGTCTCAGAGTTACTTAAACACTTGAAGCTGCTACATTTCATTTTATATTTGGTGTCAAATTTGCAACCCAAATAGCCATAAACTTATACACTAATTCTGTCTCCATCTATATAAGGAAGTTGTGTAAATCTTTCAACACTGAGGCAGACTAAAATCCTCTTTGCTAATTAAGGACACTGTTTTGACTGAGTGGTGTGAATACTATGAGAATTATATATTTTGATGAAAAAAGTCATAAATAGATCATATATATATGCTTATATAAATGTGATTATATATATATGCTTATATAAATGTGCTTATATCTCTCCATTTATATATGTGAATACATATAAACAAGAAAATGTCATGATTGTGAAGAAAGGTTTCAGGTCTTTTTCCAGTCAAGACTCTTTTATTTATCAAGTTATACTGGCAGATGACTGGTCCTTGGTATGAGGTTTATTTCTTTGAACAGAAGATGAGAAGTTACTGGACACAACAACAGTAATTGCTGGAAGTAAAAAACCAAAGAGTGAGAAGCTGAAAAAACACTAGAGATTGGGATGGATTTTGTGCTCGTGATGATTGTGGCTGGATTTCATAGACAGTCAGAGGAGGGTTGTAGAGAGAGCTAGCCTTCACAGAAAACTGAAGGGGTGTTCTGGAGACCTTGTGGAGCCTAGCCTTACAAGTCTATCACTACTTCTACATCAGACCAAGACTAACTTAGTATCAAGAACAGAAACACTCAATTTAGAAGTGAATGTCTCAAACCTGGATCCAGTGAGGAAAATGTAATTAGAAGTAAGTTGATTTGGGAGGGGACTGGAATAGAAGAATACAAGAGTCAAGATAGATGTGGGAAGAAAACTCATGCAGATGAGCTTGATAAAGGCACTGCTTCCATCTTTGCTGCTCTGTGTGAAGTGCATGTGCACATTTGTATGTGTTTTTTGGGGCCACATGTGAGCCTCTGCTACAAGCTGCATGCACAGGCAGCTGCTGCCTGACTTCCAGAAGGAGATAACCAGTCTTCAGGAATTAAAATGCACAAGATGCTGATTTCCTTAAATCCACTGTGTTTTTTCAGTGGATAAATATCTTCTAATTCTAAGGGAAATTAAGGGAAGGTGTGAAAGTGAATAACAGCACAATTTAGCTTGTGACATTCTTTATTTACACTTACTTCTTTTGTTAGCTGCTGCTTGGTGACCTCTTGGCTTACCTACAATGTTGCATCAAAGGTATATTTTTTGTTCCTTTGGAAAAAAGATGAGCTGTCTTGTTTTCAAGAACACATTGTTTTGAACTTTGTTCTGACACTGAGGCCAGTAGCTGGAATTAAATTGTTCCTTTACTGACTTCCGCTGGTCCCTCTTCTCCCTCCTTCACTTATGTTAAAGTAAATCTGAAGTATATGCGTGTGCCTCTGACTCCCTTCTATTGTTGTTGGAGGCTTTCAGGACTCTTAGGAGGACTGGACATAGAAATGAAAGGAATTTTCTGTGCTCTGTATTCATCTCCTAGGAATACCTGTGGACAGGACTCCTTGCATGACCTTCTGAGGAAAGCAAGTGGGAACACGAAGCCTATTCCTCTGTTCTCCTCTCCTCAGGAAGACCATATCTTAGCAGCTGTTCTTTCCCAGCCCACAGGCAAATGAAGAACAAATGAATAAACATGTTTCTATGTAGCTTTCTCACATCTGGCAACATGGAAAATAATCCTACAGGTGCTGCCTCTGTGTTGATTGCAGAAAGGATGTCCACACCTTTCTTTAACAGAGCAGCTGGCCAGGCAAGGCTCAGCAGCTGCTCCATTTGCAAACCAGATTTCCAGAGATGCGAACAACACAGGTGCTTTCTGCCTCTCTTGGATCGTCCCAAACGTGGATGTTTTATCCCAAACAAGGGGCTTCCGTCATGCCCTGGAGAAGATCTCTGAAAGCTGTGCTCATGATGTGAGGTTCATGGCCAAGAGTGTTTGCTCCACCTCATAGACCTGTGTGCCTTGAAGATTTTCCTGCCCTGATGGCATCACATCTACATTACTAGTCCTAATTAACATAGGTGAAAATGAAAGAGGTTTTGCCTCACTAAGCAGGAGAGAACAAAGATTGAGCCTGACTTGTGAATGCATCTTCTCTTTCAAGAGTAAAACATAGAACTGTTCAGTACATCAGATGAAATTATCAGCCATCTGTGAACTGAGCATCAAAGACACAATTAAAATACCAACATGAATTCTCTTCAAATAATTTATAGCAATGCTTTGTGCACACATCTCTGTTCTTCCCTGAGCTCCAGACCTCTCTGTAGTGATATTTTAATTTGCATTCAGAATATTGGGGAAAAAAAACAGGTATTAATAATAACAGAAAGAAGGTGAAAAAAAATAAGAAGGAAGACAAAACTTTTAGATAGGTTACAGGTATCTTGGTGGTTTTTTCCCACCATTAGAGAGTGGAAAGCTGAGTCTCAAGGTTACAGAACTGCATCTCTCATCAAAAATAGCAATGAGAGCAACAAGGTCAAGGGCACAAATGGGTGCCCCAGAATTTTTCCGTTACCAAGAGATATTGGCAGTGATGTTCACTCAAAGTAAAAACTTTCTTCCTCTCTTCCTCACTCTCTTTATCTTCCTCCACAAGAAGTGGGAACTCAGAAAAAATTATTTCAGGAAAAAAAAAAAGAAAAGAAAAGATGAAGAAGAAGGAGGTGCTGGCACAACTTTCTGGTTACACTGAGACTGAAAACAGAAACAGGAAAGAAAGGAAACAAGCAAATGCATAAAGATGCTGCTTTCAGCCATGTTGTTGGGTAACCGTGGGTTTATCAAATATTGACAAACATGAAATGATTGTAATCAGTCACTGTCAGAAGGGAACAGGTACCCTCCTCTCTTTTACAAATGATCCAATTAAAGGAAACATGTTGGCTATAAAAGTCAAAATCAACAATGCACTGTACGCTGACAGCCCATCCAACATATAAAATCAATAGTGCATTCTTCTTCTAGCCAGCACAAAGCAACAGTAGCAACTTTCCCACCTCTTTAGTCAAATATGACACTGTATCAATCGATCAAAACTTAGTATTTATTGAACACTGGCTTCTGAAGAATGCAAAATGTATTGTTCTTTCCTTATTTTATTTCAATAAAGTTTAACTTAAAGGCATAACACTTGAGAGAGCTCAACTGTTTTATTGTGGTTAGATATAGCTATAGCTAGCAGGATGGATAGATCTAAATATATATTAATACATGGTTCTTGGGAAATAGATTACATTCTTTGCCTGAATGGGAATAACAGTCTTTCTGATGCTGGTTTGCAAGATTTCTTTTTCTTCCTATTTTCTCCTTTGTCTTTTGTTTGCACTAAAATTTAGTTCTCTTTTGAAGTGACATTTCTATGGAAGCAAACTTTCTTATCCCACAGAGATTTCATCAATACAGGAAGACATGATAATTCTGCTGAAATTGAATCTGTGTTTGTCATTCTCCACTGTCCTTGACACAGGGGAAGAGTGTTAAACATGACTGCATGTCAGCATATGGTCAAAGCTAGACTCATGTCTAAGTAAGGTCCTGATAAGAAATACCTTAAGTAGTTTTTAATATCTTTTGATGACACTGAGTAATTAGCCTGAGTTATAGATCAACTAAACATTATTTTAAGTAACTTTTCTCTGGCAATGAGAAACTGGCAATGGTTTCATACTTTTTTAGCTATTTTTCCTTTCTTTTCAATGAGTACTAGGAATTCCCAAAGAAAAGATTCAATAAAAATGTTTCAGCAATTAAATGAACCAACCAACCAACCAACAAATAAACAAACAAACAAACAAAACTCTCCAAAGCTTTGTTTGTGTAGCAATGGGCGGCGGGGGGGGGCGGGGTGAGGGATGGTTTCTTTGTTCTGGTGAGTTTCTTTTTCATTTTAGTTCAAAAAGACCTTTAAGATCATTGAATTGAACCATTGAACTAGCACCACCACCTCTACCACTAAACCATGTCCCTAAGCACCACATCTACTTGTTTTTAAATACTATCCAGGGACGGTGACTCCACCATTGACCTGGGCAGCCTGTTTGAATGCCTGACCACTCTTTCAGTGAACAAAATTTTTACTAACATCCAGTCTAAACCTCTTCTGGCACAGCCTGAAGCTGTTTTTCCTATCTATCACCCCTTACTTGAAAGCAGAGGCTGAGCCCAACCTGGATGCAACCTCCTTTCAGGTAATTGTAGAGAGCAATAAAACCTTCCCTGACACTCCTTTTCTCCAGGTTAAGCCCACCCAGCTCCCTCAGCTGCTTCTCATCAGACCTGTGCTCCAGGCCCTTCCCCAGCTCCCTTCCCTTCTCCAGATGCACTCCAGCCCCTCAATGTCTTTCCTCTGGTCAGGGCCCCAAAACTGAACCCAGGATTCAAGGTATGGCCTCACCAGTGCTCAGCGCAGGAGGATGGTCGCTGCCCTGGTCCTGCTGGCCGCACTGTTGCTGACACAAGCTCAATGCCTTTGGCTTCTCGGCCACATGGGCACACGCCAGCTCATGTCCATCTGCTGGCACCAGCAGCTCCAGGTCCTTTTCTGCTTTCCAGCCATTCTCTCCCAACCTGGAGCTGCCTGGAGTTGTTGTGGCTCCAGGGCAGGACCCAGCACTTGGCCTGGCTGAAACTCCATTGGCCTCAGCCCATGGATGCAGCGTGTGCAGATCCCTCTGCAGAGCCTTCCTGCCCTCCAGCACATCAACACTCCCACCTTGGCATCACCCTTTGCCCCTCAGGACTGCCTCCCAAGGGGTCTGTCAGCAATCTCCTAAACAGGCTGAACTCCACCCTTCAAGGTAACTGCTGTGGTGACTCCCCTCCTTAGCTCTCCAAGAATCAAAAGCTGTGTAATTTTGTGATCATTATTCCCATGACAGTCTCCAACCAGCCATGTCACCCACAAGTCCTTTCACTATTCAGAAACAACAGGTCCTGGTAAATCATGATTTGAGCAGAACAGGTCTGATCTTCAAGCTATCAATAACTCTGGAAAAACATTTCATCTAGGTTCAATCACACCCTAAGACAATCAGACTTTTTATTTTCTTTGCTGAAATTCAGAGTTCATAAATTATGCACATCTCTGATATAATGGACATTGCCTAATTTCTCACATTGGCTGCTTGATTGTAATTTTACTTTTAAATCACTAGCTTTCCCAATTACGAGGCAAACCAGTTCATAAAATATTGACGTCTCAAAGAGACCTGCTTGTACCAGTTGAAGAAATGTGTGTCTAATTTTAATATGCCACTTTCCCCTTTCCTAAGAACATGGACAGTACCAAAAAGGAAAGCGAATGTCTTTCTCATCCTTTGTTCTCATAAAAGGAAGTAATAAGTTGTACATATGTTCATAATAGGTTTATGTGTTATAAATAAAAATTGCAGTTATAAAGGACACAGTCAAAAATACATTTTAACAAATACGTTTTTTCCTGTAGGTATTTAGTAAAGGCAACAAAGGCAACAGTAACTTTGATAAAACATAGCTGACCTCTCCAAATTTTTTTATTTCTTATTATTTAATTGTTTCTCTAAAGTTTGCAACATACAAGATGTTCAGTTAATGCATAGGACAGACAAAAGCCTGTTGTGCATCTTTAGGTTTAAAAAATTTAATATGGAAATTTAACAGTATTTTTAAAAGACAGCATGAAAATATTTATATCCCAGGAAATTATTTCATTTTTTTTTTCTTTTGTGAAAAGTTCATCTGTACTTTATGAAGTACCATGTACTGACATTTACTGACAGTAATGTATAATAATACTAACTATGCTAGCCAATTGCTATGGTACAGGTTAGTCTTTAGAAATTATCACTTTCAATGGTTACTGTATAATTTATGTGGTTTAATACACTTCTATGAAAAAACACTGTATTAGGAAGCCACAAATGTAGACCATAACAACAAGGAGCAAAGGCTTATTTTAAAAAATAGACAATCAAAGAAAAAGGAAGTTTTAGGGTCTTGGGAGATAATTTAATCAAATCAATTCAGTATGAGGTCCTGTGATACAACTGGATGTATCCAACAGTAAATAAGCTGTTAGATGAAAATTATTTATTTTGATATAAATGGAAAAAAATCTATAAAATGCGTGCAAGACAGTAGCCTGTCTTCTGTATAAGATATTTAAAGATTTGACATTAGAATATGGTATCTACTTTTAGTGCTCATGATTCAGGATATCAAATTAATAAAAATAGATCAGAACTGCATATACAAATTAAAAACAACCAACAGATTGGAAAATGACATCTACAGTAAGACCAACAAGGACTAAACTTATGCAGCAGGCTGAAAGAAAAACAAAGAGGTGATGGGTAATAACTTATCACATGTACTTAAAAGTGGAAAATATCTGTGATTTAGACGTGGGTAAGAACAGCAAGCAGGGTCTGTCTGTTTCTGATATGTGCAGTACTGTCTTCAAGTCTGGAAAGACCCAGAGGAGTGTGCAAATGCTTGCCCTGGGGTTCTCATATCAGTGTAGAGATCAGGAAATTGCTGGACTATGCTAGGACTTTCATCTGACCTTTGTTTGGAAGCCACAGTGTGCGAAGGAGCTGCTGTCCTCCTGCGCATCTCTTTGGGCTGGAATGATGATGCAGACAAAGCGTGCACCTGAATGCAGGATCTCAAAAAATGCAGAGCCAGTCCCTCAAGTAAATGTGTGAAGGTTTAAAACAATGTCCCATTGAAAATGGTTGACACATTCTCTGGTCAAGAACTGATGGTCATGTCAGGTCTAGGTGTTTTTACCTTTTTGGGTAAAATCATTGTTTCTGGAAATCTGTGGGCTTCACATGTCCATCCACCCTTTCCATAAGCGTAAGGAAATAAAAAAATTTGCATTGTTTTAGGTAGGCTTTTAGTACCCAGAATTCTGCATAAATATATCAATAGTAAGAGAATACTTCACCATAGACAAGTACTCAACAGGGTTAAAAGGATTTTCTTCCTGCAGTGCATCTCATAATTTCAGAGTACCTATTTCACAAAAAAGAGGCAAAGCAAAGCAAAGCAAAGCAAACAAAAAACCTCAAACAACAAAGGGAAAAAAAACCCACAACAAAAAACAATAAAAAAGAGCAAATCCCCTCAGTTTGAGAATGATAGACTAAAATTAAGAATAATATTAAGAGTATTTGGTGACAGAGAATACTTTTTTAAGCAATCTTGTGGAAAATTCTGACATTCTCATATTAATACATCGACTCTAGGTCTCCTGACTTCAGCAGCAATAATAGCATTAAAATAACTTTGATTGCCATATTAGCAAGTTAGCATTATTTTGACTTCATTTGGCATGCAGTAGCATTACTTTTAGTATTGGCTTTAAAGTTCTTCTGCGTCAGTCACGTATTCTAATATCTCATCTATATGTACATAGGCAATCTCTCAATATGATCTATTCTAGTCTTTGTGTACAGAAATTTTAGATATAGCTTAATTGCTGTTTGTCTTGTTTTGAAAACTCTGCACAATCATGCTTCCACATCCAGAAATGCAATAAATGCATGACTAAAGTCTAATCCTAGAATTTAGATGAAAACCAAAGATAGAATTCAGACTCCATAAATTACAGGATTTCAGCCCATTACTCTGTGATGAAGGATGTAGCCCATTTTTAAGGTTCATTTGTTTCCTCATGTACTGTTATTTTCAATCTCTGCATCATTCTGAACAATGCTCTACCTTTGCTGTTCCTACTTTCAGTTTATTTATAAATAGCTGTTTGGTGTTCTGCTTTTCCTTTTTGTTCCCCTAAGATTACCTATACAAAAAAAAAAAAAAAGTTTTCTCAACAACAAGAAGAGTTAAACTGAAACAGATTTTCAAATGACATTGTGAGGTCTCTTCCAGACTTCTAAAGAAGTTGAATAAACACCTGCTTAGACCAGTGGTAAGTTAATCCTTATTTTAGGAGAGAGGCACAAACCTTATGTTCCCTGATATTGTTTAGCTGGGTTTTTTTTTCTCTCCAGCAGCACAGGCCCCACATGGTGACTGGTGTACTAATCTAATGCAATCCAAATACCAGAGAAAACCACTGTCAAATTCCTTTCCTTTTGCATCACTCAGTGTTTTCATCCTGATGCTTCCTTTTCTTTTTACAATTCTTTTCTTCTACCGTTTGAATGTTATCTGGGTGTCTTTAAGCATATGATTTTAATCTGTGAAGCAAGGGAGTATTTGCTCAGTTGCATACATATATTCACAGTTAATAATGAAGTGGGCTTGTTTTGTTTGGGAGGACAAATTTTACCCCAAGGATGTGGCTGAGTTTGCTTTTGTTTTGTTAAGAGCTGTTTGTACACATTTTGCATGGTTTAGACTGCAGACAAATATACATAGATTACAGGGATCTAGAGAGACAGAAAAAGATCTTTTCTAACTTATTCTTGGATGTACTTGGAGGTGCAGCTGCTGTAGCTACCTTTGTTTATCTTGTCTCCACATTAATTACCTTACACTGAGAGAAAAGTTTCCTCACCTCTTAGTCTCTGGTTATTTAGTCAGTTAATTCAATGTTCTTCTCTTTCATGCCCGTGCCTCCAGAGAACAGCTTTTTATTGTACTTACCATACCTCTCAGGGTTGAACTCGTACCAGAACTACTTTTGTTGAGGGAGTATACATACATAGATATGCAAGTATTTCTTCTACTTTCATTCTTTTTACTAGAACCATAGAATCCTAGAATGATTCAGATTGGAAAGGTTCTAGAGAGGTCATCTACTTCCATCCCTTCTGCCATGGCCAGGCACACCTCCTGTTACATCAGGTTTCTCAAGGTGCCATCCAACCCTTTTTAAGGGAATAATTTAAGAATTTGTTTCCTTCTTGCCTGATCTGGTGGATTTCTACAATGGAGTGACTACATCAGTGGAAGGGTTTGATCTGTGGCCATAAAATTTAGGGCTCTGCTCATACCAAGGTTAGAGGCACTCTGCAGTGCTCAAGCACATAGACATTGTGAATTTAGGCCATGATATTGTGGTGATGCCTTATAATGTGGGCTCTGTATGTGGCAAATGCTGATAATATCTGGATATGCATTCAGACTGTGGAAAATACATTCCTTTTCAGCATTTGTGTATATGAAAGGTAATGAGTTAGATACCCAAGCATGCTTTTAACAATAGTGGAATCATTATTAAGCCTTTCCTTACAGTTGAGTCACTTATAGTTCCACAGGCACAGTTATTACTAATGAAATGTGTGGCATACATGCCATTTTTTCATGTTTTTTTATAAATTTAAAGTGACAAATACAAGTTCAGCCTCAGAATTCATTATTATAGAACTATATAAATAAAATGAGTAGGTCAAAATAGTCATAGTGTATAAATCCAGAATGCGAGATAAGACTGTAACTTGCTTGCCAGAATGACTGGACAGGCATACACGGGAAAAAATATTTAAAAAAAATATACAAGCAAACACCTTCATTTAATCTGTAAATCAGTAGTTTATCACCGTCTGTGATTAAGATTGCTTTTTAATCACCATAATTAATTTGTACTGATGGAATTCTGTTTTCAGGATTTTATGGAATCTGGTTTATGGTGGTGGGGGAAGGCGAGATAATGATTTCTTCAGCAGTTGATCTCAGTGAGTCCTATAATTTATTTTTCCATTGATAAAAGCCTGTGTTTGGTTTGGTTTCAGACAGATGGCCTGACAATTCTTTGAGCTTTTCCTCCTGCTGCTTGGCCAACCCTTCACTTATTGAAGTCAGTGGAAGAATATAGATGCCTAATTTAGGCAATTTACATTTACGCCTGTTTCCACTTGAAGATGCCGTTGCAGTCACTACGGAGACACCACCTAAAACTATGTTGTCTCTAAATCAGACTTAATTTAGCCCCATGAATAATCTCACTGCAGGTTATAATTGTGCCTTTGTGTATCTTTTGGAAGCTGGGATAGACTTGCAGTTGACAATACTTTAGGGAAAAGACCCCAAAACTTTATTTTCTTATTCACTGCCTGCAGGGTAGAAGTCCATTTAACATCCATGACTAAAACCTAAATTTTTGCCAGTCCATCAGACTTGTGTGCCTGTTTCCAGAACTGCCCCTTTGCACCTCTGCAACTTTGCAAGAGCCAATCTGTAGCAATCAGGGCTCGCTCACTCAGGCTGTGACTTGGTCTGGTTCACTTCCCTGCTCGAGTGCATTTCTCCCTCCATGCTACAGGAAAGGAAGTGTGTTTTGAATAAAGGGACAAATGTGCTGCTAAAACAAGAGTTTTGGAGAAGGAATATAGAACATCTGTGAGTAATTCCGTTTTAAAAAGTCTTTGAAATCAACACAGTGGCTTCTTATAAGCAAGAAAAATGTTGAACTCTTACAGGGATCTCAGAAATCCAATACACGCAGTATGAGATGTGTAGCAGCATTCGATCTTATGTTAATTATTATGGGTCCTAAGTCTTCATGCCTCTAGGTCAGAGAAATGAAGAAGACTGGTATTCTGGGTAACAGGGGGTTTTATACACCACAGTAAAAATGTAATCTTATTGGCAAGAAACATTAGCAAATATCAAATGCATATTTATCCATCCTTTATGTGGATAAATAAATATATTGGATAGACAAGCAGATTGCTAATTGCATTGAAATAATATTTTCTGCAAGGAATGGAAGGAAGGAGGGACAAAATAGGAGAAAGCTAACCCCTAAAAGATGAACACAGGGGACAGACAGATGATTTTGTTAAGTGCTATGCTGGGCCTTTTACTGTAGTCTTCTTGTAGCAAACAGACAAATAAAATACAGGAAGGCATTGCTTTTAGCAACACAGATAAACCCTCATGCATCTTGAACATGCTTAGCTTATTTCATACTGGTCTTTAAATTCGCTATACAGGTTTTAAAACAGAATTTATGTTTCTAAATGCAGATATTAAAAATAAATCTGTGGTAATCTCCTCAGATTTCTCTTCTGTACATACATTTTCTGAGGCGAGGGAGTAGGGAGGAGGTAGTAGGTAGTGTCCTGAAGTAATGAATAACATGTTTTGTGTGCACAGACTCTGCTTTGTCTAAGTAGAATTTTTTTCTAATTCTGGTAAGGAATATTGTCTAGTGGCTTACATAGTATTTTCATGTATTTGCATATTTACAGATGAGGGAATAATTGAAAACATAGCTACAAATAGATTCACACAGAGAAACCAATATGGAAAGGAAAAAAAGGAAATAAACCAAACTTAAGTACACCACACAAACACACCACATACACAGTAAGGCATACCAGTAAAATATATTCCACAGAAGGGGAAACTGGACCAGTGCAGGCCATTTATTTTTCATTTTCCCATTAATTTTAATTATGGAATTCAAATGTATTACACTTGCTTTAAAATTTTATGTTATGAATGCATGCTGAGAGCTTTGCAAAAGCACATTTCAAACAATTCAATTTCCAAGATCTGTGCTTAACAAGATACAGAGGAACTGGGACCATATCCTACCCAGGTTTAAATTATTAATATATTTTTCATAATTCTCCATTATCCTTCTTGGAAAACAGCACAATTCAAGTATTCTTAAGTGGTGAAGGTTTTTTTTTTTTTTTGCTTTCCAGATTCTGCTTTTACTTCCAAGTCTTACTTTTTTCCTCCTTCAGAAGCCTTTCTGCCGTTTTGTTGGTTTTTTTTTTTTTTGCTGCTGACATTAACTGAGTACATTATTCGCATATTTGTATATTGAAAGTGGAAGATCTTCCTGAAGTGGAGAACCATCCTGTTTTTCCTACATGTAAACAGGAGTGGACAAAAGTCCAGAATGTGCAGCATTTGCCAGCCCACGCCTGCCTAGCGTGAAACAACATGTACAACCCACACCTGGGGATGCAATTACACTCTGATTCACACAGTTTACACAAACATGCTGGGAAGCTTCATCCCCTGAAAAAGGATGCCTGCATGCTCCCGAGCACCCAGCTCTGTTACATTAGTTTTAATAGTATAAACAGAAAATGCAAATTCATACATACCCTTAATCATACAGACGAGGGGCCTCATTTGCATACCCTTCATAATTTAATTTAATTTTTTTTTGTCAAGAGTTGTGAATGCTTCATGTTTGCTTTAATCAGAATGTTGACATTTACACTGAAGCCAATTTCTCTTTTTCTATTCCATGTTTTGTTTAACCGTGACAAGTGACAGCAAACTGGAGGGAACAGACTTTTTAAATTGGCTCTTTGCCTGGAATGCATCATTTCTCTTGTAGCTGTTTCCCCACCGCCCACCCCCTCCTTGCTAGGCATTGCAAAAAGAAATGTGAAAACATACTCAGTGAACACAGGAGTGAGGTGTTAGTGCTTTTAGATAAAGATTTGTGTTGTATTTTAAAACTAGATTGCTATATAGTTTCAAGGTATTAGCAAGAACCTATTACACCATCGCTTTGGGTCCTTGGAGAGATGTGCTTAGTGTATTTCAGTAATTCAAGGCAAATAGAAAACCTACATGTGAAAATATTTAATGGCAAAGGCACCAACTGCTCAAGGCTGCTGAAGAGAGGAAGCATGCTTTCAGTTAACTCTTTCCTTGGGTTTTTCAAGGCAAGAGCTTCTGCTGCCCTCTCCAAAGCTCTCAGTCGGGCTCCAGCCTTTTGTGGATGTAGGAGACTGAGAAAATTTTCTCTGAGTTTTGCAGTGGTCTGTGTGCAGGTAGGAATCTGCTTATCTATACATAGACCTTCACTCTGCTCTTAATCTCTGCCAGAATTCAGACATTTCAAGGCATGTCTTGAATGAGGAAAAAGAAGACAAATTGTCTTCATCAGGAAAATCAAAGAAATTGAATGATATTAGCACCCATCTCACCTTGCCCCAGCCCTGTGGTAAGTTCAAACCTGGAAGTCAAGGTTCTTGGTTCTAACTGCTATGGGTTTAGCCATTGTTCAACCCTTTAAGTTTTCTTTCATTGGGATGACGTTCTAAACATACCCAGAGCCACTCTAAAGCTGTAACAACAGGTCATTTACAACACAGGACAACAGTCTTAATATTAGTGAGAGAATTGCTGGAAGATAAACAGAATTTTTCCACAAATATTTCTTTTCTTTCTTTTTAATTTTTTTTTTCCTTTTTTTTCTCCACCCCTAGAATTAAAATGGAGAAACTAGCCACTCCCAGCCTGTAATTAGTCTTAGAGGCCTTGCATAGGCCGTGCTGAGATCTTGCTTTTGACTGACTTGCACAAACCTCTAAGTAGGAAGACACTTATAGCAGTGGTTAAAAAAAAACAACAAAACCCTGACTTTTTTGAAGATGCAAAATCCAACAGGTAAAATCCCTATTTCAGGGTGAGATCTGATCCTGCCATGAACCATATCAAAAATCTCAGTGCCTCCTGAGGCACTGCTTCTGTCCAGTAATGAGATCCTAACATACCAGGTACAAAACAGGGAAACAGCACGTAGGAGATGTTTGAGAGGGTAGAGAGAAGAGGTAAGATATAAGACAGAATCTTCTCCATAATGTGACTAAACAATTGATGGAAGAGGTTTCAGTGCTTTGAACATCACTTTCCATTTACTGTGAGTATAAAAGGCATTGAGCATACATAGCCCTCTGTATCTCAATTGTCTGAGTGTCATATGTCTCCATTTTCCTCTGCTAAAACATATCTATGTATTTAGATTAAAAATGTACATATGATTTCTTTAAAATCTGCTTATTGAATATTTCTTTAACAACCTTTACATATAAAAAGATAATGTACCTGACAGATTATGACAGAGCTAGCAGGGAAAAAAAAAAAAAAAAAGACTAGGGGAAAACATGCTGTGTTTTAATCAAAGGAAACACCTGAAGCTGACAAAATAACAGCTAAAGCAACAAAATAAATATGAACCAAAACTAACAACAGGCAGGAAACAAGGGACCAAAATGATCTTGCTTACATTAGGTGTGAGTGAGGAGAACACACTACAATTATTCAGTATCTATCTTTTATATTTGTTTGCATTTGCATGATATCCATCTGTGAGCTATGTACAATAAATGCAACATTTTCTTCTGAGCCAGGATTTTACATGTGCTGAAGCAGAGCTGGGAGAGTTTGGATATCTCAGGAGCTGAATGAGTGGGAATTAAATACCTAATCACTCAGTCTGTCTGTCTGTCTACCTCTCTGCCTATCAGCCTAATTCTTGAGCTTGTATGCTGAGCAGCATTCTGCTCTAGAAATGAGTAAAATCTTTGATCTTGAAAGGGAACCTAAATTCAGGGTAGGGTCCAGGTCTCCAGAATCATTATCTGGGGGAACCCAGGGCCTAGAATGTTTTGGGTGCATATATTTGCATTACTTAAAGACTCTTTCCCCTGGACATGCTGCACAAACTGTTAGGAGGAATTTTTCACAAAGGTGCAGGAAACCTACATTTTAAAAAGGTGTTTCCATGTAAACCAAATCACAGAATAATGGACTGATTAAGGTGGGAAGAGAACTCTGGAGATTATCTGGTCCAAGTTCCCTGCTCAAGCAAGGATGGCTGTAGCCAGCTGCCCAACCTGTAGCAAGCTGCCCAAGCTGCCCAGCCTTGTCTGGCTTCTGTGTATCTCCAAGAATGGAGCTCCCCACAACATCCCTGGGCAACCTGTGCCAGCACTCAGTTATCCTCACAACAAAGAAATATTTTCTGATATTCAGGATGACCCCCCTGCATTTCACTTTGTGCCCATTACCTCTGGTCCTGGACATGAAACAAACAACCTTTTTTGGAACCTTTCCTTTAGGTATTTATATCCATTGATGAGATCCCTCCAAGCTGTCTTTACTTGAAGCTTAACAGTCCCAGTCCTCCCAGCTTTTCCTCTTAGGACAGATGCTCCAGTCCATTGTTTTGTCTCATCAGCAAACTTCCTGAGGGACACTCTGCTCCCTCATCCAGACAAATGGACTCTTTTCTGTGCAAGATGGCTCTGAACTGCTCTATGACAAGAGGGAAAGAAACCTCAACATTGATTTCCATGGATAAATGCTCACTCTGTAACCCTGAGAACTTGTGGATGTCTTTCTTTTTCTCTCCATATGAACACCACAAAAAATATGCTGTAGATCATTCCTGTGAGATCCCTTAATGGATAATTTTTATATGGAAAGAAAAAATTGAACAGGAGGGATGGATACAGGATAAGAATATTTGTAGGCTTATAATGATAAATCAAAAAAAGGTTCAAAAGTTATTTTATTTTGTAAACAGAGAGGAAGCAAACAGTTACTTGCTGTCCTAGGAAGAGCAGTGGGAAGCAGACAAACTTCTCTTCCCAGATTAGAAATAGGTGCATGCCTTTCACTTATCAGGCACTATTCTCAAGCATGTAGATGGTAATTTCCCAGAAAAAATAAGTTTAAGTCCATTCAGGAATTTTTCTGCTCATGTGCATTCTGCACTTCAGGTGAGACCTGCAGCTGCTAACCACAGTTGTTACAGTGGCAGAGGCCTCTGTTCTGGAACAAACTAGTCTTCTCTTTTTAAAAGAAGAGCCTAAATTCAGGAAAAGAATTAAAGCTCTTGGAAGCCCAGAGTACTTCAGGGTAATATGGGATTCATCCTCTCTTTTTGACATCATCTGGGTAATGCAGTCATCATTGAATGCACTGAATTTTCTTGCTGACCGATGGAGTATTGGCAGCACTTAAGTTTTGTCACCCACACAAGCGAGGCTAGACAGCTACCTCCCCCTGTGGACTTAGTTCCAAGTAAACAATTTTCCATTCAGGAATTCCTTTCAGAAGAGAATCTGCTCCTTCTATGTGAAAAGTTACAAATCTCATCAAGGAGGTTGTGTGGCAAGCTAAAAAATATTAAGGCACTCAGAGGACTTTTTTTGTCCCCCTCCTTTGTTTCAAGGGGGATGAAATCACCTCCTTGAAACAAAGGGTTTAGCTTATTTCATGTAATTAATTACTGGGGAGTTGCCCATTAAATAAATAGATGGAGAAATATTCGGAGTTTTGCCTTTCCCCTTAGATTTTCAGCATTGAAGCCCTCATGAGCAGTGTTTAGGAAAAAAATTAAGAAGGTATGAAGAATATATTGTTCTCATTTGTTATCATTAAATGATATGTATTTTCATGAGGGACAGTAGTAGTTTACCTCAATTCCTTGTGCAAGTGTGTGCTGACATGCCCATGTACTGTGGTTTAAACCCAGCTGGTGTCTCTAGACTATGCAGCCCCCACCATGCACCCAAGAGGGAGGAGAATGAGAAAGAAACGGTAAATCTTGTGGCTTGAAATAAGAACAGCTTAATAACCAAAACAATCCAAACATCATCATCATCATCATCATCACGGTCATAATCATCATAACAAAAAACAGGGAGGGAGAGGAATAAAACAGAAGAGAAAAAAATTATTCACGACACATGACTGCTCACAACCCACTGATCAATGCCCGCACTGTTTCCCAGCAGGGATCAGTGGATGGCAGCCAACTCTGCCCAGTTTACCAGTTTTTACACTGGTTTATGTTCTGTGGGATGGAATATCCCCTTGGCCAGTTCAGGTCAGCTGTCCTGACCGTGCTGCCTCTTGGCTTCTGGTGTATCTGCTCACTGGAAGAGCAGAGGACTCTGAAAAGTCCTTGATTTGGTGAGCTCTGCTGAGCAACAACTAAACCATCACTGTGTTATCAACAGTAGTCAATCCAATACTCAGTCCAAATTGCACCACTTTACCAGCAACTAAGAAACAAATTAACTCTATCCCAACCAAAACCTAGACACCGTGGAATGCAGCCTGCACTCACTCACAGACACACAGACTCAGATCTAGCTTATTAGAGGCCCAGAATTTCAGGTGGGAAAATGTTTTTCTTGGAATCTTGTCTCACGTGGAAACACGAAATTTCTTCAAGCTGAAAAATATTTCTGTGGTCTTTTTCTCCCCCTGCATATATTTAAGGAGGAGGGTTAGGTAATGAGTGTGGTAAAGGAGATGTGACCCTTGAATCTGTCACTTGGTGCAGAGACAAGACCCCAAAAGGAGTCCAACAGCAGCTTTCAGAAAACATCAAAGCCTTGCTTTGATAGACACACACAAGTGAATGCACACAATGAATGAGCAGTTTAGTATCATTCCATCCCATTAGAGGAGTTTCTGTGACTGGTCACATATGTATTCTTGGCCTGCAGGATATATGAACTTAGTCCTATTTTGGCTAAAATATTCTTCCTAGAAATTATAACATTCTGAAAGCATATATGGTTAGTTATAGCAGCAGAGATAATGGAGATAATTTCTCAAGTTACCAGATATTAACATGTTTGATTGGTGTTCATTTTGAGAGATGAGAAATTGTCTTTATCCGTAAGTTTTTAAAACACGTGAGGATGTAGTTTCTTATTGCAATGTAAAAGAGCAATGAGTTTCACGCATAGGAGAATGCATGAAATACCAGGTCTTGCTGACATTACTTTCTAGCCTTTCACAAAATGCCCAGCCAGCCCTTCACATTTACTCACGACCTAAAAATTAGCCCAAGTGGTGTCATTTTTCAACCTGTTCCCACCGTTGCCTGGGGTTATCTCTAGAATGTCAAGGCCTTATTCCTCTTGGCCCTGCAATTTGTGTCATCAGTGACATCCATGTGAAAGGAAATTCATCAGTCTCCTAGTGGACAACTCAGTGCAGCCACCAAGACATTTCAGCCTAATTCCCTGTTATGTTTCCTTGCTGGAATCATAGGAAAAGATAAGGAGGAGGTGTAGCCAAAGGCACAGAGACATTGGTGCCCTCTTCCTCTGTGTTTATAGGGTGCAGACTGTCTTTTTTCAGGATTTCTCAATCTTCCTCTTCTTCTAGCAGCTGCCAGCCTGAAACAACGAAAGCAGCAGCTACGGAGAGTCAGGTCTAATTGCCCTTGTTTTGCATGGCTCTTGATCCACTTGTGTTAGGCCTCTGAGCTGCTCTCTAGGAAGAAGTATTAAGTTGATGAGAGAGAAAAAGAAGCCTGCCTATGGAAACTAAGAGGAAAGTTATAAATAACTTTTTTTATTATCTTAAGTTCTGTGTGTGGGCATGATTCTTCAACCTTGACCTTGGTTTAAATAAAAATAAAATTAAAAAGAATCAGCTCTTTCTTTACAGCAGAGACTTATTATGTACCATCTATAATGCTTATACAGTTCATGAAAGTAAATTTGAAAGGGAATGAAGGAGACTTTAACAATGCAGAGCAGCTGAACAAATATATAACAATTCCTTGAATGAATGATTGGATGATACCTAATAGCAGGGAGTTTGCAATAGTACAAGATTATCCTCTGATAATTCTTCAGTTCTGACTGTGGCTGCCTGATAATCCCCGAAGCTTCTAATCTGCAGGATCTGAATCCATAAAGAATGACAAAAAAAAAACTTTACAATCAATTATAGTTACTGCCACAGAGCCATTAGTGAGCAGGTGAAATAAGTATGACCTTTTAACTTCAAAGTCATGTCAGAAGGAAAAAAGATATACATAAAACCCCTCAATCCTCTTGGAATTTGAAATAAAGTTGTGGCAGTTTTTAATATAAAGTTTATTGCTTTTTTGAGTCCAGAATATAGTTTTCTTTTTATTTCTTTCCCAGATGTCAGTTTGTTTCTTTTAGCCAGCCAATCATATTAACTCCAAGCCTGCAACCAGAATCTGTTCATTTAATTGAAAGGCGGATGAAAAATTTCTAACAAAATGGTGCCTGGTAGGGTGAGAACATCTTTGCCTCATGTTCTGAACCCCCTTCTAAACCCATCTTCCTCCATCACTTTTCCCAAACTGAAATTTTATCTTTCACATATTTTCTAGAGATTATTGCTTTCCAGAATAGTCCTTCAGTTATCTAACTTGCTTTTGTCATGTAAGTGGCTTTTATTTTCTTGTTTCTACTTTCAATTAATTTTATAGTAGGGAGTATTTTCCCTTTTAATTCTGTAATAATGAAAATGGTGGGAAGAACCACACCTCTAGCAGACTTTGGAAAACAAATCTAGAGTCATATAGACTGTAGCTATTGCTCTCTGGTTCACTTTTCCGTTTAAGTAGGATACAGTTTTATAAAATGTTGGAGGTGCCAGCAAGGTGTTAAGGATTTTTAGCTTGGGAATTAACGGTGGGATCTGAAGCTTCAGAATTCAGGAATTTAGTCTATGCCTGTCTCAAGAGAAAAGATAGGGAGCTGCATGGCAATTTAGCTTACTTGTGTAGTGCTTTCTTTTGTTATCTACCTTTGTTATGTATTTATCAACAAGTGTCTGAATATCA
Source organism: Origma solitaria (assembly GCA_013397895.1). Lineage (NCBI taxonomy): Eukaryota > Metazoa > Chordata > Aves > Passeriformes > Acanthizidae > Origma > Origma solitaria. The sequence goes on along the minus strand of VZRL01006829.1, from coordinate 383,672 downwards.
ATTTAACTTATATATGGTTAAATAAAAATACCAGTTTCACATACAGAGCTGGATCATAAGATACAGAGTACCCAAGATACTGAAAATACTGGGAGACAAACATTTTCAAAAAGTCAGTCAGTGGACCTAAATGACATCAAATGAGAGACCTATGACCAGCAAAGTAAAGTTGTCATTTTTGAGGTCTTAGATGAGCATCTCAAGACACTTGACTCTACTGTGGGCACCTGTATCTAAATCAAGCAGACCAGCATTTTGGTAAACCTGGATTGTGAGACACTTCCTTTTAGCTGTTACCTAACAGATTCCATCCCCGACCGCCCAATGTGGGAATTGAGAATAATTGACGTTATTCACTACTGCAGTTTGATTGTACCAATACTGCATTCATGTCAATGTTACAAACAGCTCTGCTTTACTATAGCTTGATGGAGATGAACACCAGAAAGATGATGGACATTTTATCCAGCACACATGATTGCCTTGATTTGTATTCTGGCAGAGAATGAGTAAGAAAGTGGAGACGGAGGAAAAAAGGACAAAGACAGAACAAAAGCTAACCCCTGGCCACCTCCCTGACAAGATGAGATAATCATGCTGTCCACAAGAAAAGGCCTTCAAATGAACAATAATTTAAGTGCATTTCCTCCTTGAAGTCACCTTGACATGCTGAAATACTCAAGTTTAAGAAGAAAAAGACATCAAAGGGCGCTCATTAGAAAATATGACTTTTGATGGATAATTTAGGTGACAAAGTAAAGTTAAGTGTTTGAAGCAGAGAGGTCTTGCCAACATGTTTTTCATAGCTGCAATAAAACTGGGGACTATTTTGTGGTAGCTGCAGAAACTTGTTTGTGACAGTTGAAAATTCAGTTGGCCAATTCATTGGTGCTTTTTAAGAGAATATCCTGCCTTTCAGTCCAACATAATCAGCACCCATTTGCAGGTGCTGTATAAAAGGATATGAACTAGGAAAAGGATAAAAAATTCTCAGTAAGCTACAGCTGTATTTTCATAATGAAATGCTCCATAAGATGTGCACTGGGTCAAATGGGGGAAAGTTCTTTCAAGCTTGCTGGTGCTCATGACAATTGATGATCTATTTAGTTCTATTCAGATAAAAGGATTCCTTCATTCCATTAAAAAAATTACCATAAAAGAAAAGTTTATGGGGGATAACATAATATTTTTTGACATATCTTTTAACGTAATCATTTTAATTCCACCTGTAGATATTTAAAAGAAAATCAGTTTTACATAAGATTTTACCCTATACTTGTCATGCCACTTTGAAAGTGGATGTGTGACCTTACAGAAATGTCTTTCTTACCAATGGTGCTACAGAAATTCTGGAAATATACAGAAATATACAGAAATACTGGAAAGCTAGTACAGATGAACAAAGCCTCAGTTAGTAAATTAATTTTATGTACCTATACGGCAACACTTTTTCCCTCATGTTCTGTTTAATTTCACTGAATATGCTTTGGTTTAGGTCATTAACGACTTGTAGTACAGTGAATTTATCAAAGTTACTATGGGAGAAGTGGAAAGTTAAGTGACTTACTGACAGAAAATGAAATACATACAGCATTTTTTTCCCTGTGTCCACTTAAAAAGCATGCTGGTAGCACGCTCGACAAGTAAGTGACACTACCACCCACTGCTGTTTGTAGAGGATCCTACCCTTGGTTTCTTGCATTGAATCACAGCCCACTGACTTTCAAACAGAGCTGCCCACTGATGGCAAAAAGCCCTGGACCTGGCTTCAGAGTCAGCAACATCTTTCAATAGGACTGCTCATACTCTTCAGTTCTGCTCCATCTGTTTTACCTGGCCTTTCCTGCGCCGGGAACTCTCCTATGCTAGGCGCTGCACTCAACAAACTAACAGATAAATTTGAATAAAACAAGCTCGGGAAATTAAACTGACCTTTCTACTTTTGATATGTGTAAGTCAAAAAACCAACATTCAAAATTCATAGTCAGTGTTCACTTTATTAAGTAAAAGAAAAATGGATTGTTTTAGAAGAATTCAGTGACTCTTTAAATTGTGACAATAGCATCATGAAATCGGTTGGAATTGCAGATTAATTGCACTCAGAAAATTGCCATCCATCATTCTGGGAATGTTTTAATATGTTGAACTCCAAAGCTGAAAGTTGCTTTAAACAATAACATTTTTGTTCATAAAAACTAAAGAGGCTCCTTAAATACACGAAAGAACTGCACAAAGATAAACAGAATAAGGAATAAAAAAGGAAATTTTAAAAAGCCTGCAACTAAATTAATTTCATAAATCCTAAATCAAAGGAATATACAGAGATTCTTATGGGGAAAAAAACAACCACAACCAAACCTGCCAAACCCCCTTCAAAATGATGCAGTTTAAAATTCCTTGTTTAAATGACTACTAGCATAGATACATAAAGAGATAGTTTTAACATGTCAGCCAAACTGGAGAAGTGGAAAACTAAAAAACCCTTCTGCACCTGAGCAGAAAAATCTGACACATTGTGCTGAGAATTTTCTCTCAAGTTCTTATTGCTTTGAAATAAAAAAGCAATAAATCCCAGGATTAAAAAAACAGAAGATGGAAACACTAGTGCCAATAAAATTTACAAACTCAAATAAAGGATTTCTCCATCCTTTTAAATATCCTACAATAAACTCATAAAAACCTAGTTTCTTAAACAAGAGGAAAATGCTTTCATTTATCATACTCACTATGTAAAAGTCATTGTTTCAGAAGCTACACTCTCTGCTTCTGATAAGGTTATACTATTACATTCCAGCTCAAGTCTTACCTGAGGCCCACAGTAATGCTTATTACATATACAATAGAGCCAAGGAATGAGTGAATTGCCTCAGTGAATACCTGAATGGACTAGCTCAAGCCTTTAGACAAAGTTTTAGATATATTGGAAGTCAGTGCTCTTTCTCCTTATTGAAAATTCTTACACTTCCAAGTTCCAGAAAGCAAAATGAAAACTTGATCATCTATTTTTACCACACTATCATGATTTTTCTGTGTAAGTATCTTCATAAGTAAAAAAAAAACCAAACAACCACCAAAATATTCTTTCACTTAGCAGAAAANAAAAAAAAAAAAAAAGTATCTACTTTTAATGAGGAAGCACAACTATGCACAAAACTGGCTTATTCACCACTTTTTGGTCCTCAGATCAGTACTGAATGCTTTTCTGGAAAAGGTGCTCTAATCAAAGACAAGCTACTAGGCTCAACACTGGAGTCAAGCATGAAATTCTCTGACTGGTGCTACACAGAAGGTTAAGCTAGGCTGCTGTCATTATTTTTCGTTGAATATGGTGAATGTCAAAACAGAGAGGTGTTGTGTTGGATCCACTATTCAGATAAAGTAGAATTCAACAGGAACCTGAGGGTTACAGCCTCTGCCACAGTGACCATGAGAGGGAAAAAAGGAAGGTATTACCAATGTAAAGATCCTCTGTATCAGGAGAGTAGGTTTAGGCAGTTGGCATATGTGAAAGCTTGGAGTTTGCCCTGCAAGACAAAATCTTCAAGGGCAGCCTCCTCAAAGCACCAGAATGATCCATCTTGATCTACACAAAACAGACCGGCATGGCCAGAGGCCAGGTTAGCTCGATGTGGAGCTGTGAGTAATAACACTGAAATACTGTCCAGGCATCCAAGGATTGAATTAAGAAGGCCATATCCCAGCTGGAGTTAAAACTGGTGAGGAATGTCAAGGGCAGCACTGTTAGTAAGAGAAAAGAGTACTTTCAGCAAGAGTAAGACCAAGGTTAACACAGGGCTGCTGCTGAAAGGACAGGAGTCATTGTGCTAAAGATTACACAAAAAGCTTAGATGCTCAAAGTTTGCCTCAGTTTCTATTGGCAAAGACTAATTCCAGGTTTCCATAACTTCATAGACTGGAGAGCTGGGCATAGAGAAACCCAATGAGGTTTAACAAAGGAAAGTGTAGTGTCCTGCACTTGGGAAGAAATAACCCCAAGCACCAGCAGAGGACTGGGGTTGACCTAATAGAGAGCAGCTCTGTGGAGAAGGACCTGGGAGCTTTGGTGAGGGACAAGTTGACCATGAGCCAGGAGGGCCAGTGGGATCCTGGGGAACATCAGGAGGAGTGTAGCCAGCCGGTCCAGGGAGGGAATCCTCCCCCTCTGCTCAGCCCTGGTGAGGCACATCTGGAGTGTTGCATGAGCTCTGTACTCTCCAGCACAAGAAATGCATGGAACTACTGCAACAGGTCCAGTGGAGGATGCAAAGTTGTCTTGGGATCTTGAGCATCTCTTTTATGAGGAGAGACTGAAGGAGCTGGGACTATTTAATCTGAATAAGAGAAGTCTGAGAGGGGATCTCATGAATGTATATAAATATCTCAAAAAAGGTGGCAAGAAAATGGTGCTGAGTGACAGGACAGGTCACCACCTTGTCAGTGGTGCCTAGTGACAGGCCAGGAAGCATTGGCCATAAACCAAAACACAAAAAGTTTGACCTCAACATGAGGAAGAACTTCTTTACGTTGAGGGCAGCAGAGCACTGGAACAGCTGCCCAGGGAGTGTGTGGACTCTCCCTCTCTGAAGACATTCAAAACCACCTGGACACGTTCCTGTGTGACCTGCTTCTAGGTGACCCTGCCTTGGCAGAGGGGTTAGACAGCATGATACCTAGAGATCCCTTCCAACTAACGATTCAGTGATTCTGTGAAGCTGGAAAGACAGATGAGGAGCTTCCCCTGGGATCAATACTAGTAGTTTAACACCTTTGCCAGTGATCTGAACTATAGAATAAGCCACCAAAGCAAAATAACTGCATACAGCAGTACAGGCTGGGGAATGGCTCTGCAGAAAAGGACCAAGACACTTGCTGACACATTACTCGTGCTGTCGTGTGTCACCTTGACAACCCAGGCCAAACAAATACTGAGCTTCATTAATAAATGTGTAACCAGCATATTTTAGGAAATGACAATTAGCCTCTGTCTGGCACACCCATATGCCAGAGTCATACGAGGTCATGTAGAGTCTTGTGTCCAGTTTTGGCCTTCAAGTACAAAATAACACAAACAATGGAAAACCAATGAGTTTGGGAGGGGATGACCAACAGAGAAGGCTAGAATATGTCACATACACATCAGTCTGGAAAAGATAAAGGTAAATATTACTCCAACCTCCACCTACAACATAATAGAGGTGATATAACTTCACTGCTCTCAAAATACTACTGTGAGATATACACAGGACAGAAAGGAGGCTGGAGCTCCAATACGTGGAAAGAGAATTTTTCATTGCACTAAAGGGAACAACAAACAACATAATGATAAAACTTGTTAAGCAATGGAACCGATTTCTAATAGAGATGAGAAAGGTCTTCATCCTAGGCCATCTTCAAAACTTGTCTGAAAGAAATACTGAGCAACATGATCGAGATTTGCATCTTTCTGTGTTCAGCATAAGTTTGGATGGTCTCCATAGGTTGCTTAAAGCTTAATTTTTTCTGTGAGATCTTTTGACTTTAAAATCCATGAATCTGCATTTCTCTTTGATGAAACAGTGAAGAGTTTAAGTGTATTGCACTGTTTTTATTGGATAGGATTTTGCATGTAAATGTCAACATTTTCTGTTCTCACTGTTAAGAGACAAAATGGATGTACGCAGTCACTGCACTTTAGTAAAATCAGTCTTTAGAAGTGCCTGTATCCATGAACAGTGGATAATAACACTTTTTTTCTACTGTAAGAAGTCTCACTTAAGTGGAAATCTTAGTTACAAGCTTAAGTTTAGTTCGGATAAATCACACAGGCTGAAAGGTGAAATAAAGTGCGGAAATAAGTTTCAGAATAATTGTCTGAGCACAAGAATTTGACTAAGAAATGGAGACAGTATAAACATACAAATAAAATGAAATATGATAAGAATAAAATTTAAAAAAAATTCTATGATAATGATAGCTAATTTTTCTATGGCATCTTTTATTCACACATTTATAAACTGAGATATAAAGAGGGCTTTGTAATCTCTGTGTTCTGAGTAGTTGTACAGAACATTTTTTGGAATAACACCTGAAATAGAATCCACAACCATAAATCAGGTATTTATGCTCCTAAGAAGTGCCTTGAGAAAAGTGTATCACAGCATGATATTCAGAAAAAGACACCTGTTAAATTACTTCCTCAAATCTTATTTTTTTTCTGCGATTTGAACCTAACTCATTACATATCTTCCTTAATGCAGAACTGTATCTTAAAAGTCTCTATAGGTGTTGAAAAGGGTTCATTCAAAGCTGATCTTCTGTAGCAGCTCAAATATTTAAGCATTTGTGGAGAATAAAGCACAGACTCCTAGACAAGGTACAAACTGATAGCTTTCTTGTGTCCACACAGTATCCAACTTTTGAATTACAGATAACTGTGACAACACTTCTTTCCACTTCTTCCTATTTCACCTGTATCAATATCATTCAAAATGTTGGGTATGTGAGTAGAAATTAAAAAATGTTAGCATATATGTAAACATAAAACATGAATACCTAGTCTGGATGCCACAAAGAGCCCTGTGTTTTTTAAGGATTCATTTTCACTTGGGAGCGATAAAATAAAATATATTTTTTAATGTTGTGGATGAAGGAACCTATGCATAAGGAACATCCTTCTAACAAAGAAGCTAAAGTGATCCTCATTTTCCTTTGTTCTCTTGTTCTCTTGTAATCATGTAATCGTGAATTTGTTCATACATGAGAAAATGTCAAAGGTGAGAGTACAAGTCTCTCTTCTGGGGGTGGGTTTTTTCCCCCTCTCAGGAATATTAGCTACATCACAAAGGAGAGTAGCAAAAGAATCCCTCCCAACAAAGTTTCATGTTGCTGTCCCAAGATAATTCACACCATATGGCTTGTTTACCTTCTTGACATTCAGGTTTAGATGATCCCCTTACTGACTGCAGATTTAGTCAAAGAAGTTTGGAAACAAACCTCAAAAACTGTCTGTGAGTTTCTGCATTTCTGGTGATGCTCAATATCACTTTGCACAGGCACAAGCCTTCATTCAAATGTACCCACTCTGTCAAGGCCATCTGACATTTGACTCCATAGCTGTCCAGAGGGGAAAAAGTCCTTTGTGAATAGAGTATTTTAAAGTCATCAGATACAGGCAGCTCTACAAGTCTTCACTCTGCAAGCTGAACCCTTACTTGGAGTAGAGTGGTCATTTATTTATTTAATTTTCCAACATATAGTATTAATAATAATAATAATTGTCATACTTACTGCTACTATTTGAGCAGAACAATCCTGTCCAGTCTGTTTACAGTGTGACACACTTTAGATGTAAATCACAGAGCACTGGAATGGGAATTAGGAGATCTGGATCATATTTATGCCTCTACTCTAACCTGCTCTATGACCCTTAATAAATCATAACACCTTTTGTTGTCCTATTTTCCAGCTCATATTTATCCGATAATTCATTCATAAAACAAGTTTCTTGTGCAGGGAATCTTCTTTGTTGATATTCCTCAATGCTTATTTAGATAACTTCTTAATTACTTTAATTATGTTATTGTTAAGAAATAGTACCTCTGAGTGGTATTACACTATGTGCAGCCTATATAAATCTGGGACAGAAATAGGGCTATTCTTTTTGCTAGTGTAACTTTTCTTTAAATGTTAGAGCTGTAGGAATGCAGGGAAAATTGAGAATAAAAGACAATATCGTACCTTTAGCTAAAACCAACCAGACAGACTCAGGAATCGCTAATAAATCCATTAATTTTAGAAAATTCTACAGTGACGGTGCTGAGACGATAGCTTAGTAGTCAGGTCAGGGAAAAGGAGATAATTTCACTTTGAATACAGTTTATTGAAGGAGCCACAACCATTTCCGGGATTTTAGCTCTATCTGAATTTCAAATACTCCTAAATTTCATCTCTGGTTCTATACAGCACAAGCTTCAGAATCACCCCACCCTCAGCTTTATTATATCAGGCATTCTTTTGATCTGATTCTTCATGCCCATTTTGTTATGGGTGTTTATGCAAGAAGCAAGTATATAAAGTGTATAAAAATAATGACCTAAGCATAAACAGCATATTTTGTATCTAAAATCATATTTGCATTGCACTGAGTTAAGTGGCTGCCTAACATATAAAGAAAATATAAAGAAAAAGAGAAAGTATGAATATGGGACTAGATCTAGAAGAAACAATGGAGTAACTAAAAACAGGGTCTGCTAAAAATCAAACAGGTGAGAAATTTGACTAATTTTATCCACCCAAATTTCAGTTCAATCCTAGGCAGTATATTAGGTTTTCATTTCTAGAGGTACAGGTCTGTTTCACGCTAAGCAGATCACAAATGTATTTTGTAAATCTTTCAGTCTTCTTCCTATTCTGTTCATCAGAACAACAATATTCAATCCAGTCTGCAAATGAAGAATATAATTCAAAAATAGCAGTGAGTAGAGGGGTCACAGATCAGGATTGATTTAAATGGACTGATGTAAATGGACCTTCATCAGGTCCTGATTCAGCAAAACACTTGAACATATGCACAGCATTTAGTACTTGACCAGTCCCAGTCAGTACTTACCTGAAGCAGAGTTTTAGTTTCATTAAAAATGGTTCACACCTCATGTGTTGGTCTCCTACTAGCAGGGAAAGAGCCATTCATAAACATGAGCTGTGTTTTGCTCTTGCACAAAAATGGACTGACAACTTTTGAAGTACAAAGTTGGACTGTGGACTGTAAATGTGAAACAGCTGATGTTGAGAGGCTGTGATAGGCTGTTTTGTAAAAGGGGGGAAATTGCAACATGTCAGGCAGTGCAGTCTGCTAAACTGCCTGGTACTGGAAGTTTTCACAAAAAAAGATTCTACAACAAAGAAATTCCCACAACAGAAGTGGGAGGAAAGAAGAAAACCCGCACAGAAAATTAGAAAGGAAATTCAAACAGAAAAATATTTTTGTTTAGTTTTTTTTTGTTTTGGTTTGGTTTTTTGTTGTTTTTTAGTTTGTTTGTTTAACTGGTTGTTTTTCCTCCAGGAATCAAACTATTTTTTTCATCATGTTCCAAGCTTCTCATAATCTTAGTTCTTGGTACTACAAGATCAAGGCCTTCAGAAGTCATCAAAAAAATAGTGGAATGGTAAAAGGCACTGTAAGTTTAAATTTGGGATCAACACAGAATGAGTAGAATTTTAGAATCTCCTGGGCTGCGAGGGACCTTAAGGATGGTCTCTTTCCAACTCCACTGTCATGGGCAGGCACAACTTGCACTAGACTGGGTTGCTCAGAGCCTCCAGAGCCTCATCCAAGCTGGGCTTGAACACTGCCAGGGATGGGGCAGCCACAGCTTCTCTGGGTGACCTATGCCAGGGCCTAAGCACCCTCACAGTAGAATTTTTTTCCTAACATTTAATCTGAACCTACTCTCAGTTTGAAGCTCTTCCCCCTTGTCCTATCACCGTATGTTCTTGTAAAGTCCTTCTCCATCTTTCTTGTAGGCTCTCTTCAAGTAATGGAAGGTCACAATTACATCACCTCAAAGCCTTCTCTCTTCCAGTCTGAACAATATCAATTCTCTCAGCCTTTTGTGGTAGGTGAGGTGTTTCTGTCTCTGTTTTCATGCAAAACAATCTGTGTTTCTTACCTTTTAAGTGACTGTTGAGAGGACCAGGTTACAAAGGCAAAACCATTCACAGCTATTAATATGTCTACACTGCCAGGACAGTGGGCTCAGCAGTACTCTCAGAGCTCCTGGTCCCTGCTCATACAAGTTGAGGAATCATCTTCCCCCTTTTTCTATGCACCAAAGCAAAAAATGCATGGTCTTCCACATGACTGGGGTGGACATCTGAGAGCCTTGGCTGTGGGGTGCAGCAAAAGCACATCTCTTCTGTAATGAAGGCATAGCTTGCCTCCTTCCCCTGCTAAATGTGAACAGAGCTGACTGACATCCTCAATTCAGGCTGGGGGTAGGTTCTGAAAACCACAGCAGGGCAAGGCTCTGCATGTTACAAAAACCTTGAAACTCTTTAGCTCTGAACATTAACAGACCATAAATATGGACATATGTTGGACAGCTGTGTAACAGAACTCAGCAATGAAATCTTGGGATGTCTAAACACACTGCCTTATATGCAGCTATGTCTGGTACCTCTGATCAGTGCTGTTGTACATGATGAACTTGTAACTCAACAACATGGACACCTTGCAGAGTTTGACAGGCACAGCTGTTATTTTACAGCTCAAGGATTATCTATTCAATCTCAAGATGAGTTGCATGGAATGTGCCTTTAAACAATATTAACTTTCAAAAGAGCTGGGAACATCCGCTGACACTTTCATTCACTGAAGTAGATATAATCAAAGTGAGTGTATATGGAAGCCTTCAAGTCTGCATTGTTATAATTTAAACAAAATGCTTCAGTTTTCTTGCTGCTTCAGTCCTCCATCTCTGTACCTGGGTCATGATGAAGTCCAAACCTGTCTCATGTTGACCTATAGTTTTCAGGAGAAATGTGGTGTGACCATTAGGTGAAGAAGACCTATCCTCTACTGCCATTATCATCAACTCCAGCGCATATCAGTCCTCAAGGTGGACAGAGTGTGCTCACTCACTGGGAGATTTTTCTCACTTGACTTTATCTGGCTTAAGGTAGGTGTTTACTTAGCTAAAACAAGTTAGAGAAATTATGTGCTAAAATTGCCCACCACTCACTACTACTTCAAGTGAGGGCTTAAGAAGGTAGCACATTTACGTTAAGTTTTGAGAAGGAAATTTGATCTGCTGTGCTTAACTGGTACCTCTTTTCATCTCCTCCACTATTCTGGCAGTGTCTCCCAACCACGAAAATTCTCCAAAGTGAACCCCAGCATTGCCTGCTACCAAGCGGGATTTGTAAATGCAGAACTCCAGGATGTGAATGAGATCCCTGCAGGCAGGAAAAGGTTTGTGTGTTTGGTCTGTCTGGGTTGGAGTCAATGTTCTTTGTAGCTGCTTGTTTGGTGCTGTTTCAGATTTGTGACCAAAATGACAGCATATTAATATTTTAGCTATTGCCAAACAGTATCTACACAGAAGGAAGGCCTTCTCTGCTTCTCGAATCCCAATAATTACATTTTAGGTGCACAGAATCTGGGAGAAGTCACAACCAGCCAGAGTATCCAAAGTCACCAGTAAGAGGTTTCCATGTTGTAAATTATCATGCTCAAAAATAAAAGAGAGGTGGGAGCAGCTCATTTTTTGCTTGGGTACTGTGTTTGGGTCTACATATGGGAGATGGTGAGTTACTGCCTGCGCGTGAAGTTTTTTGGGTTGTTTTTTCTCTCTTCTTCCACTCCTACACTGATTAAGCTATTTTTATCCTGACCCATGTGTTTCACTGCTTTTGCTCTTTCATTCCTCTTCCTCCATTCCACTGTGGTGAGCAGGGAGTGCTGAAGGACTCTTTACACTCTTTATGGAGTGCTTAGCTGCTTAACCCATAACAGCATGGAAGAGATGGTGTGTAAATGTCCGGTGCCGCACAGACATTCTCTCAGAGCAGCCGCCCACCATCTTGCACAAGAACAGCTCTCCATAACTTAATGACATACTCTGCTTTTACAGCCTCCAGTTTCACCCACAACATCTGGTTACAGTGCAATTAGTGCTTACATATGCCCTTCCTGTATTTAACCTTTCATCTTAAATGATGATTGGTCGCAATTCAGCCAGAGTTTTTTGCCCAGTTGTAGATATTCTTGTCCGATAAAGCACCATCATTACAATACATATCTGGCATCAGAAATAAGATCACCATAATTCCCTCTTCTGTTATTGCAAATAACAATGGCAGGACTCGAAACAAATGCTTTACATAAGCATTTCTGTAATAACTAACAAGAAATGGAAGGAAAAGTTATATTAATTTATTTGCACTATAATGAACATACCACATCATTATGCTCTGTTCTCCTTCTTTCTTTTCACTCTCTTTCTCTTTTTTCTCCTGATTCTCTCTATCTTTCTTTCTTTTTTTTTTTTCTTTTTTTTTTTTTTTTGTTTCTTCCTAAAGGGATGCTTGAATAGAACTATCTGGTTTAGAAGATGAGCCTGACTGATTACTGTAATTCATAGGGCCTTAATTAGCTGCACAAACCATTAGCTACAATTAGACTATTATAAAACACTTGATGCACTGTGTCAACCATGGGGGCTCATTTATTCTTGTGGCAGGGAAGGGAGGGGGGAAGGGGAAAAGAGAGCACTGTACAGCCAAGCATGCTAATAAAGAATGATTTTTGATTTAAGATGTTGCCGATAGTCCCTCAAAATTAATCTCAATAGCTGTCTAATTTGTGTCGGTGGATGGTATATTTATTGTAAAATGACACCAAAGCTAAATGAGTTACCTGAAGCAGGACTGCTAATGTCAGCGCCTGGAGACGCAACTCCATATGCCGTAATACAGCAAGGCACTGGGGCTGAATACTCCCAGAGGAGCACTTTGCTTCATCTGTCTCTGAAAATGCAGCAACCTGACTTACACTTTATGATCCTTAAATAATAATAATTAAAAAAAAAAGGAGAAAAAAATAGATACGAGAAACAAATTCCGGAACGGCTTTCTAAGGTGAGGGGGTGCTTACAAGGGCATGGTGCAAGCAGGAACCTTATTGAAATTGGTTTGGGTGTTGGCATATGTAAAAGTGGAAATTATGAGATTTGTCTTTAAAGTGAAATAAAGAGGAAAAAATACAGATGAGAGGGATTTTTCTAAAGGGCTTAACACAGTGGGAATGTAAGTATGACATTCTTTAACTTAGAGGCCTTTTTTGTTTGTTTTCCTACTGTATTTTCAGATTCATATTGTATTGATCTAACTTTCTAGTTGCAAATTGCTGGAAATACATTTATAGATTCCTTTAATTTATTTCTTTTTTTTTTTTTCCTTTTACCCTTGATTAATTTCCTGCTAAGCACCTTTGGAACAGAAAGTCAGGAGCTTAAAAAAGGAGAGATTGGTTCAATAATACATGGCACTTGGTCTTTTCTGTACCATGCATGAAAGTATAAAAGCGCAGAGGGGAAGAAAGCAGAATCTGTAGTTAATATGTTAGATTGGGACTCAGAGACCTGAATTCTGTTCCTGTTGTGCCCTACATGACCTTGGGCAAATCCATTTCTCTGTGCTTTTGTGCAACATGGGGACAGTAACACTTTCTCTCCTATTATGCTTTGTTTCTTTCAACTCTGGGGCCTAGATTCACAAAGGTAAATCAAGGTAATTTATCTTGATGGACTAGAAAGTAAGAGCTGAATTACCTCTGTGGATCAGGGTCTAAGCTTTTTGGGGTAGGAATTGCCTATTGGCTTGGGAAAATACAGCACTTGGCATGCAGGACCAAATGTCATTTAGAAACTCTAAATCTTCTTGCAAAAAAATCCCACAACATGCTGCTAATAGGATGGAGTTGTTACACCGCATACACTGTGATTAACTAACTGATGATCTTCAGCAATGCTGCAGCTGCCAATACCCTTTGTACTATCCTCAGCCATTAATATCTCAGCAGAAACAGAGCTCAGAGTGTCCAGCCCCAAAATTACAAGCCTCTGCCTCCAGAGCCAAAGGAAGGTGAGTCACTGATAATTGCAGCTGAGTGTCCAGTCCCTCACTTAGGATGCTGAGCACTGTATCTAGTCCAGGAACACAACAAAAACTTGGAGCATGACCCTCACAGCTCTACTTACACAGGGAAATGCAAATGTGAGGGGACAGGTAAGTGTCACCTGACTCTGATACAGGGGTGGCAGCCACCATTTCTCACCTGTAGAAGTCGCCTAGAGCAGTTTGATGTGATATTGTCTCTTCCTGTGTCTGATTTGACCATTCCAGAGCAGAGCAGGTATCACTGTGTGCATCTAGAAAGTGGCTGCCCTAGACTCTCTCCTTATGGTAGTCTTGAAAACCAAGCTTTTTTCTTTGCATATCTAACTTCCAAAAATAGCATTGACATAACTTTAACAAAAAATTGCCACATTAATGTCTGTTTAAAACATATACATTCATTCAAGCTAAAATATTAAAGTCTTGTATGGAAAATTTTTTCTCCCTTGAGAGGAAAAAACAAACACTCACCCTCCCACCTCTCCAAGATATTATGGAATGCTAAAATGTCACAGAAACAAAACAAACAACAAACAAACAAAAACCCCCCCACAAAACAAACAAAAAAAAACCCAACAAAAAATAATCATCAAATGAAACATTTTGTCTGACATGTGGATGGGAGTGGATGTATACATGTATGCACAAAAATAACAGTTATACACACATATGTAAATCTAGACATTTATGAAGGAAAATTTAGTATAAATTATCTTCCATCCAAAAATCTAAAGAAAAAAATCCTGTTGCACTTTATAGTCAGTCTGTCAATAATAAAATAATTTGCATATAGGCATGAGCTGTGGTAAAGATTGGTGTCAGAGTGAATTCAATAATTAGTAGTTAATTGTAAAAAGAATTAAGTTAGATAGGGTTGCCATATTATAATTATGGTGGAAGATGAAAAAGGATTTTCTGGATGATGAAGGAAGGATCAGTCAAGGATGACCAAGAGCTCAGTTCAATCTAATAACATGCGTGCAATTAAAAACCACACTCATAAACAGTACTCCTTTGGGATTTGAGGAAATACCCTGGCCTTATAGGAAAAAATGGGTAAGTTCTTCTGTAGATTGATGAGATGGGACAGCTGGTATTTGCAAAAGGAAGAAATTTATTCTTTTGCTTTAGGACTAATTATCAACATATCTTCAAAAGAATCCATGGTCCACAGACATGACTGAAGGGTAATTCTAAATAAAGTACCTCAAATTCTTCGTTAGATGACATCAAAAAACAACCTGGAGGAAGTGGGTGGGGTGGGTGCCACCTCTGACAGCAAAATAACACCTATAAGATGGAAAAGTGTATTCAAGGTCTGTGGTCTTACAAAATTTATTAAACATTTATTCAGTGATTATTGAACAACCACTGTTCAAGCAGCAGTTTCTTCAGTTTTCAGGCAGTCACCTTACACTAATAATGACAGAAGACATGGATGCCTCAGGAGATGCTCCTTTGGGAGATTTTCTCAAACCCCCTTAAGCAGGATGCTTAGGCAGCAGCAAGACTGTCAGTACAGGGTGGAGGCTCTGTGCTCTTAACAGCAACAGAGTAGTGAGAAAAGCCAGAAGCAAAATCACAGAATCACAGAACAACCTGAGTTGGAAGGGACCTACAAGGATCATCAACTCCTGCTCTTAGCCCTGCACAGGACCATCCCCAAGAGTCACACCCTGTGCCTGAGAGCATTGTCCAAACACTCCTTGAGCTCTGTCAGGCTCAGTGCTGTGACCACTGCCCTGGGTAGTCTGTTCCAGTGCTCAAACACCCTCTGGGGGAAGAACGTTTTGCTGATATCCAACTCGAACCTCCCCTGACACAACTGCATTCTCTTGCGTCCTGTCAGTGGTCAGCAGAGATAAGCGGTCAGTGTCTTGCCCTCACAAGGGAGATGTAGACTGTGATGGGGTCTTCTCTCAGTCTCTTCTTCTCCTAACCTGCCCTTTCTCAGGCCCACATGAAATGACTCAATGTTTTCTCTCAACATTTAGATTCCCTGCCATGATTCCTCAGGTTTTGGATTTCCATGTCTGAAACAGTGCCTAATTTGGTTTTCTAAAGAGCGATCTACATTTTGCCTCCCTCCTTCCTTTCCTGTTAAAGGATGTGCAGTCCTTCCAAGACTGCTATGGCTGTGTTACATCCACATGAAAAGGAGATAAAGGATTTCAGGAAGGTGTTTTAGAAGGTTCAAGTGGCAGGCAGGCACAATATTCTTAAGGATCTATGTGTACTGAGAGCCTTCAAAAGTCTTACATTTAATTTCCTGGCTTCTGGAGCTAGCATCACCCTGCTTACTGTATTCTTTCCTTTTTCTCTAACTTTCCATTCAATAGTTTAAACTTACAATGTTATTTTCTGTAGCTTGGTTGGTGTGTTGTTTTTTTATTCCTTTATTTTTTCACTCCCCTGGGAAGTCAAACTGTAGACAGCATTATTTAGTGATTCATCTATAGCTCCTTCTTGAACCAATTCCTGCTTGTTGCTTAGGACTTACAGATGTTTTGCAGAGATACTGTAAAAGGCAAAGAGTTCTTAGCCTCCAACAATAAAGATTTTAAAGTCATAAACTCTCCAGTTTCTGAGAAAATAATGGAGAACTCACACAAAGAGAGCAGGTGGGAAGGGGAAAGATTAAGAAGAGGCAGAAAAATAGCACCTTTTTTATTTACTGGGTTTGACTTAGAACTCATAGAATTCTCTTTAATGTAATGATATCATTTTTTCTCATTCCAAAGGAAAAAAAAGTCTTTCAGATCAAAATTTATCACAGTCAAAATATAAAAAACCAAAACAAACCAGCATTAAACATTTAACAACAACATTTAATAATGTATAAAATAAAATATTGCACTAATATATTGACAAATACAGCAATAAAGTATTAATGTGATTATGCTTCTTCAGCACAACAGCCCTTCTGCCTTGTCTTTCAAATAGTTTGAATAAAGTCTTTTCCCTCTAATCAACAGTTTCACCATAATCCTATAAAAGTAAACAAACAAGTAACAAGCTGGAATTTAAAATAAAGATTCCCAAACTAATTTTCCTGTGACAATATACACAGATACAAACTAAGGTAGCTGTAATTTATTTTTGGTTTATACCAGGGTAAGTGAAATGAGAACTTATTCCATAACAGCTTAATTAGGGAGATACTGTAGCTGCAGTTCTTTTATATTTATTTTCACCACTCCTGTGAAAACATGCAAGAGCCACTGTCTCACCACTTCCCAGATCCTGATCCAAGCATGGGGAGAGGAATTGTCCAACCTACAAATGAGATCCGCTTTCGAGGTGGCAATGTCCAGCTCACTGGTGCAAAGTCTGAAGGCAGCCAGACACCTGAGATGGCCATAGGCTCCTGAGGACACAGATGGGTAAGAGTGGGGCACCTAAAACGGCAGTTTATAACAGAGAGTATCCAGAAATCTTCTCAAATCCATTTTGGAAACAGAATCTGACTCTGAGCTGCAGGAGGCCTCCCTCAACTTCAAATCCTCTCACATAATTAAACAAGCCAGGTCAGTCTTTCTCATATCAACAAGGAAAGGTTCATAAGGCTAAAGCACTCTTACAGTCCATGTCTGCTCATGATACAAGTTTCCTTTTTCTCTGAACATCTAAGAAGCCATTTGCATATAAGAGATTCTATTTAATGGTTGGAACATAAAGGGTAAAGCAGATAACTGAGTGAGAAACCCTTGTTTCAAGCATGTTAATTATTATTTTATTATGAGCTCTCTACCAGATCTTATCAGCAATTACTTTATATATATCCTAGCTGTCTTATGGAAATGAAATATTCAGGGAGGATAAGGCCACTTAAAAGTTTTCGTTTTTTTCAATGTAATGGTTTCTTCAGTCACATTTCCTCCTTAGGACTGAGAAGATCCTGTTATGTTTCTCCAATAGATGATCCAAAAGGAGTCTGGTGCCACAATTACACCTATACATGTGCTCTGGTGCCCTTAGTGTGCTCACAGACCTGTCATTGCCAAAGACAGTTTGGGCTTTTCGATATAGAAAGCCAGATATTTAATTCACATATAGCAAAATATTACATTACACCATGCTTTGTGAAAAGGACTCTTCAGAAATCTCACCTGAGAGTATATATAAGAATTCAGTTTTGTGTTCCTAAATTGTCAGTGACTGCTTAAGCAATAGAAAAGTTACATGTGGTAGAAATAACAATCTTCTCTTCAGGTTTGTGTGAGAAGCTCAGATAGCATTGTTAATGGCTTTCAGACGTGTTTGGAATTAATCCCTTGCATCTGTTTGTCATCTTTTTCAGACTATTTTGACTTGATGCTTTTCTAAGTAAACAAAGAGGCTCTCTTACTCATACGTGCTACTCAGAGCAGTGTGCGTACCTGTACAATGAAAAGACTGAGAATTGTATTTGCTGTGACTTTGTTATGACCTTTATTCCAGCCAAATTCCGGTTCAACATGAGTCGCAGCAGTCTGATGGATGGAGTTGCAGCTATTGAGTCTGCTCCTGCACAGGCCAGGAAAGAGACAGGGATAGCTGCAGCTAAACCTAGACATCAGTGGTGCAGAAATCAGTATCTTACCTGCTCACTCATCTTCCACTATACTTGGTGAAGAACAATAGGCACTTCCAGGTCACAATTCATCTGATCACTTTTAAATCTCTACTTGGGTATAAGATGAATTGCATCTTTGAAATGGCCACTGACTATGCAGAGCCTCTAAGGTGATATATACGTTGTAGACATCCACAATTAATCATGTGAATTTCTGTACAGGTTTAAAGATGGTGGAAAACCAAAGTTAATATTGGAAGTCCCTGTCCCTCATGTTAAAGTCATTGTAACCCTGCTGCTTGATATGAAATAAAGCTTTCCCTGATAATTGCAACTGAGAATTCCTTTTATATGTAAAGAAGACCATTTTATGGGTGAAAAAAATACTGTGAGAGTGAAACAAACACAGGAAACAAACCCGACTGCATTGACACTGATTGAAATTGATTCTATTCTACCATTCTTCTTCTTATACTTGATATTGGCTGCTGAAAAATTCGGTGTGATGCCAGACCTTAGGCCAAATCATCAGCACTTGAAATGCCTTCTGTATTGCTAACACCAGAGATTTGTTCTGCTTCTGTCTTTCACCAGAATCCTCAGAGTGAAGGAGGCAGATTCATAAAAAATGACATTTTCTATCTCAGCCTCCTACAGGAACCAGCTGTCGATGAACACCAGCAGCCACTGAGCTGAACGTCTTTCCTGGCTCCTGCTGCTGTGTGGGCAGCTCCCATGGATGACAGACACACAAGGAGCTGTGGTTTTTGTTACTGCCTCTGCAGGGTCAGCCTGGAGATCTGGGTCAGTCCCCCCACGACGCTGTGGCCGTGAAGCTGGAATTCTGTTCCTCATTTCCAAGCCATCCAGAAGCGTCACAGGCTATACAAAGTCTTTCCATATTATTTTTTCCCTCCTTGGACTGAAAAGCAACTAGGTTACCCAACTGAACTGAGAAAATACCTATACATAACAGAAAATGCATGTCAGTATTGAAAATTAGAATATTAATTTCAGAGTGGAAAACCAGAGTATTTTCACAATTCTGAGCTTCTGATCATTATTCCCAAGACCCAAGGTATGAAAATTGCCATAAAAAATAGTTCTGTCTTCAAAATGCTTTTGGGCCTTTTCTTTGGTGATTTTGGGGTTGTGCTTTTGTGAGTTTTTTTTCCCCTTGGTGTTGTTGGGGGGATTCTTTGTGTTTGTTTTTTCTGTTTTTGGTTATTTTTGATGCAGGGGGTTGAGGGGGTTTTTTGTTTGTTTTTTGTTTTTGGAGGTTTTTTTGTTTGGTTGGTTTTTTGTGATTTTTTGTAGGTTTTTTGGGGTTTTTTTGTTTCTTTCTTTGTTTTTGGTTTCATTTTGGGAGTTTTTCTTTTGGGAGGGGGAATTTGATATTTTTTTGGTCAAAAATGTCTTTACCTAAGGTTTAAAGCTGTCCCTCAGGACACATTTACAAAATAATGAGGACCATATTGGTTCATGTCCTTGCAGAAATAATTTTTATGTATTCCAAGTATGATAAAAAATATTGGCTGTATTTGTTCCAGTCTATCAGGTAAATATGTATATGTGCAGTTCTTTAAAACATTTAATTATTTACTCAGGAGACCAGAACAGCTGTTCTGCCAGGTAAATACATTTTGAGGCAGCTTTTTAAAATGTGTATTATGTTAGATCTATTTCCACTTAAATGCTTTTTTTGTAACGCAAATTCTTTTAAAAGGGAAAATCTATTACCTTCAGAGCCATTCTCTTCTATCATGTAAACATAGATTTGGGGGTCATGCTTTGCATAATGAAACAGCACCAGCAAGACTCTTTGAAGAGGCATTTTGCTTGATCATATGGGCCAGTCTGATTGTGTTCATTTGTAAGGGGAACAGCAACATTAACTGATTTTTAGCATAAGGGTTTTTTTTTTGCATAGATGGCGAAGCAGGCTCCCACATAGCACCATAACACCCAAGAGTGATGCATGAGCAGCATGAATGGACCTAGGGGAGCTGAACCCTTACTCTAGAAAAAAACCCAAAGTGTGCTGAAGCACTGGTTTGTGTCTCAGCATTCAGTTTACCTTCCAAGCAGAAAAGTCAGAAAGTGATTACTTGATCACAGCGTCTTTACCTACTGTTCTAGAGCTGAAAATGCCTTTAGATCTAGGGCTGTCTTCTTCAGTTTTATGTTCCCAGTGTTTCTGGGAAAAATTTTTCTTCTTTTCAGATGAGTTGGCTCATCAAACAGGGTGATATGTCTGGCTTTTGAAGGTGGTTTTTCCCTTAACTGCTTTGTGAAAAGCCATTTCCAAAATTTAGCTTTTCTAAGTTACTTTCTTGCTCATTTACTTTAAAAGTAACTGGGGACTATCACCACAGCTATCAGTATTAAATGTATTGCAACATGTTTAGGAGTAATGGTATCCTTGTGCTTGTGGTAGTCAAAGATAAAGATTTGTAGCAAAAGGAAGCAACTTTATTACAGCAACCAATATCCCTCTTCTCTAGATGTCATGTGCTCAAAGGCTTGCTCTTCTTTTTCTTTTCACAGTTTTAGTAATCAAAATATTTATTTAGCTTTCTTTTCCAATGGATTTTAACCTTTCTGGTGTCAGCAACTTTGACCTTGAGCCTTACTTTATTAGATGTTGCACAAAGTGATCCCAAAAAGAGAAGCTCAAAAGAGATTCACCTTGTAAATACTAGTCACCTGATTCTGATTTTACACTTTCATTATAAGATTAATTTGATGCATTACAAGCTCTTTGAGTTATGAACCATTTTACGCTAATCTAAATTCTGTAGGAAAATGGTGTGTGATATAAGGACAGGGATACTTGTTTAAGCTGCAAATGATTGTTGAAGAAAGTTGTTTGATAGTCAACATGGAATGAGGCCCTGAAACCTTTTATTTTCAAAACAGGTTGGAAAGAGTCTCAGAAAAATTGATTGCTCCCTTTCCAAGGGTTCTTGCTTTGACTAAATTAAAAGTATTGAGTGGATATTTGATTAAGGTGGTATAACTCCAGTGATGTTAGTAATGGCATCTGATGTTAATGTTCTATTTGATGTAAGCATGTGTTTGACTATAAGCAAGTAAGTGGATGTCAACAGATAAGAAAATTAAAGTCGCTGGACTCCATAGCTAACTTTACATTAAAAAAAATTCTCCACTCTAATGCTGTTCCACATTTTCTAATTTCACCCAGAATGTTCTGTCTGAAAGTTGAACAGTGTTTGATACATTCCTTCTTCCACTTGAAATACCTTGCTAATCCATCTGAACAACTTTAATAATAACTCAGCATGATGTCCTTTGGCATTCCTGTTCCACTTTTTCTGTTTTTTCTCTTGGGCTACTATGATAGCCAATGATCCAACATGTTTGTCTTCAGTCAACTGGGAATGCTGCAAATTTTATTTGGTGGAATCAAGGCACTGGGATGATACTCCAAGTGAAACACCAGGATAAATTGGTACTCCCTAAATATGTTACGTTCAAGCTGGCTTTCCCAAACTATCAGTCTTTTCCCAAAGAACAGGTTTCAGACCACCAAAACATTGCTCGTCTTCAGCAGTCAGAGTTCAAATCTTTCTGTCTTTTCACCAACATCAGTGACTCTTTAATGATGTGTGTGTTTCTATTTCTTCCTAACCCCAATGCTTTATGCTTTGAAGCATCTTAGTCAATGTGTCAGATTTTGCTATGTGTTTAGCTGTCTAAACTTCTGTTAGTTTAAGAGGAAGATTTGGTAACAAAATAGAGGTTATATGTGTGAAAATCCATTGAGGAACGTCTACTTCCACCACCTTCCTGCCCCATTTAATTTAATTTTTTGTTGTCTCTTTGTATATGCAACATCTGAAGGCTCTGTCAGATGAAATCTGCAAGTCGTTGGTTTCAACAGTTTCAGACACTTCTGTCCCTTGCTGCCTGCCCCTCTAGATACCTTCCCTGCTCCCAGACCTATGGGAACACCGGAAAAAGACTATGTATGATTAGACTTCAGCTATACCATTGGAGGGCTAGAATTTTCAGTCAAGTTGAAGAAACACTTCCAGTCTGGAACACTTCAGGGAAGAGTGTATTTTTCTTTTCCTGAGCGTGTCAGGGTGCTGTGATTATTTAGTAGGGGCAGGGTGAACATCCAAGCAGGGCAGAGCCATAGACACTGAGAGATTTACCAGAGATAATTTGTCAGCATCCTAAGAATTTCCTGAAGTTTTTCTTCCCAAGTTATCTTGAGGCAGTGATGTCCAAAGGAGAGTTGGTGTCAGTTATAAATAGGCATGTATATTTAGGTATGTATATATAAAGATATTTTTTTCAATTTTATTTCCTGAATAGAGATAGAAATCATAACAATACACTTGAGGAATTATTTTTATGTCTACAGAGTTGAGTTTAAAGTACACTGTCTATTTTGTAAGAAAAAGAAAGAGAATTTATGGACTTGAATGAATACAAAGAGTTTAAAAATAAGAATACTATGATGTTCTTTTGTTTGGCTATGTTTGTTTAGTCTGACTGTGATTTTTTTGTAAAGGAATGAGTATAGTTCTATTCAATATTCAGTTTAAATATTCATGTTGCATTGTTTCTTATTCCTATTGTTTAAAAAATGACTGCCATAAATTCTTATATTCCCACCCTTTAAAATGTTTATGATTTTAAAAGAAGACAGTCAGCAAGGTTAAGACACAGCCTTTTAATTTAGGTAAGAATTGTTTTTGTAAAAACAGGCTTTTATTTTTATCACACCAAAAGAATTCAAGATTAGAGACAAGCACAGGTTAAAAATAATTTGTAAGTCCAGCTACAGAAAGCCTGAGTGATTCATATAGTTTCAATTCTTCCTGTGAATTTGTCCTTTGCTTTCAATTGTTCTTATTTACATATAGCCTAGTTTCAGAGCAGAGACCTTTTAAACACATCAATAGGTCAATAAATCTATGCTTTTAATAGGGATGTACTTTTGTCCATTCTTTATTTTGGAGCTTTTCATTATGCACTGTCCTGCATGACTATACACTGCTGCACATGAAATGTTTACGTTGAATTGATTGGTTCTTTCAACACATTTGATTATCAGAAAGTGCAAAAAGGATGTTTTCAAGGTTTATAAAAGCATATGTTGACCTTTCTTTGAGAATATAAAAGGCAAATTCTATTGCCATTATACCCTCTGGAGAAGGGATGTGGTGCAATGCTGGGAACATATAAACTCCCACAGAAGAATGGAGAAGTTGCATTTCCAAGGACACATGACTTAAGGACGCTCTTCTATTATGGATGTAGACTTTTCTTCTACTTTCCAATGCCTTTGTCCAGCTGCCTTCGCAAATCGTACACAGACCTGAGAATATGTTCAAGAGTCTCACATCTAATAGCATGAAGCTCTGTTCAAACACAGAATAACCATCAGAACTTTGAGACAGCTCTCAGAAAGGAGTCTGAGGCATATTTCCTGTGAGCAGGACCTGCTTTGCACCCTACCTTATTCCCTCTGCACAGGGATCCCACAAGTATTCCTGTATGTGTTCCCGAGCAAACGGGCTGCCTTATGTCCTGGGGATCACATTCCTTTCAACAAAGAATGCTATTGCAGGGTCACTGCCTGGGAGTCCAGTGGGCTTACAGGGGTTGTGTGGTGTTAACAAGCTCAAAATCTCTCAGGCCAAGACTCCCGGGTGTGTTAAGGCACCAGCTTCTACTGAAACTAAAAAAAAACCCCAAAAAATAAAAAAACCCAAACTCAAACCAAAACCAAACATAAAAACCCAAGCCCAACCCAACCCCCTCAAAAAACCACCCCAAAAAAAACCCTAAACACCCCCCTGAAAACCCACAAAACCAAAAAAAAAACCCAAAAAATCCAAATCAAAACAAAACAAAAAAACCAAAAAAACACCCCAACCATCAACAACAAAACCCCCCCAAAAAAACAACAGGAAAACACCAAACCAGAAGAGGCCCAACAAAAAAACACCGACCAACAAAAAAAAAACAAAATGGAAAAAAACCCAAACAAACCAAAACTGCCACCACACAACAACAAAAACAAACCATAAAAAAAAAAAAGAGGAAAAACAACCCCCCCTCAAAAAAAATTTAAAGGTCTTTCTTTAAAACTCTCTGTAAGGAAATTAATTTTCAATGGTACCTTACAGATACTATAAATTTCTCTTGTGCTTGTTATGACGATCCCTACCCATGAGGAGAATATTCTTCATTACTAAATAGTGACCAATGGCAGAAAATTCTTCAAACTATAAGAAACAGTTTCTAAATACTATGGTAGAGGAGCTGAACGAGAGGGGAAGGGATGAATCTATAGAGTTCCCCACAGCAGAAAGGATAAGAGCAACAGCAAACAACAAAGAACAGATAACTGTTTTTCCTTATCCTTACCCTATTCATTCTGTCTTTTAGTTATAGCCAAAGGCAGATTCCCAATGACTTTAACTGCCTTTCCGCCTACCACTGCTTGACATGGACACTGTGGCTGCACTTGCCTTTGCCTGTGCAGTCCGGGTTTAAATCAGTGACCGACCCAGGCTCTTGGAGTCCATAACGGTAAAGACCACAGCCACTTTGTACCCCTAATGACAGCAAGAGTTAGTGTGAAGGGCACTGGAAGGACCTCTCTGACTCTTCTGCTGGGTCATATTTGCACCATGCATCTGAGGGGAGTACCCATTTGAAAAGTTTCTGATTTTTTTTCAAGGGAAGACACATGGCTAAGATCCCTAGCTCTAAAGAAACATTGCTAAGCAAAGCATAACCCTGTGAAAAGTAGTTCTAAAGCACCACTGAATTTCTGAAAGCTTCCATAAATTCAAATTATAGTCTTCTTTAATATCTGGGACCGAAATAGGAAAATCAGCATAGGAAAAATTTCCTGCTGAACTGCAGCAAGCCAACAAAATCAGGGTCCATACTTTGAAGATGTGCAAGCTTTAAGCCTTTCCTAAACAGGGAATAAAAACAAGACAATGGACAGTATCTCTTTCTCCAATTTGGGGCAAAAGTTTCTGGTTTGCCTTCTGCATTGCAGATCTTAGGCTGGCTCCCTCCTTCTCTCTACTTCTTACAGTTTTCAGACTCCTTGTGCTACTAAAAGATGGACAATTGTAAGGTTTACCTGTGTTATGCTGTAGCACAGCAGAACTTCAGCAGGTCAAAGGAGTTCTTCTGTCTTTCGTATTATCATTGTCCCATTTCTCTCACAAGTGTTAGAGTGTATATTCTGGGATACTGTTCCTCAGTCAGTCTATTCTCCTAGGTTTATTTTTATATCAGATCATCATCAAGTAGTCTCCATTGTACAAAGCACTATTCTCAAAAGTGGCTATTATCATTCAGCTTACAGTGATGAACACAATTACTTTTAGGTTCATTTAAAAAAAGATGAAGAAAAGAAGAAGAAAAAATAAGAAATTCATCTGAACAAAGAAAGTCTTTGTAGGAAGGTCAATCGGGTAAAGGGACAGCTGTTAAAAAAAAAGACACATTGATCTAAGCTTCAGAAGTAGTACAAATATACAAGAAAAATTGATAACTCAGACTCACATTTAAATGAAAGCAGAGAAAATAATTTACTGCAAAGTTTTAAGTCTAATACAGTATCAGTAGCTAATACTATTCTAAAGAAAGTATCTGATGTTTTTGAAAGAATAAAACAAGACAAGGTCTCATACTCTTCAGTGATTAGTTTTGAATATGGGTGCAAGTGGGATTTTAAAGAGGAATTCACAATTAGTAATAAATTGAGTATTTTTTTACGCTGTTAATTAGGCTGAGTTTCCACATGTGTTTCAGAAATGCAGTACCTCCTTTCCACAGATGACTGATAGAGTCATGTGAATTATCCACTCAAGGTTGCAATGAAGTATATTTATACCAAATCGGTGCTCAGAGCACTGGATCATGTGATTTCTCCTCTCCTCAGGGAGGTCAAACAGGATGGATTGAAGTTGAGCTGTAGGACCAGTTTTCGTATTCAATCCTATGCAAATAAATAAATTAATTAAGAAAAATCTAGGTCAGACAAAACAATTCAGTATAATATCAGCCCAACAAGTGAGTAAAAGAGTGTTCGTTTAATTGCTGGAAGAAAACTACAGTAATACTTCCCCACAGTTGAAGTACCAGTATTCTTATATCTGCATTTTCATTCCAAGCAGAAAAGCACTGCATTCTGTTTTGTAGAGATCTTAGGCTAGAAGTAGGGGGTGTCTGTTCCTGTTGTTTTTTATATATTTCCTCATTTTTATTGGTAAGCTATCAAGCAGGATGTTCCCCCCTCCTGTTTTTAAACAGCTTAAACTGATTGTGTTTCAAAAAAATGCAGATGCCTATATCTTTTATAGGAGGAAAGTCATTAAATTTTGTAAATGTTAGAAAAAAAGAAACTATGAATGATATTCTGGAAAGTGACGGCATCGTAAAATATGCACAATCTGGTCAAGTTCCAATTAAAAAAAATGTGTTAGCATAAACAACCTTTAAAAATAGCAATGTAAAATTTACGAGCACAGAGTGGATTTGGAAGTTGTCGCCACGCCCAACCACATTTTCAGTTCTCATCAACCTGGTTTCTAATTCTGCATACATTTTAGATTTGCTGACATTTTCATACAGAGAGAAACTTTCTGCAGCTGATGTGGAAATCATCCAGCCCTGCACAGCACTGAAGAGGGATTCTTTGGATGTGGAGGAACATTGTGCTGACAATTCCATTGTGATCTGGCAAACATTTCCTTTCATTTTTGTCACTTAGTGCTGCTGCCTCTTTAAATTGCTTGGAAATTATATTGGATTATTAATTAATTAAAATTGGAAGAGGCCTCTAAGATCATTGAGTCCAACCATTAACCCACCACTGCCAGGTCCACCACTAAACCATGCTCCCAAGTGCCATATTTACATGCTTTTTAAACATCTCCAAGGATGTTGACTTCACCACTTCCCTGGGCAGCTTGTCCCAATGCTTGACAATCCTTTCAGTGAAGAAATTTTTCCTAATATCCAAGCTAAACCTCCCCTGGAGCAACTTGAGTTTTGCATTCACTGTTAGAAAGTGTTTAATTATTCATGTTTAAATACATAATAAAGAGAAGCTAGGGAAAGCATCTACTAAACCCAAGGGTTCTGACGAACACGTCTTCCTTGATCTGCTGCTCTCCTGTGAGCCTTTTTTGAGGCAAAAAATAGCCAAGCCTTCAGGAGTTGGTGGATTTCTTTTCAGTCCTTTTAGGTGTCATGAAAGTTCCCTATCACTTTAATTCAAATCCTCAAATTAATGTCTGTCATGATAATTAAATTTAACTACCTCTTCATTCTCAAAATCTTTGTTCTATTGTTTCATAGCCCTGAAGCTCCTTAGAGCACATGGATTTCTAACTTATAAACACTTGGGTTTTTCTGGCACCTGAAGTTGTAATTTTGGATGTTTGTGTGCAGTCAAGTGTTAACAATATTTCAATTGCCATCCACCAGCATGTTCCTTCATTACTCATGTGTTCCAGAATGTCTTTCCTATGCTAAGACAGGATACACCTAGACCCATCAAGAATTTTGTCTAACTAAAATTAAACCTTTGCTTAAATTTATTCAATGTGATGTGAAACCACTGAAGTTGTTCTGTGTCATTTATCCAGAGAAGGGATTATAAGCAAGAAAACTATGCCAACATATCTCCCAAAGATTAGATCAGTCATCTGAGAGGGCAAAATCCCTGAACATTGATCTAAAGAAATATTTTAGTTTTACCCGAAGCAATCACTGGGTAAAAACTGTAAGTGACTGAAATATGGACTTGAATCCATGACCCTCCTTCCCAAATGAGTGCACTGACTACTAGGCTGTCTCTTGCCTTATATTTTGACTGTAATGATCAATTAAAACATGTTAACTAAACTATAATTGTCCACATAGAATGCCAGTTCTGCTCGTATTTGTCCTGAGAGTGAATTTCAGTGTTCTTGCCTATTTCTCTCCCAGTCTCTGCAAGTACAGCAACAGATGGACTGGTTTTAGCTCTTCCTAGTTACTGAAAGAAGTTCAAACATTTTACAGCAGGTCTGTCGGTGCCTACTGAGGCACTGAGAGAAGAGAGGGTTTACTGATAGTGAAAAGAAGAAGGTAATCCCAGATCTGATTACCACGTGATGGCAATCAGACTTTTATTTTGTCTAAAAATGGTCTTTGATTTCTTTCCAAAATATTTCAGTTCCTCACGCTGAAGGAAACGAAGCCAATATATGTTGATTTTTTAATTCAACACATGATTATGAACTGGTTTGGCTGACCCATATTCTTATGTTCTGGCAAATCAGTTATTAATTAGAGAAATATGTGACTCTTTTCTTGCCAAATGAACCCAGTACCTGCCTTTATTTTGCTGTTCATGCTGGATGACAAAACAAAAGAAATAAACAAAGAAGTATTGGCTGCTGAATGGAAACTGTTCTTCAAAACATGCATCTTGTCTGCTACAAGTTATGTCCCATTTTCACCCCTAGAATCCTGTTTTTTCTGTTTCTGTTCACCTCATTACCGAATATACCATCTTATCTTTCTATCCATCTCTTCCCTGAAAGGCTAAAAAAGTCAGAGTACATTGCCAAACAAGAGATTTGTGTTTATAACTAAACAAATGAAGATTCCGAGGAGAGCCTGCTAGGAAACACTACAGCTCTCAGAGGTGCAATGTTTTGCTGTCTCTTCACGTGATGAGAGAAATCACATTTTGAAGAATACTTTCCACGCAACACATTTTTCTTCCTATCCTCTTCTTTCACAGCACCTGCTTCGGGAAATATATATTTTCCACATACTGCTCAAATGAACTAATCTATTTTCACTATGTGTCCTTTTTGGCAAAATATCTACAGTATTTTCTTTCATAAAGACAAATTCTGCTCTTTTGGTATTTTTCCTCTTCCTCTTTTTATTAATAAAAAAATATGATCCCTTATTTCCTCAGAGAGAAAAAAAAAGGGAAAAGGCAAGAGTAAGAGCTAGGAAAAAGTATATAAAAAGAATCCATACTGAAGCCTGAAGATATTAAAAACTTAGGGCTAAAACCCCAACTATCAATGAGGCTTAAACTCATTGAAAATCTGCCTGTGAATATTTAGTTGTTTAGTGTTTCTGCAATGACATTTCTGCAGAGAGCAGCATGAACGAAAAATTGCCATTTTTTTATCATCTGGACTGAAACTGCCAATACTATGTCAGCTAGGAAAGATGAATTATTCCATTCAGCTTCTACAGAAGGTGCTTAAGTAGAGTTAGGTTCATGGGAGACCAAGTTTCCCAAATAAAACTACATTTCTTACCAATGCGCAAGGTATTTTGCAACGAGATTTCTGCTATAACTTCTCTATAAGCATGTGCACTTATCTATCCATCTTCCTGAGCATTCTTTGTTTTTTTTCTGGGGAAAAATGTCTTTCCAGGTGATGAATCTGTTTGCAGCATCCAAGGCAGATTTTAGTCCTTCTAAAAATGTATTTATTTTAAATTTAATCCTCCTCCTTTCCTCAAGTTCTATATTACTTTTGGCTTTCTTCCTGTTGATCCCACATGTAAATGGGAGAAGAATGCCTTAGTACTATGACACTTCTCTGATTTTCAGCACTCCCATACACTTTGTGATTTTTTATCAGAGTATCTAGCCCAAAATTATGAAGGCCATTAATAAAGAGTTATATCTGTGAGGGTTTTCTTTCCTGGGGTGTTTCCAGTTTGGGTGGAGGTTTTTTTTATTTATTTTGTTGGGTTTGTGGATTTTGATTTTGGTTTTGGCTTTTGGGTGTATGTTTTTTTGTAAACATTTTGAAATCCCCAAAACTTGAACCAGAGATTAAAAGACTTCTTTATAACTTCCTAAGGTATTTTATTTTTCATAGTAATCTGCGAATATTTGATATTTATTTTCAAATTCTGATCCCTGATATGCTCTGCGTCAATACGAAGAAGACACCAAAATTAGAATTTATAGTGATCTGAAAATATGTATGTGAAGGACAAAATTGCAAAAGCCTTTCATCACTCAAGGAGAAACTGCATGCCATAATTACACTAAGAACATCATCTGACATTAAAATGTCACATGTACTAGTAACAAACCCAGAGAGGGAACTTCTATTAAGTGTTGGAAACATGATTTTGTCTTTTAAGGTTTGAATTCACATATACTTGGGACTGCACATTTCTTTACTTTCCTGATTTCTACTGTTATCAAAATATGATCTTGTCCACTTACTACGAAGCAAAGACTAGGATTTCATCCTATTAAATTAAATTTCTGCTACCTTTATCTTCCTTTAGGTCCTTCATTTTGTTCCAACTTTCATTTATTTTATTTGTCCTTGGATTAGCAACAGAGAAAATATACAGATTGAAAATGTTGCTTGATTTTCTTTCCAAATAGGTGTGTTCCCACAAGATATTTCTGTTAAAATGGTAAGGAAGGCCGAGCAGTGATAGTCTAGAAGGTGAAAAAACCCAAAGCTATCTGTAGGAATGGTTGCAAGCGTGGGTCTGTAATTTTGTACATTTGAGTTAATTTTCGTGTGGAAAAAGCACTGGCAACAGTTAAAGTCGGAGCTGGATCCTGTTTAATACACTGCAGACACCTTTTCAGACAGCATCTGTCTTCCCCTGCAGGACGCCAGTAAAGCAGGTAGACAGTCTCACTTCTGAAGTAAAAGCAGCCCTCGGTATTTTTGGCTAGTGCTTTCAGTAAGACAGATCTTCTGACACCAGAATTTACCCAGCAACAAAGGGTGTTGGAAAAGCTATGGTTTTGTCCAGCACTGAATTTAATACTGCTGCTTGTGACTGTTGGTCATTACCAATGTCTGAGTCCTTTCAAAGAAGGATTCAAGGAATAGATATGTCCGGAGAATTCCAGGATGTTAATGTTTCTCTTGTTTGGTGATCAAAATGGTACTGTGCTTATCAAAATCTTTGAGGGATTGCAGTTGGTCTGGGTTGTGGCTAGAAATTGCTATCCATATTTACAACACTATTTTTACCAAGTTTAGTTTGGAGTTGTTTGGGTGGTTTTTTGGTTTTGGTTTTTTGTTGGTTTTTTGGTTGGTTTTTTTTTTTTTTTCAGTCAGAAGCACATAGTTTCCTATGTTAAAGACTTGTTCCAAGTCTGTAAAGGCTACAGTCAGGATCAATGAGTGTTGGGAGCCAGAGGCACAGCACTCTGCATCTGATACCTTCCAAAAATCCAGTTCCTTGACACAACAGTCAAGGAACACTGAGGGTTAAGGGATCATTCTTATCATACTCTGTAAAGTTCACCAATGGACAGCCTCCCTTTTTTTGAACACAGGTCTCAGTGAAAGCAAAATAAAATTCATGAGGAACTTTCTCTTGCCTTCAGAGTCCTTGGGATGCTTGAGGATATGCCTTTAAATATTATTGATGTTGCAAATGGGCCTAATGCCACTTCCTCATTTGAGTCATTAAATAGTCTGGGTGACAACAAGGACAGCTAATATAAATAGAAATGTTTATTTTCGTTCATATAAGAACAATGAGAATGTCTGTCATGAATTACATGAGTCTCTAAAGATGGGAAATGTCAGAAGGACACACTAAAGCATAGATAGTGGTAGTAAGGTTGGAAGTGGACTGAAAGGAGGAAAGGATGAGTGCATGGGGGTGGAGGAAGTATGTTTTGTCTGATGTTAGAAATGGGGAAATACCTCTGAAGTGTAAGGAGAGGATCTCATGCTCACAACTCTGCTGGGCAATGAGCATGGGTTTTTACACCCATGTCCCAGCCAAAGGCAGAATGTAACATCTGATTTCATGCTGATACAGGGCAGAACAAAAGATTGGCAATGCAGATGCAGCTCACAGGAAGACCAAAGATGGGACTTGGATCCAGCTCAACTAAGCAGATGAAGAATTGTGCCTGGTTACTATACTTGCTTGTGAAAAAGCGTGAATGGCTTTGGGAAAAATTGGTTTACCTCAGTGGTTAGAAAAGGAAGAGGACCTGCCAGCAATTCTTTTAGAACTAGTGTTCTAGAAGGAGTAAAACATATAATTTCCAGAAGCTGATTTTAATTTTTAATTTTTTTTTAATATTATTACCTGTTAGGGTGTACTCAAGATGGTATAAATAGTTTTGTTGAATAAAAATAAAAATAATTTAAAAAAAAAAAAAGAAAGAAAAAATCAACGTTTATTATTTAAACTGTTGCTGAAGGTGAATTTTCTTTCCTGGGAATTTCAGTGATGAAAACACAAATAAGATCATAAAAGAAATAAGATCTGAAAAATCTGTGATTCCCTGTGCCCTTTCTGTGAAAATAAAATCTATGAACTCTCTCACAAAAGATATTCGATATATTTGGCAGAGGATTATAAGAAATGCATATCCCTCCATTATGCAATGTGAGTCATACCAGACTTGGATGTGACATGATTCAGGTCCTTCTGAATGGGCCAATATCTCCTGCAAAATTTTTGACTGTGATGTGCAGCTGATAATTTTTTTTTTTTTTTTAAAGAAATGGAAAGCTCATTTTAAGCAGGTTTGGGAGTAAAAGGGAAAAACACAGATGCAGGGGTATTAATCTGCTGTGGATAACTTATGTATGTCAGGGTCCATATTTTAAGTAAATGTTCACTGCATCATTAAACTTGGGCATTTACAGCATGCATCAAAAATAGAAACTTTGTTCAGTCAGAGAAGGCAAAGGTTTGCAAGGCAGGGTGTAAAATGGCACAATTCCATTGATTTCCATGGAGATGCAGAAATTTACATCAGCCTGGAGTGTGGCCCACAATCTCCTCAACAGAAAAATAAAGTCAAACTGTGAATATGGAAAAGCAGGGATCTGTCTAACTTCTTCTGACTTTGAGAAGGTTACAGACAAGGTTGACAGTGTCAATGCATACAGCATGATTTATCTGGAGTTTCAGAAAACCTTCAATAAAGTTCCACATGACAGGCATCTGTTTAAGTTAAAAGCTACAGGGATCCAGGATAAGACATGGAAGTGAATAAAGAAATAGTTAAAAAACAGAACACAGAGGCTACCTAGCATGATGAGCTAGACTGATGCCTGGGAAAGGCTAGTAACAGAGATATTTTTCACATAATTGTTTTAGTTCTTTTAGTTGCAGGATATGTTTAAAAATATTTATTGCAAAAGGGGTAAAAAAAAAAAAAAGGAAAAGAAGAAAGAAAGAGAAAAAATAAAAAATAAAATGAAGAAAGGGAAAAAGAAAACTACCCCCAGTTTTCCTATTGTCTCACAGATTTTTCAGCACGTGATCAAGAAGGACAGTAGAAAATAAACACTTGCAATGAAGCGGGAAACCAGATCTCCAGCAGCTGAGTGGAATGCAGCTGCTTAAATACAGCCAAGCTACAATCAGCTCCAAGTTGAGAGCTTGTTATAGTGGAGGGAGGGAGATACAATCAGGCTGGATCAGTAGGGAGAGCAGACTCCCCTTTGATCTTCTTTCAGCTTTCATGCATGTATAAAAAATGCTAATAAAATAGACCCACCATTTTCTGTAAATTAAAGGATTCCCCCCCCCCAAATTATCCAGCCATATTTTTTCCATGTGCTTTCAAACAAATTAAAGTGGCTTGAAAAAAAGGGACTAAAAAATATTGAATGCGTAAAAGTGGTAGTTCTGCATAATCAGTCTCCAAGAGTTCTTAAATCTCCATATATAAACTGTTTAAAAGTAAATTAAAATTATTCCTTAATGAAATACAAATCTGAAGTCACTTGAATAACTAATCATTTTATGACCCATGCAGTGAATTTTTAATGCCTACCTCTACCTGATTATTTTAGATATGTCTGTGTTGTAAAGTAAATGCTACATAAATCATTAATGTGTTGATACAGATCAGTGAGCTGACTACACTGTATCTGATTCCTCAAGACATACAGTGTGTGATTCACCTCACTTCTGTTTTATGGAGCCCAGAGTTATTCCACATTTGTTCTTGGATAAAACCTGATTTTAAGATTTTGAATGGATTTTTATGGGATTTACAGGATTGAGATTACCTAAACCTACAGATGTAGAGTGTGCAAAAATGTACCACAGTTAAAGAAGATACTTCTTATAAAACAATTACTCTATACTTGCAGAAAAGCCTTTTATCCACGGTACTCAAATTGCTTTGCAATAATTAATTAAGTCTTACGGTGCACAAAGCATTTCTGAGGTAGGTAACTACTAGGATATCTACCTACAGTCTGGTAAACAAGCACAGAGCCACTGATAGCTTGAAATAGGAAAAGATTTGGGAATAAATTCAAGTGTCCTCACATTTGGTTACCTGCCTTAATGGTTAGAAAACAAATCAAAAGAAAACAAAGCAAATCCCATATGAATAAAAAGCACATTTTAAAAGTACAAGCTGAGTCCCTAAAGTCTAGGTGGAAAAAAAGAGACCTGTAAAATATTTAAAATTGATAAACTATTGAAAATGGTAAAAATTTGCACTTGAAAATTTACTAAAAGAAGAAAAACAAGCCCAGTGGAATAACATTTTAGCTCTTTACTGGACTGGTAGCAGAGATTTGCCCCTTCTTTTTGGTTCCAAGGATTCCCTTGCATTAATGAGCACTCTTTTTCCAGTGGAGGTGCTATTCCTGCTGTTTTGCTGTAACAGCTGCCATGATCGTTTGCCTTGAGCCATTAAAGCGCGCCTTCTAAATCATATTTGCTTGTTTTGTTTTCTTTGATCTTTCCTTTCAACTTCCATAAATGAGTTTTGTTTCTTGACAAAAGTACTCCATTTGCTGAGTACAGTTAAACAGCCACAGTTTCACAGAAAATCTGATGTTGGCATTCAGGTGCATTTTTGCTTTTTAACAGCATGTGCCTCTGGGCTAATATATAGAGCCCAATATAATGAATGTTTCTGATGGAATAGGGTGCTGTCAAACAATCCCATTGATGTGTGGAAGAGAGTTTACGTGTGGTCTTATTGCCAGATAAAGTTTTTACAAGACCAAATCCTTTGTCATTGAAATACATTCCAGTTTTACTACAACATAAATGAAAATAAGTCATTTTGCAGCATGTGAAGATATTCCTCGTGAACATTAAAAGATGCAGTCATACTGAAAAGGGTAACTCACATGACCCTTTGGCTTTACCTGTACTGATAATTTAAAAATGGGGAGACTATTTGTAGTAGAGAAAATAGTGTAGGTATTTTAGAATGGATGAAAGGATAAAAACTGCAATCAGGTCAAAATATATATTTACTTCTCTTCTGCCTGTGTAAATCCAGAATGACTTCACTGGAGTCAACAGTGTTAACTTGGATTTTAAGAGAGTTATTGAAAGCAGAATCTGTTACATCATATTATCAATATGGAAACCTGCAATTATTTCTCTAAAAAATAACAAAGAACCTGTCAGTCCTCTTTCTTTATCCTTGTTTGATCGGTATTGCTGATGTCCTGGGTTGTTTTTTTTTCAGCATCTGATGTATGTTAATTCACTGAGTATGTTTGTGACTTCTCTTGATAAGGACTCATTTATTTTTTGTTTGGTTCCTTGTAAACAGACCAAGGGGGGAAAAAGCCTCTTTAGCCCATTTTGCACATGCATTGTGCAGTCTCTCAATGGGGTATTGAAATAAAAAGCAAGCCATAAAGACTTGCAGACAGGAGAAAAAAGTCTGAACTGTACTGTTGATGGGTGAAACATGCAGATACCAGGTAATTACGATGAAGTCCAAAATACAAGTGCCTACTAATTTAAATAAGAGAAGGAAGGCATTACTTTCAAAACCAGAAGGGATAGTTAAATGGTCTGCTTTCACCTTCTGGATAAAATCAGCTATAGAATTTTACCCAGTGATCCTTGCAATGGGGAAAGCATGTTCATCTTGGATTTATAAGTGAGTGCAGTCAAGCTGAGCTGTATGTGGTGCAACCAAGGCTTTTCTCAGCAAGAGCTCTTAACAAGAGCAGTATTAATTGTTCTGGCAGTCAATGGCTAGTGGAGCTCGTTTATTCAGTAAATACCATTAAAAAATCATCTGTGCTTCAGAATTCAAATACAAACAGATGAAGGTTATTTTGAGTCTTATTATAATCTGCCCTGAAACTAATAATCTGAAAACATATATATGCTACCAAAATAGCCTTCAAAGCTGTATTTTATTTTTCCTGGAATTCATTATTCATTTGTTTGTTTTGGTTTTTTTACTGCTAGTGTTGTGGCTGCTTCTGGTCCAGAAAATTTCAACCTCTTCCCAGTTCACTTCAAGATGTAGGACTTTTTCCATTTCTTTTCTTTTGGTTTGGTTTGGGATGCATCTACAATACATCTCACATGTAGATTTGTTGATTTGTGTCCAGTCTTTCTGGCTGGGAATAGCAATGGACAGATCTTGTCTGTCTGCTGCTAATTTTTTTTAAGATTTAAACCTTCCTGATCACCTCCTTGAAGAGTATCTCTCCATTAATAATGGAAGGAATCTATGGCGATTAGGGACCAGACTAAATTCTTCTAAGTTAGGTAAGACGGATCCAATTCCTAATCTCCCATTAATTAGTTAATATAAATAATTAAAATAATAGTGCTTCCCTGGGTCCCCAGCAGCTACAATGGTGGTGGGAATTAAGGAACAGAACTAAAACAAGCCAGATGATGATTTTAATTGATTTTATATTTCTGTCATCTGCACCTCTAAGGAAACCATCTACAAAGCTAAAATTAATTTCTTGTGCCCCAACATGAACAAGATCAGCGGGAGCAGATATTCCTCAGAGGCTCATAACTCTCAAAAACCCATCACTCTCTGCTCACAAATTTTATTTTTGGCGAAACATATTTACACTCCTTATGTGCTTTATTCTATTTATAATATGCATACATATTTTTTAAAGATATCAAAAGATAAGACACTTTTAAAATATTCTCATTAATATCAGTTCCTAAATTATTTCTCCCACAACTATTTTGTAACATCTCCAGTGGAACTGGACTCCAATTTGTCATATAAGAGTACCAGTAATTTTTTAAGTCTTTTACAATTTTTTTTCAAAAGAATCTAGGTGTCCCCGAAGAGTTTTCATTCCCCTTCCACGTGCATGTAGAGTTCCCCCAAGCAATGAGCACTTCTTCATTCAGTGTGTTTTGTAATGCTGTCTTCCTCAGTGAAGCACTGGCAAACCTATTAAAAGCAGCATCACACAATGTTCTTTCACACAAGAAGGTGGCACAGAGGATGCTACAAAAACAGAGTTGTGAGTTTAAAGGAAAGCTGGTACAATGCAAGTCTGACAGGAATACACATTTCATGGTACTAACTGAAATCTTGAAATGTTTGGTGTTGATGCTACAAATGGGGTAAAATCTTGGTAGCATTTAATGCACTCCATGTAAACTAGATTATTTCTGTGAACAACTCCATTATGAATTTCTGCTTGAATTCAAGGGCCTTTCAAATACTTCTTTATGGGAATTTCAGGCATGTCTTGTTCCTAGTAGTATAGCCCCTGCTTGGTGTTTTAAGGCCTTGATCCTTAAATGACAGAAGTCAGTGCAGCTTCATTGAAATAATTTTTCTTCAGCTATAGAGCTGACATCCAGTCGATAGCACTCTTGAAAGCTCCTGGTGAATATTGGTAAAGTCTTTTATCAAACTTTTTGGAATAAGTAGCTGTTGGGGGAAATTTCTAAAAGGTAAATTTCAAACCCTAATTCCCCTTGACTTTTACTGAATGTCAATGAGACTTTGAGTCATAAATTCAGAAATAATTAGATGCTGAAATAAAAGAATAGGCAATCAGTAATATTCTGGGGAGAAAAAAATGAACAAAAGAAGAAAGAAAGAAAGAAAGAAAGAAAGAACATAACCCAAGCCCATGCAGGTGTCCAAATACAAAATTAAGCTACTCTTGTAGCTTTGTTACATCAGTAATGTCAAACTGTCATGAAAAAATTCTCTAAAAAAGCTAATTTTCAAATTAATTTTTGAGACTGTTTTAATATGTCTGAACAGTTTAGGACTTATGTTATGCCTGAACTCAGCTGGGATGCTTAAAAAAAAGAGAATTTATCTCAGCTGAGCACCCTGCTTGTGATGCTTTCTCAGTCTACAATTAATGTGCAAGACATTGATGCCTGTCTCAGGTGATTCAATCATGGCATCTGGTTGTTCAACAAAATTCTTCTGCCTTTCAGGTGTAATATATTCAGGCAGCAAGATACTCAGGTGTCCTGACCTATTCAAGACATTCCAGGGCACAGAATAATTAATCATTAATTGAAGCACAGATTTACCAGATTATGGACTAGCTGGCTGATATACACAAGAGTCTCCTCTGAAAAAGAAAGTCACTACAGTCTTCCACTCATTCCTGCAGCTGTTTTGACAAGCAGATTTTCATTTTAACAAAGTATTCTGTTTAACAAAGGCAAGTGCCGGATTCTGCACCTGGGATGGGCAACCCTGGACGGGGATGGACTGGGGAATGAGAGGCTGGGAAGCAGAGACATGGACAGGGCCCTGGAGGTCCTGGTCAGTGGCAAGTAGGACATGAGCCAGAAGTGCCCTGGAGCCAGGAGGGACATTCCTGTCCTGGGGGCATCAGGCACAGCATGGCCAGCCGGGCAAGGGAGGGATTGTGCTGCTCTGCTCGAGGCTGGGGCAGCCTCCCCTCGAGAGCTGGGGGCAGCTTTGGGCACTACGATATAAGAAGGATACAAAGCCATTAGAGAGTGTTCAGAGGAGGGACATGAGGATGGTGAAGGGTCTGGAGGAGAAGCTGTGTGAAGAGAGGCTGAGGGCATTTGGTTTATTCAGCCTGGAGGAGACTGAGTAGAAATCTCACTGCATTTACAGCTTCCTTGCGAGGGGAAGTGGAGAGGCAGGCACTGATCTCTGT
Organism: Origma solitaria; assembly: GCA_013397895.1. Classification (NCBI taxonomy): domain Eukaryota; kingdom Metazoa; phylum Chordata; class Aves; order Passeriformes; family Acanthizidae; genus Origma; species Origma solitaria. Next base: position 344,546 of record VZRL01006829.1, on the reverse strand, counting down.
GCGAACAGTGACAGAAACCTAAGGAACGGGATGGAGCTGAGTCAGGGAAGGTTTAGGTTGGATATCAGGAAGAGGTTGTTCACCCAGAGGGTGGCTGGGCACTGGAGCAGCTCCCCAGGACAGTGGTCACAACTCTGAGCTTGGCAGAGTCCAAGAGGCATTTGGACAATGCACTCAGGCACAGGGTTGTGATCATTGCTGGGGCTGAGACTACAGGGCTTTGAGGATCCTGATGAGTCCCTTTCAGTTCAGGATATTTTATTATTTAGTCCCAATTAATACCTGAAAATAGGTCAGTGGCCAAAGGGAGAAGCTCAGACTGGGTGGTGGACCTAGGGTTTTTGGATACTGCATCACATTTTTGAAAGAAGTCCATCTATGCTTTGTTTCCAACTTCCAGGACTGAACTCCTGATCCTATGATACAGACAGAGGAAACGGAGAAATTGCTATAATCAGAATCCAAACAGAATGGCTGTTCTGGGACATGGGTTAAGGGTATAAGTCACATCTCTCTGATCCAGCAAGTTATTTATACTTCTATTGTTTATGCATTAATAAAATATTCACAATTACATTTTCATAAATCTACTTTTATATAACATAACTTTTCAGAATTATTTCTAATCACTTTGGAAAGATTTGTGTGATGTGGTCACTGAAATCTACTCAAGCCTCTAGAAATTTCACAGGTTTTTTTATAAGCTGAATATTTCCTTTTCAAGATAGTACTTAACATATGGCACACTGTATAATTCATATTTGTGGCTGTAAGCAGACCTAATTCTTGTATGACTCAGAAGCTTTCATTTACAGAATTTCTAAAGCAAATTCAGATTCACTCAAGATGGGAGAATATTATGTTAAAAGATTAGATACGAATGACCTCTTAACAATTCTAAGTGATCAGGAGGATGAATTTCAATCAAATATATAAAAATTAGAAAGTCTCTGTAATTTAGGTGATCTTCCTGAAGAAATTTAAATTATAATTAATTAGAGTTAGTAACAAGGAAACCATGAACAAAATTTGAACTTTAAAGGAAACACAAGTAGTAATAATAATGATAAACTGATGATACAAAGACTGGCATTTAAGCAGTAATTCTTACCACTGAATGTCTGACAGTGAGATAATTAAATGTAACATCAGTTATACAACCTAAATGAAAACCAAGGTGCACAATGGTAACACACCTTTTCCACAGTATTGCAGTTAGGTAAACAGAAAGTATAATCAAAAGTGTTTACTTTTCTAGTTCAAATTTAGTTCTTTTTCCACTTTTTTTTTTTATTTATGTAAGATGTTTTTGTAGCCACACTCTATTTTTTGAAGTCCTTCTAGTCAAAGAAAAGCTTTAAAGATTTCAATTAACTCTAGACCAAGCTTTGGTGGGTGTGAGTGCCAAATTTTTCTGCACAGTCTCAGAAAAATGAAAGTTGTGTGTCACTTAGTAGAAGTGAGAACATTTTTGCTACTACATTATTTTGATGGGAGAACTTGAAGAACTTGTTTTCGCAGTACGGGTAGCCAGCAGAAACACATTAAGAAGAAATTGCCGTTACTGACCGCTAACAGGAACACAATCCAGTTAATGACACACTAAAAAATTAAAGAGAAAGAAAAACACAAACCAAAACAAATGAAACCAAACTAGACAAACTAAACAAACAAACAGAAAACCCCCAAAAAACCCTCAAAAACCCAAAAAACCTCCCCAAAAAAACCAAACCAACCAAAAACTAACCAACCAAAAAAAAAGAAAACCAAAAAAACCCACCACCACCAAAAAAAAAGACATCCAGAAACGTGGCTAGGTTTATGTTCTTAAATACTAGGATATGAAACGCTTAATCACACTTAGAATCACTTCTTAGGCAAGTAGCTACACCAGAAACAGAAAAATTACTTGTGCGAATAAGTGATTTTCAGTGCAAATAAGGAATTCACAGTTTGGCCCAGAGGCCATTTATTAGAATTATTACCTCTGAGTGTTAGAAATTATTCCTCACAATAATTATAAGTTATATATACAATGGCCCACATTAGTAAAACAGCAAAGCTTCTTCATTAAGCCTTTGCTTAAGATTCATCAACAGTAGTAAGTGTTAAAAGCATGAAACTTATTTGAGACTGACGTACAAATACTCAGAATTCACCTCATTTCAGTTCTGTGCATGACACATTTTGCATTAATGGTATTTTTTCCACCTTCTACATGTAGAAATATTTGTCAGCTCTGAGTAGTAGGGGTTTTGTTTCATATTTTGTGGTATGTTGGGTCTAAAACATGCTTTAGGGAGGAACAGTAGAAGCTAATTTGATTTGTGTCCTCAAGGGAAACAAATGGATTGTGTATCTTTCTTCCTATCAGAGAGTAGGTGGAATATGTCCTGCTTTTCCAGTGCTGTGACTTCAGGCTGTACTTAGTGACCATGCCAGGAATGACTCAGTGGGAATGATTAACTGCTGTGAGTTGGGTGGGAGTCATGGATGCTGTCCTGGTCCTTAGCTCTCAGACAGTCTCACCCATGTGGAAAAAACCTCCTAACTGCTTTGTCAGAAATCAGAAGTGCTTTCCGCTTTCCATTTGCTGTGTGTTAGGTACTGTTTAAAACATAACCCTGGAAGGAAGTTTATACATTTAACATAATTGCTTCCAAGAACCTTGTTCGTCTTAAGAAGGTTTTGACATGGTTTTCTTGACAGTAGAGGTCCAAATGACACCTGAGTAACATTTGTTTTGCTTGAGGGAAAGGAAAAAACCCACTAGATATTGGTGATTCACTTTCAAGATTTCTTAATATAAATATCTTGTCCTTTTATTTTGAAGCATTTGTAGTGATGAATTTCAATAATTTAGGATGTGTCTTAATTTAAAGATGGTGGTTTTTTTTTTTCCCCCCCAAAATATATTTCTACAAAGTAAAGAACAGTTATTCTATGCTATAGCAGAGATGTTATTTTTCTGAAAAATATTTCTGGAAAAGGTATTTGTTTATTGCAAATGAAATGTTTGGTAATTTAAAAAGTAGATTTTTATGTTATTTATTTACTTAGCTATTTTCATAATCTGCTTAAGTAAGCTTATAGTATCTTAAAAAAATAAATTTAAAAAAACCCAAAATGTGATTTGAATCTTGTTTGAAAACCTGGAAAATATATATTTGGCATTTCCCCGTCCACATTCCTCATTCCTCTTCTAATACCCAGTGTGTTTGTGTGTAGTTATGGTCATTTATGGAGTTAAACTGCACAGATTTTTTATAGCCTTCTATTTTATGACAGAAGAAGAATATCTGTGTGAGTCGCAGATTGGAATGGGTGGGAAATAATGAGAACATTTATTTCTACTAGGTAAAATGTTCAATCTTTTCAAGAAGCAGCAAGTGGACTTCATCTTGCAAAGTCAAGTCACAGTTTAATCTACCTTTCTGTTTTTTTCTCCCATCTAACACTTTTTAGACCTTCATCTAATATGTTCTTGAATGTATTATAAAAAAACACTTTCCAAATCTCTAGAAGACTCTTGTGGGTACTAATCTTAATCTTAATTAATCTTAATCCAATGAAAGGTGGAAGGCCTTTAGAAGTTAAGACTTTACTGGATTATGTTCATCAGAAGTACTAAGGGGAAACAAATAAACAAATTGCTCTAGGGGCTTGCAAGTGGGACAAGCAAGATGGAACAGAAGTTCAGAGGAGCAGCAACAGCTCATTGAGATGACTCTTTATTTTATACAGAAAAATATTTTTTATCTCTTCATTAAAAATAAAAGATTTACAGGATCCTGGTACACAGAGATATCTTAAAAACCCATAGGTAGTTTTTGGCCTAATGTTAGCAATAAATTAGAAATCCCTTCACTCTTTTGAAGTGTTTTAATCCCCAAATTGTTTTAAATGCTCAGTGGTTGTATTTATTCATTGAAAAACTGTCAATTTCTGTTGCATGTGTTTATGGAATTAACTCACAGAAATCTCAGTCAGTTGAAGAAATTATCACAAGTTGGGACAATAACAAGTCTTTTGGTAGCTGCAAAGAGGAAAATTGAAAATAAGGAAATAAAGGGAGATTTAGACTCAGCTCAGATGGCTTTTAGCCATATTACTGAGTTTTCTAAATTAAATTAAAAAATGGCTTTTTCTCCCCTAGACTCACTGTATAGTCGATGGGGAGAGGTTGGGATGGCTCAGTATTGACTTCTTTTACCTGTCACCTAAAATGTCATTTTGAAATTGTTTTGCTCTCAGTGGTCACCATGAAGGAGACCTACAGAAATTGCACTTTTAACTTAAACTTCTGTTAGTTGCCTAGTGTTAGACAGAGTGAATCTGCCTTCATTTCTGCAATTCACTCCCTTTTTTATAATGATATTACCCAGCTGGTCAAGATAATGCTGGATGGGAAAATATTTCAGGATGTTTGCCTTGTTTGCAGATAAATAACCAGGCATCAGTTTTTGGGTTTTTTTTACAGTTTTGGGTTTTGTTTGTTTGTTTGGGAGGGGGTTTGTTTGGTTTTGGTTTTAGTTTAGTTTGGGATTTTTTTGAGAGAGGAATATTCTGCTGGACTCGAACTAAAAATAAAATAAAATAATTCCAATTTCAACTTCTTATATAGATGCTGACTGTTTTAATATATTCTTTATCCCCTCTGTATTTGTCTGAGATGTCTTATCTTACACAATGACATTACACAAGTTTTGCTACAGTTCCTTTTTTAAAGATAGACATAGCGAAATATCAGCCACTTGATTATACAGAACTTTTCCTGACTTCTCTTCCAACTTTTGTTTAATATTAAATAACACACAAGACATGTTCAGATAGTGGTACAGCATATTATGGCAGGTTTTTACAGTGAATAAATGTTATTTCTTATTATCCAGCCAATCTTTAGATGACTCGGGCTTCATGAATAAACTTTGTTAAGAAAAAGGGAAAAAAAAGGAAAAGAGGATAAAAAAATAAAGGCCTTGATGGGGCTAGAAGTTGCATGGTCCACTTTAAAATCTAATTCAAAAAACGTTTCCTGTGATTCATCCTTTCCAGCTCCAAGGCAAACAGTGATATTGGTAGCACATTCATAATTCAACATGGTTAAATGCCAAGGGCCGAACAGAGAGCACCCTCCGAGCCAGTATGAGCGGAATGACATTCATGGTTGATTCAGCTCCTTGCAGCAAGCTGTGTAATTGGAAAAGCCAAGGGAAATGACCCCAGTCTCTGTGTCCTGCTGATGTCAAAATGCATTCGTATCACTCTGACAAGTGGCCGGTTTGGAGGCTTCCTCAGAACAGGAGTCTGAGAAGAAAGGCAAGAAGCATCAGAAATAGCTCCAGCGCAGGTAGGGTGTGCAGTACAGAGCAGCTGAATCTGTGCCTCAGCGTTGAAAGAGATTGAGGAAAGCAGGCTCAGAAGAGGACATCTGTTTAGCGTAATTTGGTATCTTAATTACACTGCATGATATGCACCAATGTGCTTAATGACACTCATACTTAATAAATGTGTAGACACTGCTGTAAAGCTGATCAGTGCAATCAATAGAAATGGATAGAATATTTGAAGATGCTGACACTGTGTTCAAACCAAAAAAATTATGATCTGTAATTTTTCTTTTCTGGGAAGAAAGGGACGTTATAATTTAGGAAATGAGTGAACGGGAAGTTCTGAAGCTCTGTATCATTTGGGGCATTCAGATCCTTTTGGGGGGGAGAAAAGTTGCCCAGAATTAATATTATCCATGATATATATTTTTCCTGTTAGATCAGTAACATAAAATATGGTTTAGCTAAACAGTGCCCAGTCAGGACATTAAAAAAAGGCAGTATTCCGTACTTAGTAATCATCATTGGTAATATATTGTTATTAATAACAATTAATATAATAATATTTTAATAATATATTATTATTATCATTAATACATCCACACAATCTTGTTTAGCTGGATTTTTCCATCTGTTAAAAGAAAAAAATGAACAGCATTGAACAAATGAAGACATTGGTTTCCATTAATTTCTTCTGAGCTATGGACTGTAATTTCCACAGCGGAATAAGGGTCAGCTGCATTTATACACCATTTAAACTGGATATTTTTGGGGGAGGAGAGGGTACTTAGCAAATTATATTCTTTAGTACGTTTCTACTACCCTATTCTTTCAGAATTTTTTTACAAAATATTTCCCTATGTTTCTTTTTACTAAGCTTGGGTTGTTCTGGGTACAAAAATTGCTTTTTGAGGGGATATTTTGGTTACTTTGTTATAATTTTTGCTATATGCAGAGCATGCAAACACATGCATATAAGGTCGTATCTGGCCTTATGCTTTGTTTACTTATACCAGTTATAATGCTGTTTGTAAACAATAAATGTTTAATATAATTTTAGATTATTTTCCACTTCTCTTATACTAGTTTATCTGCAGTATTTTAGTTTGTTTCATTGGTTGAGAACACAATTCTAAAAAAAAAAAAAAAAAAGTTTCAAAATCTATAAGTAAATCCCTTGCTAGAAATAGTATTTCTAAATTACTAGATTTGTAAGACTTCCTACTGGGTGACAGAACCACAACCAGCCACACCATTCCTGACGAATATTTTTTTTTTCCTGTCTTGCATGAATATTTATGTGAAAATATGTATACACATACACATTACCATTGAACTTTGCCTCTCAATAACACTTGATCTGAAGTGTTTGTCTGCTTTACTGCTAGAAACACTTCGCCTGTCTTCTTCACCTGTTTATGTGCCTGAAGTGACATCTGATAGCAATACTTGTTTGGTAATTTGCTTACTAATTCTTTTTCTGTGTGTTTGTCCAGCATTAGGCAAATCATTTGGTGATGAGTTAGTGTCACAGCTCTGACCTTGTGTTTTTATTACTGATATCACACACATATTATTGTTTTTAACTAAATTATAGTGGCCTAAGGACTTTGTAGATGAGATGACAGCTATTATCTGTAACATGTTAAACTAAGAGATTGACTCTGCTCCACAAAAGTTACAAAATCTAAAGATGAAGCTTCTCAAACCTCTGAAAAACTGATCAGGGGGTTTTTTCCTATACCAAGAGTTCAGAAAAGAGTTAAGATTTCTCTTTAGTTTTGGAAAAGTTGTATGTTACTCCCCAAGGGTGAAGACTTAGATCTGTCCAAAATGGAATATTCTAAAAGAGTTAGAGTGGAGCTGGGGAAAGCTCTGAAGAAGTAAATAAGTGCAATGGTTACATTTAGTTTTTTAATCTGGCTTTGATGTCTACGATTAAGATCATGCATAGAATCGGCACAACTCAGTTGCAGCAAAGGAATATATTTACAACATTGGATCCCACCCCATGAGTTTAGACACTTTAAATAAGGATTACCAAAGGATAGATTTTTGCGATTGTTAATTCTGCTGAGTAACTCATAAATCCTTGAAAACTCTGAGTCAGTAAAAGAAAGTGAGGCAGGCCATGAAGTGAAGTGGCAGAACTGGACATGCTGTGAATTTGTTATATCAGCTTTCATGTCAAAGAAACCAGCACAGTCTTCCTAGCATTTCTTTACTTCCTTTCTTCATGTGTGCTTGTGCATGTGTGCCTGAACATGCACATATCATGTGTGGTTTTTATCTAATGAAATACTTCTGATGGGAGCTGCAAGGGAGTATAGAGAAATGTAGGACCTAAACTTCAATGAATCACCCATGTGTTGGGCATGTAATTCCCACAGGTGCCTTTAAAAATCTAACTCTTAACTAGTGGAATATATAATTCAGTACAAATTATTTGCTCATCTCTACTCTTAATAATGATGGTTAGTTGTAGCTGAACAGCATTTTTCATCTTCAAAGTGCTCTTCATTCCTTAACTAATTCATTAGACCTCTAGATCTCACTGGTAAGATTTTCCCGATAATACGCAGGTTACATTTTCTTTTTGCCCCAATTCTTCTCATGCCTTTCAGTTATAGTCCCTCAGATTTACCTTAACAGCTTTTCTTTCTCTCTCAGTCCCTCATGGCTGAATTCATCCCTGAGGTGACACTACTGAAATTGGCTTGAGTCAAGTTACACCACAGATGTTTCTGGCCCCTGCTGGTTGACAACATTCTTCAAACAGAGTCCTTGTAGATGTTTATCCTGCTCTCCACCCCTAGCTATCATTTGGCCAAACTATACATATTTACAGTCTCTCTTTTCATCTTTTCTCATAAATCAGTCCCTCCAGCCTCTCAGTCATGTTGGTTGATCTTGTCTTTATTACCATCAATTTGCTCACAATTATGTAGTGCTTAATAGCTTTTCTGAATAACTTTAAGTCAAGAATGACACACGGCAGGGGAACTGCAGTGGTTGTGAAATAATTGCAAGAGCTGGTGGTGCTCTGGAGAGGGGGGAAATTTTGCTGTTGCCAATTATGTTGCTTTTTTAGTTCTGACTAAATGGCAAGAAACATAAGGGAAAAATTAATTCTACTAAACATTTTCATTCAAAGACAAATAAAAATAATGTTTTTTCTCAGAAATAAATTTCATAGAAATAGAAATAGAAATAATAGAAATACACATTTTTTATTTGCTTACTAAAATAATTTAAACATATTCTATGAAATCACTCAATAATTTTTGGGGAGTGGGAATAGAAAATGTTCATTTAGCTTGAACACTCTTTTATCAGAGACATTAGTTGTACATTTATTCTGTTCTTAATGGAAACACAGATAAATAAATTTATAAATTGCATTTTAAATTACACTTGTCTACAATTCTCTGTATTCTCCTTATTTCATAAAAGACTTATTTGTCATCTCCTCCCACTCAGCTTTTTCCTATTATCTTTGCCTTCATTAATCCAATCAAAATACCTCTGAAACCTGATTGCTTGCCCTGTCTGACTCTGCTTCCAAACCGTTTTAGAAAACCACATTTTACTTCTTAGTGCTTTTACTCATCTCTATATTTTTCCTCCCTGGTTTTACCCTGTCCCACCTCATCTGACCTCACCTCTTCTCCCCTTGACCTCTCCATCACCTGCAGAAGTGTTCTGAGCTTAGGGGTGCCTGCTGGCTTCTCAGGACCTTGACCGAGGCAAACGAAGTCCCACCAAACTCAGGTGTCCACAGTGGGAGGATGATGTTGTAAGTACTGTGCTATAACCAGATGAGACATATCCTTTGACTCAGTCTCTGCTTAGGTGATGATTACCTGCTCAAAAGGTACACTATAATTATTTATTGTTCATGTAGGCGTATGAGGTTTCTACATCTTGCATAGAAAAAAACTACAAGAAAGAGTTGGGGAGATTGAGAACCTCTTTAAGGGAAACCCTAGAAATACTGAATCAATTATAACTTGATGTTTATACTAGAGTATGGTTGCTTTAGATACCATAAAGACAAATCCGGGGAGTAAATTTGAGTTTGATATTTTCCATTATAAGCACAGATCTCTGTCTGTGTATGTATACGTTTACATAGGACTCAGAGTGGTATGGGGTACATTATATTCTTTTTAAAAAGTGTGAGTTTGAGAATTTATTTGTTACACAAAGAATGTCAGTTGAGTTTAAAAATACATTTCTCCAAAGAAAACCAGGAGGCCTGGCAGGTCTATCATATTGATAAATATGATACATGAACCATGTTTCATGTACATACTGAAATATTTGCTTGAAATTGAAGCCATATGCTTAGTCTACAATCTCTCCTCATCTGTAATCTTGAATTGTCTGAAAAGTGGTTTTAATTATTTGAAAAGCAGGGTGTTTGCAATGACAACTGGTAAGTTATTACTTATGCATGAGAAAATTCTGTCGTGATTCAACTTGTTTGGTTTGCTAACAACATTTGGGTTAAAAAATCCGCCAGGGTCAGTTTGAAAACCTAAGTAGAAACTCGTATTAACGATATTATTAATATTATTAAACAGCAAGTTGAAAGGCAAAGCAGAAAGTATTTTGCATACATGTAAAAAAGATGTTCCTCTGCAATGTTTGATATTGACAGACATGTCTATAAAGCTGGTACACAGGGGAATGATAGTAGGAGGAACTTTAATTGAATCTGAGCTGCAGCAAACTTCTGAAGAATTTGAAGAAAAGTAATTTCAGTCAATTAAATCTGAAACAATTGAATAGAGTGCAACAACCAGAATGTAAACCCAGTAACACCAGAGTTCTAGAACTTCACCCGGGGCTTTGAACTTACACAGAGTTTTCCAAAGTTTGAAGGTGTTTGTACATGCAAACACTGGCAGTATTATCAGAAGGTTCCGCAAGTTTGACTGATTTAACGGGTGATGTTCTAAACAAGATTTACTTCTGCAATCCACACACTATTGTTAGATCAGGAAGTCTCTGTGCTACTAAATGTATATGAAGATGACATAAAAAAGCAAGAATTTTTGTGCTTGATATACATTTTCCTTGATCACCAACTCTGGAAATAAGATGACAGGCCAATTTTTTGCATGACGCTGTCCAGAAAGTGACCTCCGAAAGTAATTTTAAAATAACTAGAACAGCGCTGGCTGATCTTTCCTTAAAGTGCAAGTGGGTCTTGATCCACAGGTGTAAGAAATCAGGAAAGGGAGGCAAGGGAGAAGTATGGATGAGTTAAGACCTTCTTACCCTAAAGGGCAAGAAGCAAATTCAGAGGCAGTTGAAGCAGGGACAGATATCCTGGGAAGAGTTCAGGGATGTTGCCCAGCTGTGTAAAGATGGGGTTGGAGAGGTTGAGGCGCAACTGAACTTATTCTTGGAAAAGAATGCAAAAATACAGATATGTCAGACAGAAAAAGAAAGCCAAAGAAAGAGCACCCTTCATGATGAGCAGCTCTCACAAACTGTGAAAAATGTGTTAAAAGAATGTGGTATTTGATAAAGTTTTCTCTCAGTCTTCAGTAACAATCTCCTTCCCACACCTCTTAAGCGGATGAACCACAAAAGATGGACTGGAGGAGCAAAGATCTGCAAGAGAAGATCAGGTTCGTGACCACCTGAGGAGCCCAAATGTACAGAAGTTAATGGGATCCAATGAGATGCACAGGGTGCTGAGGGAATATTCTCATTTGCAAAGCCAATTTGCAGTTGCCAAGAAAATTGCCTGTGATGTCTGAATTTCATGGCAGTCACATGAAGTCCCAGGTGTATGGAAAAAGAGAAACACTGTACTCGTCTTTAAAAAGGGTAGAGAGGAGGACCCTGGGAAATATTGGCCCACCAGTCTCACCTCTGTGTCTGGTCTGGTTGTGGACCAGATCCTCCTAGAAGCTGAGCTAAGGCATATGGAGGGCAGGGAGGTGAATTGAGGCAACCAGAACAGCTTCTCCAAGGCCAAGTCCTGCCTGACCAATCTGGTGGCCTTCTGTGGTGGGGTGACTATATCAGTAGATGACAGAAGAGCTAAGGATGTCAGCTACCTCAGCTTCTGTAAGGACTTTGACATGGTCCCAGTCCAAATCTTTCTCTCTAAATTGGAGAGAGATGAATTTTGATGGGTGGACTGTTCAGTGGATTAGGGACTGGTTGGACAGTGTCCTCCAGTGGTCAGTGACTCAAAAACCAGATGGAGGTTGGTGACAATGGTGTCCCTCAGGGGTCCATATTGGATCCAATACTTTTTAACATCTTCATTAATGGCAGGGGCAGTGGGATGGAGTGCAACCTCAACAAGTTTGCGGATGACACCAAGCTGAGTGGTGTAGTCGATGCACCTGAAGGACAGGATGTGATCTGGTTTTAACCATGGTTTGGCTGTAGAAAATGGAAAATGAGTGGAACAAGCCTGTGTGCTCACTAAACAGCTGTGACTGATAACCACAGAGGGCTTGGAGAGAGGAGAAAAGAAACATTTACTTCTTTGATTTGTTGGCCAAGCTGCAGCAGACACCAATGAAACTAGTGCCTCCAACTCAGAAATTAAAAGAGAAAGAAAGAAATGGAAAAGAGGGTAGGCCTCCAAGACTGATTACTGCTGCATAAGCATTTTGTCATAAGCAAAAAAGGAAGGCAAACCAGATAGGGGCCTCTAACAGTGACAGAGATAAAGAGGCTAAAGTTTAAAAGCACAGAAGTTTAACTGCCAGTGTTTATTTATAGCTTCACACATACAAAGGCACTGCTATTTCAGGGAAACTGCACTATTTTTTATATGTGTCAGTTTTGAATAGTCCAGACACAGTAAAAGTAAAATAAAGTGAACCGCATGTGTTAAGGAACAAATTTAAATAGCAATGGCTCTGAGAATAAAGTGTACATTAAAGTAAGGGAAGAGGCTATAGCTCATTTAATTTGCAGAATAAATCTCTGACAAAGATCCCTGTCTTGTGTACGGAGACAATATTAAGAGTTGAGAAAAAGATATAAGCCACAGTCAGATATAATATGTGTGTCGGGTGTGTATGTGTGTATAAATACTGCCACTTATCTATCCCACTAACTATCGATCCATCAGCAATACATGTACATTCATAAACATTCATGTTTATTTTATTCATTAATACACAAAGACTTACCAATTAGCTGTATCAATATTCTATTTGACAATAAATTCTTTGAGGCAAGGATTTTCCTCATTTTTATACATTGCAGGTACATAGCATAGAGAGATAAGTGGTTCTATAATGATAAAAACATTGCGCTTCCTTGCCATCTTATTTTTTACTGACATTATCAGAGTTATTCGATAAATGCCAGTTCTTCACCCTCTGATACATCCATTTTACTCATTATATGTCACATGACTTATAGAGAAAAAAAGGTGGAACATATTAAAAGTATTTTAAATTATACTGGAATTTTGATGAAGTGTGTTTTCATTGTCTCTACGTTTCTAGACATACTTTTCTAGATGACAAACAAACTATTTAAATAATTTTTTCAGGATGAACTTCTTTAAATGAAGGCTGTAATTCTGCTATTTATGCTATACAATACACTTTCACTCTTAGATGAAGAAAGAAAAGCTATCCCAAAGATCCATCCCTATATTTTTCCTGGCCAACATATATGTTATTTAGAAAGTGCTGAATTGTAGACTTCTCCATTGATTATAGAAGCATAAAGATGGAAGCTGCTTTATGACAGATTTTTGACTTGGGCTGTTTTCCATTGCCGTGTCTTTGTCAAGGGAAAATCTAAGTATCTCAATTTTTATGCCTCTCATTCTTGGAAATTGTCTTTCTTGAGATTTCATAAAGAAAAAGCCCCCAGTTTTTGTACTCTGTTGCTGTAGTTGCCCTTAGGAAGATCAAGCCCTAAACTCTGTGTCTTTGTCCCTCAGAGCCAAGACACATCTGCTGGCCAGAAATGGGCCACAGCCTTGTTGGTTGCCCCACAGCAGAGAACCAAGAGGGAAGAGAGGGCAGCTCAGCACCATGATGTAAAGGGGATGCATCCAGCACATTACGGAGCATAAAACTGCCTGAGAGATTTACTAATTAGCACAGAGGCCTTCCCAAATTAGTGCACTTTTAACTAACTTGCCTTGTTAGTACTTTCAGGACTAACAAGGCGAGGGGGCTATGGGACCTTGGCCTGGCACCACCTAAGTCTCATGCCTGGAGAAGGTGAGATCTGTTTTATTACCCTATCAACCATCTTTAGAAGAAGGTTGGGAAATTTAAATCTGGAGTAAAATTACAATCTGGACTCTGAATTAAAGACAATATGCATTGCTTTTCTTCCAAACCAACACCTTTATGAACTGAGAATTCCCATTGCAAGTAGTAAATTGCCTCAGAACTTAGAAAAGCTTTGCTTATTTTTTCCTCTTCTCCCATATAACAGCTATTGCTGAAAAATTTAATACAAGTTTGTGTTCTTGATATTTCTCTTCCTTTTTAATTTATATTCCTACTTATTACAAGTTAGTTTATAAAACTGTGATATTATCTTCTGAGGAACCAAAAGAAGTCATGATTCTCTCATTTGAAAAACATTTATTTATCTTATTTCTCTCAGAAAGGAAAAATGTTTCTTGGTAATCACTGATTTCTGTGTCTTATTTTCTTTCAATTTCCTTATTATGATTTAAAAAAAACAAACCCACAACAGTTGTTTTCATTCTTTCAGAGAATACCAAAGTAAAAAAGACAGAAAAAAAAATAAAATAATCTCAGTTGATACTCCTCATTGTCTTTATCCTTCTCTTTTCATTCTCTCCTCCTAATGACTTTCTGACACAGGAGAAAAGGCTATATTCCTAAGATTTTAATGAACAGTTGGTTTTCCCTTATCTAGTAATTGGTCCTTTTGATTTCAATGGTCTTGCTCATAAAGTAAGATACAACTAGGTATTATCAAGGATATATTAATCACTAACAATTATCTAAATGACTAAGGATCTTGATTTTACATAAAAAAGATTAGATTGTTTTAAGATTATATGCTTATGAAGAAGCCAACAACATTGTAAAAACTCCCAAATCTAATCTATTTAAATCTTCCCCTTAGTACTGAAGGGGACTAATCAGTGCCTTTTTACCTTCTTAGTGAGAATAAGTGAACATTATTTGGTTCTTCCCCCATTTTTCATCAGACAATATTATACGGATAGTAATTTTGCTACATATATGAAGCATAACTCCTTTCTCTCTGGAACAGACAGAAATAAATTAAATCACACCTATTCAGAGAGGCTTTAACATTTCTGGGATATTTCTGCAGTACTTCACTGTGCTTCCGACTTTCATTTTGCTCAGGGCTCATTCCAAAATCAATCTGTAGCCTTTTATGTGTTTATATAGCATTGTATTGGCACATCTAAGTATACAACAGCACCTCTTTCCCCCCATGGTGACTTCCAGCATCTTGTTGCAAAAGATATTTTTGGGATGAGATTTTGCCTGCCAGTTATTTTGAGGTGACTTTGTAAAGGTTAAAGAAATTACTCTCAGTTTGGTCAAAGACTTGACACACCCACACGGGGGCAAATAAAATCCACATGGGTTATACTGGCATTACAATGGTTATTTTGTTTGTTTGTTTGTTTGTTTATACATAAATATCTGTGTGTCTGTGTGTGTATTTATCTCCTCCAAATCACTCTTAGGCTCTCACTGCAGCCCCTGTCATAACTGAAGGGAGAAGACAGTTATCTCATGACCTGAAGGCATTAGCCAAATTATCATGGATCAGACATCCGCAAAATACAAAATGAGGTTTCATTTGACATAGACATTTACATCAAACATATACAGAATAATTATTTCCACTGGAGCATTGATGAATCAACCAATGGCAATTTAATGAGAATACTGTCTGTCCTTGTAAGTTATATTCCCCTTCAGTTGCAAAGGTGCTAGCCAAGCGCATTGTATCACTCAGTCTTGTCAGAGTAGATGTTCTGTCACTGATTAAAGAGCTGGATGTCCTCTTTAGTCACAAAAACATTTCATGGAATAACCTTGTTTCTGTCTTAATGGATTCTTGCAATGTAATGAAAGGCTCCAAACTGGACTTGAAGAAACCCTCAGAGAGACAGAGGGTGTCACTTCTCACTTAGTCACCGCTGGCAATTGCTGCCACTCTGCCCATAGCACACCTGAGAAGAGATGTACAAGTCATTTAAAAGGCACATTCCGTCAAATGCATAATGGGCAAGAAAAACATCAGAGGAGATTTTGCTTCCTTCCCCCTCCCCAGCCTCCACAACTTTCAGATTTCTCAGATTTGTCACAGCCAAACGAGGGGGTCAGGAATAAGAACGAATATTTGATACCACTGTGTGAGCTGAGTGTGACACACTGATGGCACCTTGGTAATCTCTGCCAGGCAAATGATTTCCCATGGTTTGCAGGGACGAAAGGAGAGGAAAGAAAGGAGAACTGACAGTGCAGTTTCACTCCACATCTGCTGCCAATTTTAAGGAGTCACTAATTCACAAACTATATGGTAAGCACATTTAACTGTTCTAGCATTTTTCTCATGCTTCATGAAAACAGAGATAATAACTGGTAAACCAACTGTAAAATTAAAAGAACGAGATGTTGCCAATAAAGACCATCATTTCAGGAAAATAAATTTGTTTCTTGGAAGCTGATCTTTAACGTATGCTTTAGGTGCCCACAAGAAAAGCAATTCAACTGGAGAGTAAATTGATCTTGCTCCACTGGTTTATATGAACAGAGCAAAAAATATACACCAACAGGTTATCACTTAATAACTCTTTGTTTCCCTAATATTGAATCAATAGCAGGATCACTTGGAGTCATCGAATCTTGAAGTGCAATGTAAAAAGTAATTCAAGGACACACATCCATAGACACACACACACACACTCATGCGCACACACACACACCACTGAAGGAATAAACATTTCCAAGGCAAAATGTTCCATCACACTTAAGACAATATTGGTCTTCTGAAGATAAGAAACAGCAGCTTAATATCTTCTCACAGAACTCATGGTCCAAAGCATCTGCTGGTATAATTCTTATTTCTGCAGAGGGACTGGTTTTATACACAGTTATCATCATGTTTTAAAACAGTATGAGCAAGCTGATCTCATCTCTGTGGTATCCAGAGACAGGACACATGGAAATTGTTCAAAGCTGCACCAGGGGAAGTTCAGACTGGATATAAGAAATCATTTTCTTACCAAGGAGGTGGTCAAACACCACAACAGGCTTCCTAGAGAGGTAGGCAATTCCCAAGCTTGCCAGTGTTTGAGAGATATTTGAACAACACCATTAACAACACGCTTTTACTTGGTATTATGATCCAATTATTAAGGTTCTTTAGAAATACCTCTGCCAGAATTAAGTTGCAAATGAGACCATATACGAGTCAATAGCATGGGTTTTATTTGATAGTAAATATGAGAGAGAGAGAAGAAAAGAGAGAGAGGGAGAAGTAGGAATAGAGGTGGGGTAGGGGACAGAAAGAGAGTGACAGAGAGAGAATAAAAGAATATCACCATCCGTGGGTCCCAACGATGTTGCATTGATCCTCTCCAGCTTGGTCTTCTTGGTGGTGATGGTCCCCCCAAAAGCACAGAATCCCATGGGTTAATATGCACTCAGGCCAGGTGGCAATGTCCAGGCATGTCCCCCGGGGGAAGGGACAGTCTCTTGCAGCAGACTCTGCTTGTGCCACGTGCAGTCCTGCGGTGCAAAGCCTCTGGGGAGCACTTTGGGGGTCATTGATGGATTATGACACCCCCTCAGCTGCCTCTCACGTGAATATCCTGTGGATGTGCCCTGTGGGCTTGGGGGTTCCACAGCTGGGCCAGTTTGTGTAACAGAGGATGAGTGTTTATTGCCTCTCACCAGAGGTTACGCCATACACCCAAAACCTCCTCCTTCCCCCTCTGCTGGGGAAGTCTGTGCAAACTTGGCTTTGTGAGCTGTGCTCTCCCCCACCCCAAACTCAGCTGGGGATGATTCTCAGCGCAGCTGGTGGCTTTGGCCTTTGTGGATGCATTCCTTTCCCTTCAGCCTGAGATGACTGAACAATAGGCTTCCATTTATCTAATCTCAGCAGTTTGACTTTCAGTCTAAAGTCCCAGTCAGGTATCTTCAGGGAGGCTTCTTTGGTTGTAGTTTCTTTACACAGTTTTTCTTTTAATGAACAAAACTTATATCAATATTTGAGGCATGAACTATTTCAGTCTCTGACACTTGGCTAGCCCTGAATTTGTCAGGCATCATTGTGGGCTCCTTCCAACAGAAACAGTCATCTATTTCATCTCATTCCATGGCAGTCATAGACTCGAACATGTAAAAATGCTAAAGGTTTTATTGTTGGGCCTAAAATTATGTCCCTTTTGCTGATAATTTTAAATTTTGCTTACAGCGTTTTTATATCTAGAATTTAGAAAGAGAATGTCTCTTGCCAAGATTTTTCCCCTTAGAAAAGAGGGGAGACAAACTACTGAGGTGGTCAATGGCTAAACTACAGCTCACAGAAACACACTTCCATTAAATTTTTTCAGGCTCCGTCAAGGTAGCAGATGAGTTCAGGACATAAACTATTGTATATAGATTTCTTTTATTGCAAGCAAAGAGAAATAAGAAGGTCTAGGGAAATTATCATATGATCTAATTTTAATGATTTTATTAGAATTAAGTAAATAGCCTCTGAAATGATCTTGTTTCTTCCTTTTGACAGCAAAATATGCCTAAAATTCTTAGTAGAGAAAGGGCTATCTGCATTAAATAGATGCACCTTGAAGGATTGACATAAGCCACAGACTTGTACATACCCATATGGCCCATTAAAATGAGTTTAAGTACAGTTTCTATCAACAATGGTACACAAGAAAGAAATTCATCTAGAAGAAAATTAAATTACTTTAGCTTCCTTACTTGAAATATTATCTTTATTGGGAAAGAGCTTCACATGTAAATTAGAAAGAGCTCAGAACAAGCTGCAAAGTATTCAAATTCCCTCTCTGTTCTATGAACACACACTCCAAGCACCTCTGTTAGGATCCCCTGTAGCCCCTACATATATAGGTATAAAGAAAAATATTAATGAGCTCTCATATCTCAGCACCATTGGAACTGGTGCTAGGAATATCAGGAATAGCAACCAAAACCTAACTAGGCAAAAGAATAAGGTAATGTCCATCTCTATCAATGAACAATGAAAAAGCACATCCATGTGAGATGTAGATGACATTGGTTGGTTATTGTTTGCATATAATAGAGAGGTCCTGTGGCTTAGAATTTCATAATATTCGTGGCAGCTGGCTGAGGAAGCTGGCAATGAAGCAGGCAGAGACCCCCAAGATGGTGAAAGAGAGAGTTTTATTTACAGAAACTTCTTTATATATCCATTAATAATCTAGCAACCATTGGTCAGCAGAGAATCCACCTCCCAAAGTCATTGGTCATAGCTATACAGCAGCTAATACTAAACACAGAGATTAAGAAAGTACAAGAAGTGCAGCTTATCTCTATTCTCCATGAGAAAGAAGAGAAGGATTTCTAAAACAGTACAACTACAAGGTCCTAAAACAATGGCTCAGTTTAATTCTTCTAATAATAAAAGTGTCATCATACCTGTGGTCAGATTTCCACCCTTAGTGAGTGAAAAAACAAAAAAGAAACAGAAAAAAAAAAATATTTCAGGGACATGAATTAATTGGAAAACTGTATTTCCAATACAGTTGATATTAAGCTTTCCTCTTGACACCAGAGCTGTGAAATATAGCTGACTCAAGGGGTAGGAAAATAGAGGAATATGTTTTCCTGACAACTGACACATGGCCTGCTGTCTTCTTGAAGGGCTGCTGGCCATCCACTCTGCTTCCTGACTCCCACAGGCTGCCCTGAGTCTTGGTAATGGGTGAATTTCAGCAAAGTTTGGCTGCTCAAACACAGTGCACTTCAGCCAGGGGTTGGGACTGGAAATCACAGACGATTGATTCATGTCTCTGAGTTCCTAGCATCACCTGGTTTGGGGATATATATCAAGGCCTCTATTTCTCTTTGTCTATAAGGAAGTAAAAAGAGCTGTAACCCATTTGTATTAAATTAAGCCAATCTCTTTTTCTTTCTTTTTTCCCACTTCCAAATTTGAAATAAGGTTCAGTGTTAGCCCCTATACACACTGGTGAAGAAAGATATTAGTTTTAGATTTTCATCCAAAGTAGTTGTTTTATTAGTTCAGACTGTATTTCATATTTGAGGAATAAAATGAATAATTGATAATGACAAAAGGATAGCATTTAGTTTATGGCTTATGTCGGGTGAGCACTGTAAATATCAGTAAATTAGTTCCTTCTGACTGCCATTAGAATTAACAGTCCTTTTAGAGGAAAAGAAACTGAGGACAAAAGTCACTTTTCAAGACCTCTACACAGGAGCAAGATATGATCTGAGCTATCGGTGTCCTTATCACAATCATTCCACCTGGAAAAAAGATTCCTTAATTCATTTGTCTGCTTAAAGGTGCACTGAATGAACTTTATTTGTTCATATACATGTTGATAAGAAGCTTCTAGAGTCTCAAAAGGGAGATGATGCTTCCCAGTCTGGAACAGCATCATCGGCCAGCTTAAAAAATCTGTGATAAACACCTTTATCCACTAGAGGATGCCTGGGCAAGCTCTTCTGGGTAGAAAACAAGTGATTACACTGAAAACTTCAGTTGTAGATGCTGAAAAACACAAGTCTGTGGTGACAGCCCTAATTTGCCTGCTTCATCTCCATTGTCAAGACAACTGATAAAGCAGTGAATGGGCAGCTCGATGTGCATCATCAGGCATTTTAGCAGGCACTTAGGAGGTGTCCGGGTCCAGCTGATGCAAGGCACGCAAGGAGTTGGGAGATGTGGGTCTGAAAATGAAACAGACAAATGGGGTGAGACGTGCTTTAAGGTTAAATGAGTGCTTCACCAAAGGGAAAATTTTAAGCGAAGGCTGCTCATAAACCACCTCTATCTCTTCTCCTCCAAGCTCTCTGCTCCTCGCCTGGTTCTGAAGCACTGTGCATATGGCTTAGCTTCAGCCACGAATGGGGCTACAGAAAGCAGTGGGAGTTGCATTCTCATGAGACTGGGGCATGGGGGACTGATTTTTACAGGATTTAAGGTTATGCTTTTAGAAAACTGCAGAATTGATCTGTACAGTGTGGCTTGGTGTGACCCGATGACTCTCTGTCCCTCTCTGAGAAATGGGAGTTCAGCATAGCTTTGGCTCATCAGGATAAAGAAATAAAGCACAGAACTACCAAGTTGTCATTCTGCTGCTTTGACAGGGTCCGTGTTTAGAGTCAGGCCTGAGCAAAACAGCTGAAGCACAGTTCAGAAGTTCTCCCCAGCTGTAACAGCTCTCTGCATTTAGAATATTCCTGCTTTAAACAACTGCACTTCAATACACATGACAGGTATTTTTAATTGACTCAGCCTTTACACACAATGTATTTGCTCATCCTTTGCAGCTACCAAGAACTTACTGTAAAAGAAAATAAAAAACAACCCCTGAGCCTAAAATCCCAAGCTGCAATGTATACTTTAAAGAAATATGTACAATTATTTTTATTGTTTGTGCCCAGTCTGTTTATTACCAAATGTTTAACACAATGAAGTTCAACAGATAGAACAGCTAATAGTACTAGGTATTGAATTTACAATTGAACACAAAGTGGATGAGTCTATTATAAAGCTTGTCCAGGGAATGCATTTATGAGGCATCCTCTAATCAGCAAAGAGAGGGGGCATGTTTGTCCTTTCTCTGTTGCTTTGTGAGTTAGTGTTAGTCTGAAAGACTGGCTTGTATCCAGGAAGCAGCAGATGCAGGTACATAGATTTTTTTTTCCCTTGCCTTTCACTTGAAATAGGTCAGTACCCAAAATTTAATTACAAAAAAAGGTAACCAGAATTGTTTCTTTTGTAATTAAAATAATTATGAATACAAGCTCAGAAGACTCCCCTTACATCTCAGTATATATTTCCTGACTCTGACTCAATGGCACATCTTTTAAATGTGATTTTTGCAAGCATTGCTAATCTTCAAAAGTTTCAGAGAGTTTTGAATATCTGATTTATTGAGTTGTTTTAATGCAGGTTAATTCAGCTTGTACCTATCTTCTCTGGATACTGGAGGACCTGTGGTGCTGGTTTACATTATGAAAAGGAAACATTTATCTTGTGATATTGATATTATCCTGTTAAGTTGCAATATTCAATGCAATGCTTAGTAGCATTGGGAAGGGCTGATACCAACAAAATAAGATGAATGCTTCCATTTTGTTTCAAAGCAAAGTTCATGAAAATAAAAGGCCACATTGCCTATTTGATTAAATTTTCTTTGCTCTCTCTGGACATCCTATTATCAAATGAAAATGCAGATAATGGGCTATTTTGCTCTTTTTCTGTCTAGATTGGCAAATTATTATCTGTGTCCTCTCATCTATTCACCACACAAAAAATTTATCTCTTAATACTATTAGAATTTCAACAACTCTAAAATGCTGATATATATGCAATCTTTTTTATCCAGAGATATTAGAAGCATTCATAAAGAATATTAACATTATAATTTTCTCTTGTCACATAAAAAAGGCTATAGCATTCCTTCGGCAAATGCAGAAACTGAGGCAGAAAGAATTTTCCAAGAATATTAAACAAGTTTTAGATTTTCAGCTACATTTTTGGGAAAACATTGGTCAGTACAGAGAGGTTTAACCATGCAGTATTCTTAAAACATAGTGACCACAACGATAACAGAATATAATCTATAATTTTAGCTAGGAATTAGGAAGTATCTAGTAACTTTAATCCAAAAGAAGAACATTCTTTCTTTAAAACTCTAGAATATTCTTCTTATATTCAGTGATTTGCCATTGGATAATGTACTGTATGCAATAATGTGAGTTATAAAATTCTAATAATGGATGTAGGAATTTATTTAAGTTAATTGATAAAAGCTGCTTTTCTTTTCTGGCATGTTGTATAATAATTTTATTTATATTATTTCTAAGATAAACATATCATAATATTTAATAATGATATAATTATTATACATAATACTTAATGTAATAATACTTTAAAAAAAAAATTGTGTTTTGACTTGTCCAGAAAACACTTCATCCATGTATCCATATTTTAAGAATGAGAGTTTGGTTTGGATGAAGCAAGAATATAACCAAGAATAAGGTAAACTAAAGAAGAATTGCTCCATTGATGAAAACAATGATCATACTTTTTCCTAAATGAGTTAAATACATCCCTATATATTGTATTTTCAGAATTCCTTTATTTTCTTTATTTTCAGTTGCTTCCTGGTCTTCTCCTCTTGCAGCACAGTACAGCTTGTTTCTCCTGTTTGGCTTGTGTTCTGGACACCCTTTTGACTGGTAAAACACTCCCAGTGTCTCATTGTCGAATTTGGCAAACAAGTATGAATTTCCTGGGATATCCATGAGGGAGAAAAAGTGGAGAGGGGGATTTGGATTTCAACACTATGCTAAAGGCTTCAAAATGTGCTTTACTTTTTGCTGGCCTATAACTCAGAGTAAACTGCTATTCAGTTCTTTACCTTCAGTTCTTAAGCTTCTAAGTGTAGGTACTTCAAGCCACAATGTGTTTCTTGTAGCAACAGATATCCTATAAAAATGATATTTTATTTAAGTTCTTTTGAATACATTCAACTGCAGAGGCTGAATGTATTCAGAACGAAGTAGGTTAATAATTAGGATTCAGATGACAGGGTTTGTGAAAAAAAACCCAAAACTTGGCTACCTCTTCATTTATGCTGGTTTATTTTCTGGTTTTCATTTATCTCTGTTCCTGTAATTAGAAATCTAAATTAGACTTAAAGAATAGTTAAAGAGCTTTTAAAGAAGACTACCTGAATGGTTTCTCATATGGTTTTTATTTATTCATTTGTTTATATTAATGTGTTCTTGCCATGGGGAAGAAAAAAAACTAAACAAAAAAACCAAACCCAACAACCCCCCCGAAAAAACCAAAACCCAACAACAAACCAAACCAAATAAAAAAAAACCCCCTCCTTTTTGTGCTGTAACTTGTTGATGGCATAAGTACTGTAACGCAAGCAGATTTTTCCAGGACCTTTCCTTTAATTATTGGACAATCCACATATAAGCAATACACTAAATCTTCTTCTTTACAAAAATCTCTCTGTTCCTGTAACTAGAAATCTAAATTAGGCTTAAAGAATAGTTAAATAGCTTTTAAAGAGGATTACCTGAATGGTTTCTCATATAAGACTTTGGGAACTTTGCCCATCTTCCTATTACACTGAAATTCCAAAATCCATGCTTTGTCAAGTTTGAGTTGTAGGAGTCTAGATGTATTTTTCAAGGTTATATAGTTATTTTAAGTCAGAATTTTGCAAAAAGGGTCACTCTCACCCTATTCAATGACATCTATCTAAAAAATCAGTAGATTATCTCTTTTTTATTCCTCCACCCCCTCTCAGTGGGAGTCCCAGGTCGAGGATTTATGTACATATTTAGGACAGAAAAATAATGTCCAACACCTGATGCATAACTTAGCTCCCTCCCTGCCACTTCACTTGACAATGAATTTTGCCTTCTTCTTAGAAGTATGTTGTGCAGTGTTATCAGCAAAACGGATGAACAATGTGCTGAGACCACCTGCAACAGCCTCAGGGACGGTTGTGAAATAAAACATCCTCGACACACATTCAGAGGTGTTAAAGCAAGGAGCTGCCACAATGGGTTCTGCTGGTTTTTGGCACGTTTTTGCTGCTGCTTGCCCAGCATGCCCTTCAGTCCTCCTCCTCCTAAAGCTCAGAGAGCCTTGAAGTGCTTCCTTAAAAGCGCTGTTGTACTCAGGGTGAGAGAACAGAAACACCTTCTGAGAATATGGCTGAGATTCTGTGTCAGCTGCTGCATTTGCAACATGAACAAAGAGATTCACAGACAGACAGACCGACGCAGAGACAGACCAAATTTCACTGCCATGTTATGGACTTGATATGGGAAATTAAAGATGAGTGACAATCCAAGGTGAACTTTCTCAGCTGTCATTTGTGTAAGAAGGAATTTCTGACAGAGGTTTTTTTGTAATTTAACTGTTTGACTTCAATTGAAGATAGATAGCTTGGCAGTTATGTGTTTCTGAAGTAAATGAAAGTCAGGAAAACATCTGACACAGCTCAATTAATTTATTGATTAAGACCATAAAAGACCATAACCAATTAACAACTTAAAATATGTTATCAAAAATTTGTGTATCGTGGTTCTGAACCAGTTAAGAAGGAGGCCAGCTCAGCATGACTTTTCAAGCTGCCTTCATATTCTATGTCTTTAAAACATTTAGTTTTTTAGAATTTAATAACCCCCCATCTGCTTATCTTTAGAGCAAATGTACCAAAAAGTATCAACGTGTACCAGACACACAAATTATTATTACTGGCATCCATTTAACAATTTTGAAAACGGAAACATGAAAGCAACAGAAAACCATCTAAGCCTAGTACAAGGAAGAAAGACTTCATATTTATATAACAAAACCAAAGGCTGTAAGAAGTTTAATAAGTCTCTTGATGTGAGTTTTGGAAGTCCAGTTCAGAGCTTAATATGTCACAGAATGTACCTTCATAAACACATTTTGAAATATCCCATTGAAAATATGTCATTGGTTAAAATAAACTAGGTTATAAAGATATAGAATTGGTTAAAGGATGATTCTCTAATTTTTTTTAATTTTCTATTTTTCCCCCATCTCTCGATTCATTAGTTGTCATGATACAATACGGAGCTTTCCAACATTTTTTGCATCTGCTGCACACCATAAATCATACTTACCTACAACTTCTTGATGCTCATGATAGCTATGATTTCCAGAGTTTTGTCCAAACTCTGATATGTCAAAAAACTCTGTAGTGCCTAGCACTGCAGAAGGAGTAGTATATTCCGTTCTCTCTTGATAAAGTTCATAGGCATTCAATCCTTGTATTGTGGACTTCACTTCACTAAGACTAGTAACAGTAAAGCCCAGGAAAGGAGCAAGTCAGCTGATATTATTGACATGTCCTCAACAGGTGAGAGAGAGCACGTGTGAAAATTTGAGGTGAGGTAGATTGCTGGGTGGTTTTTTCAAGGTGGCAACATCTCCCTCTGCTGAACAGTGTCTTATATACTTTTAAAAGCACACCTGGTGCTAGGTCTCTTCAAGGAAGAATGTGGTATTTTTTTTCTCAATGAGTTACTGGTTTATTCCCACTATGATGAGTGCAGGATTTCAGTAATTCCCGAATTCCTCTTCTTTCTTAGCACTGTTCTAGAACAATATTTTGTGCCCCTTCATAAAAACAACTATGTGCTACTTGCTGTTATCATTAAAAGAAAAACTAGTATTATACTAAAATGTGATTTTAATAGATCAGATTTCTGCTTTGTATAACAAATATAAACATTATTTTGTGAGAGACCAAATGGATTTCAGATTGACTGAAAATTTAGATGAAAGAGAAGAGGGGAAGAAAGAGAGGCTGGAGGAAGAAAGAAGGGGAATAGGGGAAGAGGGGATGATGGAAAGGAGCATGGAGAGAGGGAAAAGAAAGAGGAAGGGTGCGGAAGGGAAGGAGGGAGGGTGCAGAAGGAAGGAAGGAAGGAAGAAAGGAAGGAAGGAAGGAAGTTCATGTCCTTTTGTAACCTTACAAGACCTAGTCTTATCTTATTTCAATAAAAAAGGAACAAAGATTCCAGCTAACACCCATAATTCCCCAAAGACGCATTAGTATTCCACAGAGAGAACCCCCAGATCTACTTTCCATAAATTCTTTGTGATGGCCAGTATATCAAGGATAAAAACCTAAGTTTACTAACAAGAAAGTTCCTCTATTCAAATTTAAAATATTTCAACTGAGAGTGTTCTAACTATGATCTTAACATTCAAGGCACACACAAAATTGACAAAGGAAATTATTGAAGACAATGTCCCACTGTAATTAAAACAGTGGAAAGGCAGAATGTAGAAACTCTCCCACCCACCATTCACCCTTCCCATCCTAATGCAAGTAGAAATACATGCTTTGTAGACCACAAATACCCAGGCTGATTAATTACATGGCTATGCAATATTACTCATGCATTCCTCCTGAAATGTCAAAAGGATTAGGAGTGCCACATCTTTCCTTCCCAACTCTAATCTAAAGGAGCCCTGCTGAAATGAAAACAGTGCAATTACTTTCGTACACTGTCAATTTTACAATAGGGGGAAAAAAGAGCTTTACTAACAGCAAATAATTATACCACCACTTAATGATTGATTTAACATAGAAAACCCATCTAATTCCTTTTGTCATTACAATCTACAGTACTAACACTCTAACAATGCTGCCTTAGTGGTTCGGCATTACATTAGCATTAAGAATAATGCTAATATAAAACCTAGCTTAACTTTTTATATTGTTAATCTGCATCAATGCACTCTACTCCCGGTGTACTATGAGGCCTATTAGCGTAGCAAACATTTGGGGTGATACAATCCAGTCTAGCAGCATCATTTCAAGAAAGGGACTTGGGCAGCATTTTATACATTTGAAAAATTAGCTTGCCACATGGCATTCAGAGTAAGGGGTCATGGACTTTCCATTTTGCTGCAAGCAGTAGCTGACGCACTAAGAAGTAATGCTCCAGAATACAGTTACATGTTTTCAGGCCATGCCTACCTCTAAAATGGTCTCATTCAGATGATTGCTGCCCCATCTTGAGGCTTTTAGAGGGAGATGGACCTGTTTATGACATTATTTATAGGATCAGTAGTGCATTGGGATGGGAAGATCTTTTAAAAGAATATAGGAGGGTCTCATTTTATGCTACAGGACTTTGGAACAATTGTTTATTTCTATTTAAATCCACGACACTTTAATAATTGCTGCTGAATTCAGTAAGAAGCAGTACTAGTCTTGTAGATCTAACCACACAAATAAAATAGAGGCCTGATATGAACACAAAAAGGGGAAGGAACATTCTTGCCTTAATATTGCAGATTTCATTTTATTTCAGGTGCTCTATTAATTCTGTAGGCAGCAAACTTTTCAGAACTACTAAATTGCTTCTGAACAAAAATAAATCTGAAAAGGTCATGGATGTTTTGTGAATTCCAGGCTTGGGCCAGAAGAGGTTAATTTAAGAATGTCTTGTAAAACAAGGGCATATTCAATATCTGGTTTAGCAGAAAGAATTGGTCATGTATTTATCTGATTTCAAAATTCAGGAAACTTGATTGTCTTGCCCATTCACATATTTGATGTAGTGTCAGTGAGAGTTTTAGCTTTCCATTCACCTTTAATAAGAATGAAATGAACATAACAAGCATTGCAATAGAGTGAAAGAACTGCAGTATGAAATTGTACCCTTGACTATCCCATCAGAGAGGGTTGTAAATTCTGCACTTTCCATTTCTCGCTCAGAAAACACGTGGACTAAGAATGAAAGTGTGAAATCATTAGAGTTTATATCTCAGCCTGGCTGTAAGGTTTGGCCTATTTCTTTAGAAGTGTCACTACTTCCTGTTTAACATATCGACCTGCCTATTTGGCATTTGACAGCAGTATTGAATTTTTGCTGAATTTTATGCTTCAGGAAGGACATAAAGTAACAGGTTTTCCCCTGGGCTCCCCCCTCCACAGCCTCAAATTTACTATGAACTTCAGAAACACTTTGTAATCTCATGTAAATACGTTATTTCCTCTTTTCTGTTTGAAGCAGACCTTTTTTTTTTTTTTTTCTGCAACAGCGGCAGTGGGGCAGTGGCAGGGGGAGGGGGTCAGGATTCTCTCGACTCTTGAGAAGGTGTTTCAAAACAATCCAAAGCACAAGTAAATAAATAAGTGTCCCTTTTACCTTTTCTCCCCATATTTTATTGACTGGTTTGGGTGGATCTCAGCACATAAAGTTGTCTTTGATGATCTCTCTATGTGCTCTCTCTGTATCTTGTTCCTCCTTTATACTTTCACAAAGCCCTGTCTCTAGGCTGGAACTGCATATTCCATTTGGTGGCAAAGGATCTGGAAGGTAATTATTGCTACACTGAAAAAACAAATATCCACTTTTTTTTTTCTTTTTGTAGGTTCAAAGACAAACTTTGAAAAGCCTTTTGGTTCCTAATTCCCAGTAGAGCGAGCTACAGATGAAATCAAGATGTTCACCCAAAATGAATGTCATGACCCTTAGCACTACAATAATGAAATACTGTGGAATTTGCAGTGGTCGTATTGCCATCTGAATACTGCATAGAGCAAACAGGAAAACAAAAGCATAGAGGATTCTTAACCATCACCAAACCAACCCCAAATCAGTCAGCATAGAAAGTCCGAGGAAAAAAAGAAACCAAAACTAGATTTGTAATTACTCTAAAATTCAGGTGTGCAGAGCTTTGCTTCTGTAACACAGACTGTCAGCATCTTCTTTGCATTACTGTGTCATGGACTGAGACACAAGAGCCTGATGTGTTCTTTGAAACATTCCCAGAACAGGAAGATTTAGAAAATGGACTGTTGAAGAGTGTATGTGTGTGTGTCTGTTAGTCTGTGTGTGTGTATGTGTGTGTGTGTGTTGAAGGGACATAGAAATGTCTTCAATATTCCTAGGGATCACTTGGGAGAAAAAAGTGCTAGGTACTGAAATGGACCATAATTCTGATTCTCCTCACTGGCCATATGACAGAGAAGGTTGTTGAGAGAATACGTGTCTTAAAGGCTTCTTTGGAGTCTCAAAAGAGCATTGTTTATAGGCTACAGATCCAATTCTTCCCCCTCCTCCTTCCGTGCTCCACAGCTTTTAGATATAGTAATTCTAGGTTCCACTTCACAGGAGACAATTAGATTTACCAATATTTAATTTTGAAGCACAGAGTGTTCATGACTGCAATAACTTCAGTGAAGGGACGGGGACACCCAGAGCTCATAATTCAACCAGAATTTAGCATTCTAAAACTTTCCTGTTGCTGAGCCCATTCTTTCTAACCTTTCATTTTTCCTCTTTGTCACTTTGCTCTGCCAGCATTCAGCATTACTATTTTTTTCAATTACTCTCAAATTTTCACCCACCATAGTACTAATGCCTTTAAAGCTTCTTTCCTCTTTTTTTCTTTTCTTGTCTAATAGGTCATGAGCTGCGAAAATACTTATGTCTTCCAATTTTGTTCTGTTTTTTTCATCTTCTTTTTTTTTAATTTTAAATTTCTGCTTTGCACAAATTTATTGGAGGGAAAAAATGTGATGAAGTTCTTTACTACTGAGTGGGAATATCTGAAAATATCACAATTAAAAAAGAAGGGAAGAGATAATACATCTAATCAGTTACTTAGCTCAGGCACAGGAAATAATCATTTAAACAAAGAAAATCCCACTGCACAAAACTGTCTATCTGTCTTCTAAGGAATAAGTAAAGTTCACTTATTTAATTTTCACTCATTTCTGCCAGTCTTGAGGACACATTAACACTTCTTTTTTTTTGTCTGTTAGTACATCAAGGCATTCCTTTAACCATCTCTAAGGTGATATTTTCAATATCAAATTCTTACCAGAATTTTTATTTTTTTGCCTTTGGCCAAAATGGATTTCCTAAGGTTATGGAGAAAATCTGAATTACGTCACTGACTAGTTTGATAATAATATTTTATTTTAAACTGCAGTTGTGGATACTTCTGGAGTCTCTTTATCAGAACAAAAGAAATATGAACTATCCTTCTGTGCTTTCATTTTTCCTCTTGAATGTTCTGTTAGATATGGAGTCAAGAGTGAAGGCGCACTGATCCGCGGAAGTGGACATGAATATGATTAAATGGGATTTAGGGATCAAAGAAGCTTATAATAAAAGGTTGGCATATGGGACAGACGCAGCAGGAACAGACAGAAACCAAGCAAGTACATGCAGGGCAGAATACCGAAGATGTGTCTTCAAATAGAAGTCCTAAGCACAGACAAGAACAACTGGAAAATTATTTGGTCTCCTAGCACACTTAAGCTGGAAATTCTGGGCCAGTTGTTAAATCTCTGGGTTGTTCAGGCCACTGAGGTGATATTTAATGAAAGATCTGAGACAGTTT
The DNA here is from genome assembly GCA_013397895.1 of Origma solitaria. Lineage (NCBI taxonomy): Eukaryota > Metazoa > Chordata > Aves > Passeriformes > Acanthizidae > Origma > Origma solitaria. The sequence continues at coordinate 314,061 of VZRL01006829.1, read as the reverse complement.
CACAAATTTCAACCACCAAAGGGGATCAGAGGCATTCCCTTCTCCTTTCACGCAGTGTTTCCCTGGGTAATATCAGATCTACTGTTTCTGTCAAGTAAATTTCCCATTTTGGAATTGTTATTGATGGTTAGGTGATTTTGTGCGGAATTAGTTTTCTGAATTTCCGTATTGAATAGTTAGTTAGGTAAGCACTATAGATGACACAAGGAGAATGGAAAGAATGTAGTGAGAGAAGGGGAATGTAAAGCTGAAGGAAATAATTTTTGAAATATTGAGTGAGGCTGTCTCAGTCAGTATTACCTAAACACATCTTTAAAAGCCTGGGAGTTGACTAGTCAACCCAAAGTCTGGAAGTCCAGTTAGAACCTGTCAAAATCTAAGAATAACCAGCTGGCTCTCAGTCAGAATGCAATTCTTGTGTAACTTACTGATTTCATTTCCATTCAGATTTGAAAATGTGGACTATTTCCATCATTATTATCTGGTCCAGTAGGCCAGATAATCTTGATGAAATTCACTCTCTCTTAAGTCACATATTAATCAAATGAGAGCCTACTCAGGTGACCCATATTAGCTTTATTAGACTGGTCCTTTCACACACTTAATAGACAAAGTCAAGCATCAAGAACAGTATAATTCCTCACAAGGTCCAAGCCTATCCAAAGGGAAGTCATGAAGTACAGTGCAATGACTCCATTCATTTCCAAAATCTTTATGAACAGATTCACCAGGGAGCTAAAGAGTGCTCCATAAAATGAACATATTCCTGTGCCTTCCAGTGAGGTCCCAGCTGTTCACAGTCTCTCCTGCTGACACCAGGACTTCATCAATCTTTGATCTCATCTCCAGCTGCATGTTTTAGGATCTCATCCTAAAGAACAAGCACAATGCTAAAACAGTTCCTCTACTACAGCTTTAAGACATGATAAAGAAGGAAATATATAGGAGTCTGTGTCATCTGACACAGTTCATATTCCTCACCACCAAATAAGTTTTAGGTCACAAGATACTCCAAATTTTATTTAAATTCTGCCTATAAGAGGCTATTTTCCATGTGTGAGGTTGCCAATTTTTAGTGCAGTAAGCATTATGTTCATACAGTCTAAACTAGGACTCCACAGATCCATCCACACCAGTAAATTAAATGATCCCCTAGAGTGGTCTTTGTCATTGCAGCTGTTGTTTTAAATTCTGCTTAGGGAGAGATGCACAAGAAAATGACAGATGACCTCAGGCAATGTCCTGCAAGGTTGAGTCCAACTCTTTAGAAGTACAGATGAGGCTTTTCCAGTGTCCAGGCACATCCTTTAATTTACTGGTGTGAGCAGACAGGACAGTACTCACCAGGTTCACCAGTAAATAAGAGGAACAGCTATAATGACTAAATCATGTTCAGTTTTCCCTTCAAATGTACTTAAAATTCTCAGGTAAACACTTCCTTTTAAATTAGCTCCATTCAATGGCCAGTGTAAATAACCTTCTCTGCATAGCAATTTCCTAATAGAAATGGCAAAACCTCTGGTAACAAAACTAAAAAAGGGCTTGAGAAACTGGTACATTCACAAAGCAATAAATCAATGTCAGTTCTGAAGATAAATATACAAAAAGTAATGATTAAATAAGTTCTGGAATGTTGTAAGTCTTAAACAACATTTAAAAGAGCAATAATGAAAGGTGGTACAAACACTAATTATTATTATTATTATTGCTGTTATTATTAATAATGAAATTATTAATAATATTAATAGTATTAATATTATTATTCAGTAACACCAGAGCTCTACGACATCCTCAAGCAAAAGCATCAGAAGTTTGAATAAGCTTTGATGAAAATTACTCATAATTCTCTGACAAAGTTGATGCAGTGATGTGTTACTAAAGCTGAATGATTTTTCCCAGGTTTTTTTAATGCTCATTAGTAATTAATTTTTCTTCTTTAAAGAAGATGAGATCTTCTTTGCATAAAAATGAACCATGGACAATTTCCAATGGAATTAATAAGTCTTTTTCTTAGCATGCTTCAATAAATAACCTGGGCTAGGATATTGAAAAGAAACTTGATCAGAAAGGCTCTTCAGTGACTCTGGTTAGTTAATTTCTTATGAGATTTTGAGTAAGTTATTTGTTGGGGAGGAACAGAATTCCTTACCATTTCTAGGTAAAATTAGGGGCCAAGAAATGCCCTGGGGCCAACAGAGTAAAATGTTTAACTTCAGGGATAATCAGTGTAGCAGTTAGACAGTAAACTCTGGTAATTATGTATTCTGTTCTGGCAAGCTCGTTAGCCACACAGAAAGCTTGTCTTTGAGATTTTAGAGGACTAAAAGGAAAAGATTGGAATAAGGAAAATGGAATACCTTCTCTCATGCCTGAAATGAGTATATTTCCTGTGCATATGTCTGTGGTGTAACTCTTAACAAATTAAATGAGAACAGCTGCAGTTTTCAGTTGTCCTATTTAGTTAAATAAAGAAATACATAAACATATATGTGTGTGTGGTGTCAACTTTCACCAGATGATTGTGGTAAACACGAAAAAGTGAGGAAATTCTCTGTCAAAAATGCATCAGTGCTTGGAATAACAACAAAATACAGAATCTGGGGTAATTTTGTTAATCCATCACAGAAATGCTGGTATAGCCTCACCAAAATAGTTCTATCCCACAGCATGAACTTCTTGCTTATATCACTTCTGGCTTGAAAAGCTTTCCTTCTAGTCAAGTGCACCTAAAGGACTTGATGGACTAGATGTGTCCTGATATTCAGGAATATGTGGTGATCTTGACAAATGCTCACTGTAGTCCAGAATGAGGGAGAACCACCCAACTCATTTTCATCCATGACCTACTGGTACAGTAAGCATTAATTTGAATGAAGGTCTTGGAAATATAGGAGCTTGCTCATTACTTTCTCTTCTCTGTCACATCTATTCTGTGACCTACTGCCTCTATTCCTCTGTTTTACTCTCGGACCAGCTGCTGTTAACCATTATATTTTTTCTCTTAACCGCTTTTTCACTCTAAGCTATAATAGGCAGTTATTCTGAACTCTGTATGATCTAAGGAAGTCTTGGGAAAGAGAGAGAGACACTCACATATGTGTGTAGTGTTGAGGGAGATTACAGAGTAGAAAATAAAGTAATATCTGCATTACTTGCTATTCTTTAAATTTGATTTGATGCAGAATTATCAAGCAAAGTTATCTGACCTATGTTATGCAGGAGGAATTACACAAGGTCCCATTTGGACTTAAAATCTATGAATCTATAACAGCAATGGAAAGTACCTATAAGGTGACCTTCCCCGATTCACAGTAAGATTCAGTCGAAAATGTCTTATCTGACTATCCATGCAACAAAATACCTTGGTATATTTTAAAGGCAAACAAGGTCATTTGAAATGGTTCATCAATTTTCAGAAAACATTTCAGTTGTTCAGTTTGNTTGGTTTGGTTTGGTTTGGTTTGGTTTGGTTTGGTTTGGTTTGGTTTGGTTTGGTTTGGTTTGGTTTGGTTTGGTTTGGTTGGTTTGTTTGTTTGTTTTGGCTTTTTTAATTGCAGATTGAAATGGGAGTTGGCAGGGATAATTTTTTAAATCCCTCCAGGATTATCTTATCCCTTACCCTAGGTAAGGGGTCTTGTCAAGATGTGTCCTGACAAACCTCTGCTTTTTCTGTGCCCAGAGAACATCAGTACATAAAGAGACAATTGCTAAGACACCATTCCCTTCCTTTTACTCCTTTGCTTAGTGATAACTGTAACTTATTTGAAAGAGCACAAGTAATGGCTAGACCAAGCAATGTGTCCTTCAGATGTAACCTTAGCAGATACTTAATTCTTACCATTTGTTGACCAAAGCAGAGTGGGTCAAATGCCCTTGTCTGGTTCATGATAGCAGAAAAAAGAGTGTGTAAACAGCTCCAGTAGTGTGAACCGTGATGAATTGAGACAGAGCAGCCTGAGGTCTCTGGATGAAAGAGGAAAGACAGCATGGGGAACAACTGCACTGCAGGGAGGCAGATGGAGAAGAATTATATCTTTCATTTCCTGACTCCCGGACATGAAGTTTAGGTGAGAGAACAGGATGGAGGGAGCCCTCCTCCAGAATGGGATTTTTTTTTCGCTTCCCCAAGGACAGTCTCTCTGAGGCATGTAAGTCTCCAGGACTGGCCGTACTTTCCATGCAGAGTCACTTCTCTCTGTATGCTATTTTAATTTCCAGTCCCACTCTACCTTGACTTCAGCTCCTATTTCCTGCTAATACATGACAGTCCAGTGCTTTTGATGAGGAGGGTAAATGAAGGGCAGATCTGGCAACCTCAAGTCCCTTTTCTCATGTTCTCCCTGACAACATACAGTGATAATGCTGTCTCTATTATCTGTCCTCCAGCACTGGGATAGATGTGTTTGCAGAAAGCAGTGCCAGGGTTAGGCACCTCATTCAGATAAGATATCCTGTGTATCTTCATCAGGAAGTGCATTGAAGAAGCTCTATTGCTGACCACAGAGTTTAAATGGATTTCAAAGAGACAACTACAATTTGATCAAGATTTTTCCCCAGAACTCCTGCCCCACACATGCACTAATTTGTTTCAAGAGTTCAGTGAACAATGAGGCATCTATCTCTGCTGTCTAAAAAAGTCCCAACCAAACAACAAAACAAAACTCTAAAAGCCAACAAACCAACCAAAACAAAACCAAAACAACAAGCTCACAGAAACAAAACCAAAACCCGCACAAACCAAAAATGGGAACAGTGTACTTTATAGTCCAGTGTCCAGAGACAGTTGTAACATAAGTTAGTCCACCTCAGCTGGGACCAGAGCTAACTCCCTGACACAGGTCACTAAGTCTGTAAAAAAATATTCTTTATCTCTGTCTCTGTTTGTCTTGTTCAAGGCCATGAACTTAGTGCCTTTATCAATCTGCCTTTCTCACTTAGCTGCTTTGTTTGCAGTTAAAGTTGCCTGTTCTGTTTTGCAACATAAAAGATAGTTCCTGAAATGAATAAGAAATGATGCTCTACAGTGGGATGATGCATTATAGGTATGTATTTGAGAATTCTACAGTATAACATAGTATTTCTACTATACTCTTTATGTCTTTAAACCTGAGCTTTAGCTAGACTGTCAGTGACCCAAACACAACGAAATGCATGATTATTTGATATTAATGTCCCTTAATCCTTTCTTTTTTTTTTCTTCCTTTTTTTTTTTTTTTAACCACTCTCAAGGAAGCCGCTTAATAAGGACAGAAAGTCGATAATTAAGATAGGGATTGTGTGGGACTGGAAAACATAATTTGTAATCGGAAAGATGATGTATCCTGGGTACAGAACAGGAGAAAATATCAAGGGTCTCCTAAGGCGGTCCGCCTGGAATCCTGCCACCTCTGATGCCCTGGAAACATGTCAGAAATGTTGCTATGTGCAGAGTTACGGGGACAGCCTGTTTCCTTCCCTTGTTGCTCAAAAAGACGAACCTATTGTTTTATCTCCTTAGGGAAGCCCTTAGCATGGAAAGGGCTTGAGATTGAATATAAACGGGCTGATGATTTTGGAGTCAGCTTCCTGATCCACGCTTTCACACCTGCATTCGCAGTGCATAACTTATGTTGCAATCAGAAATATTTCTCTAATGATAACTAAGGAAATTCAAGGGTGACTTATTTCACTAATTGCACAAAAGACTGTATCCCAGCAAAAGCCAGAATGGGAGGTGATCATACACTGGGCAATGACATGTTCTCAGTATCTTTTTAGAGGACTGTAATGACTGTGAAGTTCTTTTATTCCAATTATTAAATTCATTTATATGAAGGAAGAAAATCGAAATCTAGAAGAAGAGTCAGGACATGGAAATGCAATCTGCAATTTTGTACCAGGCTAAAAATACAACTTCACCAAAAATGAAGCAGTAACTTCTGAGGTCAAAGATTCCCTACACCAGAATCCTCCAGAGTAATATCCTCTCTCCAAAAGAGAACAGTAGAAGACATTTAGTGAAATCATAAGATGGACGAAGCAACTACTGAGTGATTTTTACTGATACATTCCCCCAGCTCCTGGCAGTTTGTGATGCTGGCACTTCCTGAAGGGAAAATAACATCCATTCCACAGCACTTAATAACTTCCCATAGACACATTCCTTCCGGCCTTTTCCACTGCCTTCTTTAATCCCCTTGAATCCTTAGAAACATCCTGTGGTGATGAGAAACTCTGTTTAATTGTGTGTTACATGAAAATTGCCTTCATAGGTTTCAAACCTTTTCGTCCAAGGATCTCTTGGATACACCCTGATTTCTGTGCTCTAAAGACTAATGCCAAAGTGATTCCTTTGCCTTTCTCGTCCTGTGCCTGACTCTACAGGACTCTGAGAGACACCTGACACCGTCACCATTTTCCTAAGTGTTGGTGTTCGACTGTTGAATCCTTCCCTGCACAACATCCATCTTCAAACACAGATCATTATTTACTGCCTTTTCCTACATTTCTTTTCCTTCATCTGAGAAGGATTCATTTCCTTCCTTTTTAGAAGCTGTGAGAACTGCAAGGAATATTTAAAATATGCCCGTGCCTTATGAACTTTCCAAGGCAACTACTCTACACCTCTGTTAACCCAGTTTCACACAGGAGCTCCTAAATCCATGGGAATATACTATTACAGAAGACTGGCATTTAAACACCCTCATTCTCCATCTATGGGCCCAGAATCTGCTTATTATTCATTTGTGAGGGGATGTTTTGGCCCTATGAGCAGTGGAACAAACCCTCAAGATAAGTAACATCTGAGGCAGCTGCTTGAGTGGATCCATCATTATCACTCGAATACGCTCTGTGGATAAACAGAGGCCTTCAGTCCCTGGGGCTGCTAATCTGACACCTTTCATAGAGCACTAAAAGAATTCACTTAAAATTAAAAACAATGCACAGCTGTTTCAATGGATAAGTCATGCCATTTGCATGAGGATAATGGATAATCAATATACAATGGTGACACAAATTAAATGTGGATTAAATAGTCATTGTTCCACAGCTATGCTCTATGTGATTTTCCCAGATACTGTGTGATAGTCCTGATATCTTTTATTACTGCTTCGAGAAAAATGCATTTTCTTCTCTTGGAAGATGGTTCTTCTTTATCAGTCACACTGGTACAAAACAAACAAATGAAAGTGCTAATTTTCCCTCTTTATCTACCACATCAGAGTTCACTTTTTGAAAAGTGATAGAGATTACAGGGGGGAACTATTTCTTTTTACTGCAGTCCTCAGATATTCTTGAAGCAAGAGATTCTGGGAATGGGCCAATAATTATAGGGTATGGTGAACTTGACTAATTTTAGAATTCTAAAAGTTTTCTTGTTTCTGATATACATTTTTGGTAGTTGAAATGGAGATATAGACTCTTACCCTAAGAATAGGACATAAGGCAGACAGGATGAATCATTCCCTGGAGATGTCTGTCTCCCTCCACCCAGTACTAAGGGAGCCAAGGCAAACTGCTTGGTTTATGTGTCCAGATTCTTGGTGGCTACAATTCTATGAAATGAATCTTATTCCTATTGGTTTTTAAAGAGATATCTAGTAACATTCAGATTTAAAAGAAAGAATTCCTGCTTTAAGTTTACTCATGAAATAATAATTAAACCTTTCAACATCATTAGTGTATTTAAACCCAACATTAGGATACACAGTTGCTTCCAATGTAGAAGAGTAACCTGAGTGATTTATGAGAATTTTTGAGAATTTCTTTGAGACAGAAATAGTACACCCATTAAATCTTAAGCTTCTATCATTTTTCTCTTTGAGATTCATTTGGAATTTAGGCACTGAACTCCTATAGTCTCCTTTGAAAGACCTACGTTGTGGTGTCCAAAATTTCATCCAAGCCTCAGTGGCAGAGAACATCTGAAAGAGACAGCTGGAGGAAGTTACGCTCAGGACTAAAGGTTGTATTTAGACTCTGAATATAGCTCTTAATAATTTCTGATAAGTCAACCAAAACCCATAATTAATAACAAAAAGTAATAATGAACTTCTGTCTAACACACACTACTTAACTAACCTCAATTCAAATCACTGACCTAGAAGTATTAAACTACCTTTCCTATTACTAATCAGATGAAGGAAGCACCAACTGCTCACAGAAATGACTTTTATTTTTTTTCCCCTTTTGTTTCACTGAGACAAATTAGATTCTTTTCAGTTATGTGATATTTTTTCACAGGCAGACCTGATGCCAAAAAACCCACAACTTCTTTTTCTTTGTCAAAACTTTTGTGGAGAGACAGCAACATGGAGAGTGTTAAAAATCGGAATTATTTTAGTCACAGTTATAATCTTGAGAAATTTTCATCTATGTAAGAAAATCCTTTATATTGCAAAAGAAAATACTGGAATGTCCCTTTATGTTTAACCCTGTCATTTTCCTTTCAAAATGGAAGATTTCTGATGAAGGAAAAGTGAGCAATGCAATTTTTTTTTTTTATGGTAGGTCTGGAAAAAGCCTATGGCTTTTTCTTGATCCAGGTTGAAAAACATTCCACTCGTCCTTGCTACACATGAGTACTTAAACATCAGCATTTGCAATGAAAAGGTAGCCAGAGACTAGGACAGACCTCAGACAGACTTGACAGTAGATTTTAGAAATTATTTAGTTTTGTATTAAAGCTACTTTTTTTTTTTTTTTCTGTAAAGTCAGTAGTGAAATTTGCACTGGCCTCATGGGGAGCAGGGGAAGACTTCCAAATAGCTCACCTCTAGTCTTGAAAACTTGCCCTTGCAGGTTTCCTGTTTGCCTGCTGTAACGGGAATGCTGCTGCTGCACTGCTGCCAGCCATCTGAGATGATCACCATTCCCAAAGAATTTTGCTCTCGAGCTGGCTGCAAACTGACATTGCCTTTCTGTAATATATTTATCTGGGTGTTTGCTGGCAGGGGTGGAGAGAAATGCCAGTTATGTAAGTGAGAAAACCTGTTTTACAAGTGAAAATAATGTCTACAATCTGGAAGATTTAAATGAGTCAGACGTTAGGATACACATTTAAACCCAAGCCTGATATATCTGAATCCAGCAAATGCTTGCACATGTATGCAATCCTTTGGTATTCAATGAAGGAATGTTCATATGACTTAAACTTTTCACAGGTATGAGACTTCGCATGACTACTCCCTCAAGTGAGAATATTAAAATTTCTAAAAGGGAAGTAGTAAGTGGAGCTTCTTATGGAGGGTCACTTGCTAACAGCTAAAAAAACAGTTGTATGAAACAACCTGAGCAGCTCACATCTTCAGCTGAGAAAAACTACACTGCAATAAATTATTAGTGGCCAAATAGACAGCATTCATGCCAAACATCAGTTAGAAATTCAGAGTAAAAATCAATGCCAATCTATGAATATATGGCTTAATATAAACAAAAGCAAAACAAATCAACCAAACAAACAAAAAAACCCCCAAAATTTCAATTTTATTTATTTTTAATGTTGTCTGGCTGTAGCAACAGATAATTAGAAATATTTAATGCAGGAAAACATCTGCAAGTTAAAATTTTTCAAAGCTTAAATCTTAGCATTTGGCAGTACAGAAATGATATGTTAGGCGTGTTGCACTCTGTCTCAGTATGATAGCAACTAAAGTGGCTTAAAATTGGATTCATTTATAAAGCTGGACACCATTAATATCACCCCCTGCATGACAGTAATTCATTTCACTCTGGTTAGTCTGCACAGCGGTAGGGGCTCTGGTCCTTGTATTCAGATCACAGTCCTAATTAAGTATTCATTATAGAATACATATTTTTTCATTTTAGATGGAATATCAAACATTCATGCCTGGTATTAAACTTGTTTACCATTGGACTATTGTTGTATTAATAAACAGTGCCATACATGTCAGCATTAACTTCAGGGTCAAAAAGAGAGCTGGGTTGAAACTCAACCCTTACATGCAAATTTCTTGGAACCTTCCAGGAAAAAGCTGCAACTTTTACATCAGTACCAACCCCTGTGATTTAAGGGGGAGTGATAAAACCTTTTGAGTTTCTTTACTCTACTTTCTCTTTGAATGCACCTGAAATCTCATGAGGGAAAGCCAATCAGAGGTTTCTGGTGTCAAATAAAAGTCAATGGCAGATATTTAGATTTAGTTTGATTTTAGATTGAGCTCACAAACACAAAGGTACATCTATAATGCCATTAGTAATTCTCTGAAAATCAAGCAGTTTGAGGAAAATGTCTCGATTTTGAGTCTGAATAATAATTTCTGAACACCATGGAGCAAACAGTAGAGACTCATCCTTCTCAAATCAGCTTGCACTTAGGGAGTCACAGGTGACATCAGTCTGCTCAATCTGCTCTCCAGCATACCTGGAAGTCATACCTTTCTTATTTGGCCTCATTTTACAAGTCCGTGTGAATTGTGAGTCTGCACCTTGCAAAGGTACACAGTGTTGCTGGAAAAAAAAAAAAACTTTCCCAAAGCAGAAGAGAGAAGCCAGAGTTATAATTAATATTGCCTAAACATAGAAATGTAAAAGTATATTCATAGCTCTCTGTTGAGGTGAATCAAGGGGGAATCCAGCTACTCAAATACAGGTTTATAGTGTAAAAGTGCTATTGCATATCTGAGACATTGTGAGGAGTACTCTTAGATGGCAGAATCCAGACCCTTGTTTCTTTATCCTACCTTAGGGAAATTCCTTGGGTGCTGCAGGAGACAAGAGGGGGTTGCCTCATGTTTCATTCACTCCCTAGACCTGTCAGTTCTGAATGGCCTGAATGGTCAAGGTTAACATGTATTTTCAGTGTTATGTCATCATTTTCTGCCTTTGTGGTCTAAGATGAGACTTGGAAGGCAATAGGGATGGCAAATAACTGTACAGCAATTGCTGGATTTAAAGTATGCAAAAGAAAGTGTAGACAAATCCCAGCATTTCCATTTTCATAATTTCCACATGTAGAAACTCCCAAAAATCTCAGAGGATAATTGTGAAGTGGTGTTTATAGAGGGAGAATACTAAGGAATAATGGAATAAATCCATTAATTTAACAAAACCTCTCCAGCTTGAGCGCTTGCTTTTCAAACAGAAAAGCACGTATTTGTATCCTTCAGAAAAAAAGTCACCAACCCCCTCCCACAAAAAAACCCCAATCAACCAATCAACAAAAACCCAACCAAGCTCAAACCAAACAAAAAACACAAACCAAAACAAAACATAAAAAACCCCACTCAAAATGAAACAACCCTCCCCCACCCCTCCCCAAAACTGTAAAATAAACTCAGCTTTGAATGGGAGTTGTTTGGTTTTTTTTTCCGTGTACCTAAGAGAAGCTAATATAAAGAGGAAACAGAAGTTTTACAGGATGATACAAATAAGGGAAGGGTTTTATTAAGTGTTTTTTCTTGGAGAATTATTCTGAGTCCTTGAAGACTGGCCATGGAAGTATTTTGAGAACTTCTGTGTGGATCATTTAAATATTATTTGGACAATTAGCTGAAAATGAGAGAGAAGACAGAAAATATAATGCAGTTTTCTCTGGAGGAACTTGTGTTTTGTTGAAAAACAAAGAAATATTTTTGGAAAAAAGTACAATCAAAAGCTAAAATGCCACTTTGAAATGTTCCATTAGGTTGGAAGTTCCATTTACTGCCTAGGAGGGAGTTTTGATGACTGAACTATTTTCATGAGTGCTCCAAGAGGGACTTCAGTCAAAAAGAAACACATTAGCACAGGCTTACCATTTTTATTGTTTAAGCTAGTCTAGTCCATTTTGAAACAAACAGGCTGGGGAGCACAGATGAGCAGCTTTGTCAGGCACAGGGATATTGGTGAATGTGGTCAGAAAAGGAAGAACTGGCCTCTTAATCTGGATGATAGGTGCCCACACCTACACTGCAGTCAGACCTATGGGAGACATTGATTTGGATGAGTACAAATATCCATCGTGTAGCTATCTCTGACTCAGTTATCTCAGAGTCCCTTGATCATCAAGAGGATGATTCTTTCCTCCCTGAAATACATATATGTAAAACAGACTGTAAAAATTGCATCATGACATCTCCTACCACATGGTCTACAGAGTAAGAGAGTTTCCAGGATGATATGTTCAAAGGAAGATGGTGCTGGAAATGTCTTCCACATGCACCTAGGGGAGATGAACCCAAGAGGACGCTACTCAGTTCCCTGGAGTGACAACTAGAAACCACATATACATTTGCATCTTCTTAATATTACTTGAAGACTGGGGCCAGCAGTAGGTTAACAGCACTAGAAGAAAAAGAAGCAATGGTAATAGAAATGTCTTTATACTACATTGAGTGCAATACACAGAACATCATAGAATCCAAGAGCCATAGAGCAGTTTGGGTTGGAAGGGACCTTCAACACCTGCTAGTTTCAACCCCCCTGCCATGGCCAGGGACACCTTCCCCTTGTCCAGATTGGTCAACGTCCCATCCAGCTTGGCCTTGGACACTTCCAGAGATGGGGCATCCACAGCTTCTCTGGACAACTTATGCCAGTGCCTCACCACCTTCAACAGGAAGAATTTCTTCCTAATACCCAAATTAACCAACTCTCACTCAGTCTGAAGCCATTCCCCCTTGTTCTGTCACTACAAGTGATTTGCAAATAGACCCTCTCTGTCTTTTTTGTAAGCTCCCTTCAGGTACTAGAAGGCTGCAACTAGGTGACTCCAAAGCCTTCTCTTCTCCAGGCTGAGCAATCCCAATTCTCTCAGCCTTTCCTTGACAACAGACATGCTCCATCCCTCTGATCATCTTGGCAGCCTCCCCTCTGGACTCGCTCCAGCAGCTCCATGTCCCTCCTGTGCAGGGACCCCAGAGCTGATGCAGTGCTCCAGGTGGGTCTCAGCAGAGCGGAGCAGAGGGGCAGAATCCCCTCCCTCCCCTGCTGCCCACAGGGCTCTGGATGCAGCCCAGGACACATTTGGCTCTCTGGGCTGTGCCATGGCCGGGGCATGGCCAGCCTCTCACCCACAGCACCCCCAAGTCCTTCTGGGCAGGGCTGCTCTCCACCTTCTCATCCCACAGTCTGGATTGACTGCACCAGGTACATCCCCCAACTCAGATGCAGCACCTTGCTCTTGGTCTTGTTAAACCTCATGAGATTCTCTTGGGCCACATCCAGATCTTGTTCTGGTTCCTCTGAATGGCATCCTGTCCCTCAGGTGTGATAGCTGCCCCACTCAGTATGGTGTCATCTGCAGACTTGTGGAGGGTGCACTTGATCCCTTTGTCTATGTCATTAATGACATATTCAACAACACTGCTCACAATGTCCCTTGTTGCTGATATTAATCGGGACCCTGGGCCATTGACCATGACCCCCTGGATGTTACCATCCCACCAATTCCTTATCCATCTTGCAGTGCACCCACCAAATCCATCTCTCTCCAATACAGAGAGAAGAATGTTGTAGGAAACCTTGACAAAGGCTGTGTTTTTTATTACAAAGTCCAGCGTGAGCAGGACAGCAGCATGCAGCTGGGTCCAAATTAAAGATGTAGACCCAAAGCAATAATGGTACTGAGAGGATTCAAAGTTTCGATGAGGACACCAGAGCTAAAGTTTTTTCATCTGTGGGGAAATATGGTCCGTGAATCAGGTGAGCTCCTGGATTTTGCCCACAGAGAAGATTAGTGTATTAAATACTTTATTGATGTCAGGGCCTGAACTTATTTTGTTTCTCAGTTTCCTCATGTGCAAAAGGGAATTATAATTTTGAAGAGTTCTGTACATCAGAGCTGCAATTATTTTTTATTTTTTTAATTTCTTCTATTTAAACTTGTTTTTTAACTTTTATTTATTTAATGACCCATTTATTTGAGAGTAAAAGAAAATAAACTAGAAAAGCACATCTAAGAAGTCCGATTGTAGTGTAGTATTAACTAATCCAAATTGAAGTTGAAGCTAGGAAATTTTGAACTCAGTCAAGAAAAAATAAAACGCCAAATATTTCCCTGTTTTTCAAGAGAGAGTCACAAGACATCATAACCACCAGCTACAAATATCAGTCAAGCAAGGCGTCATCTTGTATTCTATAACCTAATAATATTTAAATCATACGTGTTTTCTCTGGAGTTAATGCTTTTTCTGACTTACATAGGATTCAAACTTGCATATCCTTCATCTGCAGAGAAAAGCCCAGGAGCTGAGGACTGCATAGTCTAAAATTGGTTTCCTTCAATGTCAAGATAAACAGACAGCTACTGCATAATCAAGAAAGCACAATTATTATTCATAATGCTTCAGGTAAGATATTTAGAAATATGATACTTACATTGATGACTTTATTCTCATTCTGGAAGAGGAAATATCTATCCAGAATTTTTACCATCACATATTTCTGATTTTTTATTAACTCCTTTTAGGAAGGAAGCAGGCAATTCATAATTTATTTAACTATAAATACTGAAAATTTTTAAATGCCTTTCCATAGTTCCTTGAAGTACTTGGAAAAATATCAGATTTTGGTGGGGCTTTTTACTTTGGTTTGGATTTTTTTTTTTAATTAGCAACTATTAATCTATTATGACTTCACATTTATTTCAACTCAGAAAATATACTTTTGTAACTACTTTAACATAAAGAAAACAAACATTAAAAGTGCATTTCCCCATATTTTCCTGGTATTGTCAGAAGAATTTGTCTGTTTGTGGTAATAAACAGAAAAACCCAGGTTACAATATATATATTTACACAGAATTTCATCATTTCCCACTCTAACTTCATCTGAATTGAAACAAGGCAATACACTTTTATATTTCTACCAAAAAAATGTTCAGGGGAGGACAACAGTTCTACTTTTGTCGGGCTGAAAAGTTTATATTTTTTTGATATATCTTAACGTTCCATACATAAACCTTCAAAACAAAACACCTGAGAAGTGAAAAAGTATTTTTGAAATTGCCACAACATGATATTTTAAACCTATTAAAACTTAGGGATTATTTCCTTTTTTTGAAGGAAAAAAAACCCAGAAAACTAAGCAAAATAGGCATGATTTGGAGAAGTATTTAGAACTTAGTCTTAACTGCATTTTCTGGAAGAAAGCCAGCAGAAGGCAGCAGGAATATCTTCTAACTACTGCTGTTCATAAAGCATTTCTCAGTAGTAACACCAAGCATGGCAAAAGCAAGGCATGACCTGTATTATCTGCTCTCTGCTGTCAAGATCAGATGGACTGAAATTTTGTGACATTTTCAGAAGCAGCTGCCTGTGTTCCAGGCAAGAGTTGGATGTAGAATGGATTGACCTTCTAGAAAGCATTTATTGGCATAGTGGTTTCGTTCCTTTTATATATATATATACAATCAGGTACCTATCCCACCCTCTATAGAAAAAAATGTTTTACATCAACAGTTATAAATGTTCAAAATTCTACATGGGGTCTGTAGAAAACAGGGAAAAAACCCTATAAACTTGGATTAAAAATGTACCTTTTCAGTTCAAAGGATTCCTCAGTTGAGGTGTTTCAGAACTTCCTGGAACAGTCCTTCTTGTGGAACTTGTGGAACTCAGTTTAGAGATCACCCAGTTGAGATCTGAGATTCTTGGACCAGAAAAGTTCTTTCCAGCCATGATGACTACATGTTTTGGTCTCCCTTGTGATTGGAAGAACGCCCATGGGCAGCATTGCTTTCTCCAAGCTGCTTTTAATGTCTCTCCTCACTTTCCAGGCCTTTGTGGCGACGTGCCATGATCTGAGCGCTGTCTCCTAGATCAGGTGAATGCTCAAGCACAGAATATGCCACTGAGATCTGCTGTGATAGTGGAAGGCCTCCTGCACAATGGCAGAAGAGAATTTTTTTGTCCTTCATCTGTGCCTTTAAACAGGGGAGTAAGAAGGAAATTTTCCAGGCTATTCATTTATAACAGGCAGAATGAGCTAGAAAAATGTCCTAGTTATTGCAAACCTGTGAGAAAAGGATGTGGTTTGAATATGACTGAATAAAAATGAGGGCACACAAACTCAGTGAAGAGAAGAGATGTTACAGTGCTTAACAATAATGGTTAGAGTCTCATTTTCTGACAAACTGGAATAGAATATAATCACAATGTGAGCTCCATAATTAAAGCAAAGATAGCAGTGACATTTTTATTGTATATTTCAACTGCTGAGTAAGTTCCTTTTTTTCTATTTTACTTTTTTTTTTTTTTAACTCATACAGAAACTATTCATTTTTGCAGGCAGGAACAACCCAGCTAGTGGAACTCTTAATTGCATGCAGCTTTGTGCCAAGAAAAACTCCAATCTAGTGAGTCTGTTTTGTTAAGAAGCTATGGTGAAACTCTGAGGTTTGGTTTCGAAGTGTGAATGTTTCTTTTAAAAAAACAAAAAAACAAAAAATCCCCCATTTTTAAAATGCATTCAGAAAACCAGTTCCTTGTTCTGACTGGGGTCTGTA
Organism: Origma solitaria; assembly: GCA_013397895.1. NCBI lineage: Eukaryota > Metazoa > Chordata > Aves > Passeriformes > Acanthizidae > Origma > Origma solitaria. The sequence goes on along the minus strand of VZRL01006829.1, from coordinate 297,635 downwards.
ACAGTTCAATTTTTAGACAAAATACACTGCATTTTAGTCTTGATGAATAAAAGCTAAATGCTGAACTTTGATAATGCTGGATTCTTAAAAGGAAAATTAATATGGAGACATCTTTTAACCAGAAATCAAATTAAGAATAACTAAAACTCAATCATCTTCTTTCAGAAGCAGAAAAAATTTTGGCCACTGTATTCATTTATTCCAGCGCCTATATTTCTAAAAATTGAATTTATTCTCCTGCTCTGCCATTAGTGGGCATGAAAACATTTAGGTTTCTTTTGGCAGAAATGGTTTTCAGACTTGAAGACTTCGATTATATTTTATTCATCACATTTCTGTATTACCAGCCATAGTTCTTTTGTTTTCGTTTGTCAGTCCACTTTGTCCACAGTTGTCTCTCCGCTGGAGACTTTAAATCTGAAATAATTTCGGTTTTGGCATAAAAACTGCCTTTCTTTAACATATTCACAAACATACACACAAAACACAGAGTCAATACCGATGCAAGTTACATCTTCCTTCCCGTCTCAGATGAGATCAGATATCTCAGATGAGAGCTTAGGAAGGAATGAAGAAGGATAAGCAAAGATAAACTAAAATATCTACATGATTTTTATGGAAAAGATAGAGCAGAAAGGGAGAAAAGAAGCCTGGACTTCTAAATATCAAGCTCTTGTAACAATGATTCATGTAAAATTTTCACAGACTGGTCACACATAATTGAAACTTGATGAAGAGATCCCCAGGTTTTCTGAGCTCTAGTGGATTGGAAACATCCTGAAAATACCTAAAATACCTTTTGTTCTGATGTAGTCTGTCCTTATTTTACTGTCTCTCTGAAATCAGTAATCAACTGCAAGTTAAAAAAGACAATGCACACAAATAAAGGTTGATATTGTCAGCTTATTTGTCAGTGAAGATAAATTAATTACTCTGCCAAGATGTTTTAAATACTTTTTGAGTTTCAAAAGTAGCTTCAGAATACGGTTTCTTTTTTTTTTTTTTTCCTTTCTTTTTTTGTGGGTTTTTTTGTTTGTTTGTTTGTTTGGGGTCTTTTTGTAGGAGATTTTTTGTTTGGTTTTTTTTTTTTTTCCCCTGTTATTTCAGCAGTTCTTAATGCATCTCAATAGATTTTTCCTTTCTTAAAACCCCTTGAAAAAATTCCCAATAAAAGAATAAATCTGTCACATGAATTGATTTACTGCACAGCAAGCTCATGCTTTTAAAGATGTCTCTATTATAGGAAAATTAATTTCTCAAGCTACTTAACACACTTCAAGTAAAAGCTTTCCACCCCAGGGAGTGCAGTGAGCAACAGTACCCGCACAGGCACAGTAGAAAGTTTGTCAAGCTGTGCTTTGTTTACTCTTTCCGAAGAACAACTTTATGTTGCTGCAGGAAAATATAGATGTAAACTTCTTAGAACTGTCCCAACTATAATTCCATTTTGTCTTTCTTCAGGTTGCTCAAAGATAGAAACGATGGTGCAGGGGCAAATGCTTATGACCAATCTTTTTTTTCAAGTATGTAAATAAGAATCTCCTAAATATTATGGCCTTTTCTATGACTTAGAGCACAAGACTATGTCAATACCATGGCCCAGTGACATGTTCTAATTACTAAACAGTCTTACATTACAAATATATTAAATATAATCCAAATTTAGGCCCTTCATCTTCTTGCCCAGGCTTTCTATATCAGATGATCTCACAGGACAGTTGTCCAGATTAATAGAATCACTGGTCAAAGAGGACACCTGGAGGTCAGCTAGTCCAAGATTCAAGGCAGGCAGGTATCACTAATTCAGAGCAGATGGGGCTGTGAATTGTCATGGCTAGAAAGTTTCTGATGGTGAAGCTCCATTGCATCTCTAGATGCCGTATTTCAGTAGTGCTCCCCTGGTCTGATGAGAAAGATTTTCCTAATATCCAGTCTGAACACCCCAAACCACGAGTTATTATCCTTTTGTTTACCCCTGCTAAAAAAATTAAAAAAATAGAAAATGTGCTTTTCATCTTTATTACTTCCTATGAGGCAATTGCAAAGTGCAGTAAGGTCAGCTCCTTTGTCTTCACCAGAAAAGTTGTGAAATGCAGCAGTGAACGGCAATTCAGAACACGTAACACTTAAAATAAAATAAAAAGTTTAAAACATCTGTAGTGAAAAGAATTATACCATAAGTATAAGCATGTCAGATCAATGATCTTCACAGAGTCATGCCAACTCCTCCTGACCCTTCTGTCTTCCAACTGAGTAAACTGTCTCTTTTCCTCAAAGATCCAATCAGAAACCTCAGGAGATCAAACCTCCTTCAGAACCTGTTCAAGCTGAGATGGAACCAGCTCAAATACAAACGATGGCAGCTTCAGAAACACTTTGCATGTACAGCTTTTTCACATAATTTATCTTTCTTATAGTCAAGTTTTTGCCAGCCCAGGAGCTGACACTTACTGGTCCCACAATGGGATGTTACTTTCAAGATCAGTGTACATTTGTCTTGGAAAGAACCTGGGTCCTTCAGAAGAATCATAAAATTGTGGAATAGTCTAAGCTGGAATAAAGCCACAAGCATTATCAGGGTGTGTTTGAGGTCCATGTTGTGTGCATTCAGGACCTTGCGACTAGAAGAAACCGACTGGCTATAAATTCTGTTTAAATGTTTAAATCACAATTATCACATTGGTAGCCCATGGAATTCACATTGCTATTAATCTAATCTCAGCCCCTGTTCAGACCTGTGGCACAGATTAATCAGAACAATTTCTGAACAGTTATTCACAGTCAGAAGAAATCTACTGTTGTTGGTTAGTAAGGACCTCATCTCCACAACGTCAACAACATGCTTGGTATAATGGCTTTAAAATATGGCCAGTGTCTTTTTGGTCTATGTTAAACCCTATAAAATTAATAAAGTATGTTTCCACTGTTGTTAAATTAGTGGTGCAGTTTGCCTAATAAAATATGTTTTGCTGTCCTGGTTTTATGGGCGAAGTAATAAACTACAGTTTCTAAAAGCAGCTTGATACAGTACGAAAAGCCTTTATAAGTTTCTACTTAGATTCTAGTCAAAAATAATAAGGCACAGATTATTTTTAGATTAAAGACCATATGTTAGACAATAGACATCTTGAAAATCACTGTGTTTTTCACAATTATGTTCAGGTGCTATTTTCATATTCTACCCTACAACCATAAGATATTAATTTGTTGCTTATGGATGGGAAGAAGGAATATAGATATATATAAATGTGACAAAAATTAGAGAAAGGTGTTAATCTGTTTTGATTTATTCAATTCTTGATCAGTTCTTATATGCCCTCCTCTCCCTACTCCCGAGACAGAAGAAGAGGTTATTTCCCCTTTTTCCTCTTGCTTATGTTTTCTGGTGCATTTTTCCGCTCTTTTCCCAGAAATACAAGGAAATCCATCAGTTACAAAAAAACCCCAAAAAAACCCCAAACAAACAAACAAAAAGCAACCAAGATCTCCATATAAAAGGAATCATAAAGAACAATCTGTGTCTACCTGGGACACTAATGACTTTTAAGAAATTGAATTTAAAAAGTGAATAATTCGAATGATATGGTGGCTAAATCTTGACAGACTCTGAATTTGGACTTGGTGGAGACTATATAGGTTAATAGCTCTAAATCTTTCCTGGCTAGGCTCTTGGTTAGTCTCCTAAAAGAGTATATATGTACATGATTCAAGATTCTTTTTTTTTTTTTTTTTCTACGGATGGTGTAAATACAAAGGGCTTTCAGGTGCCGAATGGAATAACTGAGAAAGGATCTAACTTTAAGCATCTGCAGGTTAGGGACATTCTCTGTGTTCACAGTCTCATGTCTTTTCCTGCCTTCCATGGAGGATTTTATCACCGTCAAAGTTGTGTGCTTAAGGTAAGTAATATGAATAATTTCTAAAACAAATCACTCTCAAATGTCTCCTCAAGTTTCTTGCACAATTAACTTAATTTGATGTGGAGATGTTTATGGTTTGGTAAACACACATATATATATATGTATATATATATATATATATACACACACTCCCTTTAATGCTTTTATGCCTTTAATGCCTAAAATTGGAGTATACTTAAACCCTGTTGTAATCTCCCAGTCTCCTAGGAGATTTAAACACATTTTTGTGCAATTCTTTATTGATTCATTTGAAGTTAATCATCAATTAAGGCTAACTTTGTGAAAGTACCCAAGAGGATTTTTTCTTGTTTGCTTGGGTGTTTTTTCTAGGTAACAGTATTTCAGCCAATGAATTGGAACATTTTGATCTTTCTTCAAATTTTCTTGCAATATTGGATCATCATTTTAAACTTGGTGCAGAAATCTGACAAGACCCTGAGAAAAGAAGAAAATCTTACCTTGTAATAAGCTTGGGGTTTTTTATGCCACAAAGGATCATTTGCCAAAATGAAAAGATGGGTGGCAATGAGAAAAAAAAACCCAAAAAAACCCAAAAAAAACCCTTAAAAAATATGAATGTTCACTCCAGGATGAAAGTGGACAGCACAAGGAAATCTACGTGATATTTTTTTTTTTACTGTTTGTTCAATTCTATATCTTTATTCTTCATTCGGAATTTTGTGCAGATGAGAGATTAAATTTACCTTGAATTGGTTTGTTGATTTAAGTGGCTTCTCTTAAGATACGAGATGGCTGCACACGGGCTTTTCCCAGGCTTCACAGTTTAGAAACAACCTTTTATATGGTGATAAAATCAAAACTGTTCCCTGGCCACCAGAATATAGAGTACCTTGTTGCCATGATTTACAAATTTATACAACAGCTTAAACAGTAGACCCTTGTCTTTCATCAGAAAGCCCTTTTAGCCTTTTGTAAAATATTTCTCAGAAATATGGAAGATGTGAGAACACAATTCTGAAATAACAAGGTTTTGAGCTTAGTTTAACCCTGTCCTTTACATAAGTTTAAATCATTAGATTATTAAGTAGACTATAATCAAGATTCTTAGACATCTTTCAAGTCTTCAGTCTGGGTTAGGTGATGAACTAGATTTGTGTGACTCTTGGCAACAAAAAAGCAAATACTTAGTTCCATAACAAGTCTAGCTGATGAGGGAAAAGGTGAGTGTTTAGGCTTCTGCAAGAGATTAGGGGACCAGTGTTCTTTTTTCAAACATTTCTGTGTTGTCTAAAATTAATGGTATTTAAAAGCACGTTATCTAGTTTAAGAATATAATACTAAATTCCCTTTTTTTAAATAATGAGGCTTATATTTCTTTGAAATGATGAGTGCAAGACATTTACTGTAATGTTGATAAAGTTTAAAAATGCTGTTTCTTCAGGCATAGGACCCATGGAGTGCTGAGATGTAGTAACTGTCTCTGCCAGATATCCTGTAATAGGAGGAAGTTACATTTCCATCAGGCCTGACTTTGCAAATAGCCTTTCAGTGGTGCTAAATCTAGCACTGAATGACATGCCAGCAGCATCAATATGAATATCAATCAACACCATCTTTCCTCAAAAACATCACTGTTTCAGGCAGGTTTGAAGAATACTACATTCAAGATGAGCATCTGTTGAAAATATTCAATTAAATATCAGGAAATCATTGCAATACCACTTACTACCTGAGTGATGAATTCATTTGAATTGAATATTTTTGTCAGTAAAGCAGAGGTAAAAGGTCAAGTTTTTTCCTCCAGATGGGGAGGTCAGTTTGCAGAAGGAATATTTAGAGGAAGGCTGTATCTCCTCTAAAACCAGACCCTGAGGATGGAAGAAAATGTATGGAATTTGACACGAACTGGATCACTTTCCAGAAATAATTAGATCAGTTTCCAGAAGGACCCTTGCAAGTATCTTTTAGTGTTTCCTTTCTTTATGACTTTTGTTGCCAATTTTATGAAGAGCTATCTTACCCTGACCTTTGTTAGAGTAAACGTATCAAAAGTTTTAAATAATAAAAAGTTATCTTAAATTTATTTGAAAAACATTGAGAACTTCTTTTCTTAGGGATCAGTGAACTGTGAAACTCTTTGTAAAGGTGTGTATTGAGACATTTGTGTTCTTTTGTATGTGTTACTGAAGTGTTATTTTGAAAGAAGCAGGGAGAGAGAAAAAAATTAGGACCTGAAAATACTTACATGTATTATAAACACTAACAAGATGTTTAAAGATCTGTATTGCTGGGTTCTGTTTTGTGTGGGAAAGTTAAGCTGAGATTTGCTTTATGTTGTCCCTTTGAAACTTAGATCCTTCAGGAAGATTTTCATTGATTTCATTTTCTTTGCACTTTACCATCAGCTGTATTGATAGAACAACTGTGTATAGCTCCAAATAACTCCTGCAATAAAGCAAAAGTAATATATTTTGCTCCATCTAAAGCTTCTCTCCCCAGCTATGTTTGTCAAAAGGTAAACCTTACTTCTTTAAGGGGATCTCAGCATCTTTAAGAGGAAATTTCAATTATCAGGCAGGGAATGAGAAGTGGCTGGAATAAAGGAAGAGGTGGCTTAGTGAGAAAGATAATACACTGCTTCATTCTTGAATAAAACAGACCAAACAGTCAGAGATTCATTCCTGCTTTTCAGTAAAGGCACTGGACTAATTTCATTTAAGTTGCTGATTAAAATTGCCAAATTTCTTCAATGTTTTCCTGCACCCGAATGTAGGGTGGGAACTGGTGGCACAGAGAGAAGGTTGCAGGTGTGGCAGTCACATTTCCCAGCTTCAGCAGGGCAGACCAGGTCTGTGGGCACTGGTACAGTTATATGACAGGCAGAGACTGAGGACACGCTCTTTGTACATTCGGTGATATGGAATTTCTGTGTGCATAACTCTGAGACTTGAGAATGGTAGCGATGGAGTAGAGATATGACAATGAAGCAATGCCTGAAACTCCTTAAGAACCACCCTTATGTGACTTCAGAAACGTGTACAGCTTGCCTGCCATGAAATACATGCTTCTAACCCACAGATGCACCTCAGACACTAAAATAAGTGATCCAAATTTCTGAAGACCCAAGAATAGTGTATTTTTTACTCAAATTAATGACAGTGCTTGGCCAGCCTTTGGTAAATAAGCCATTTAGAATTCTAAATGCATGGATTTGAAGATTATTTTTTAAAACAAACAAAAAAATCCCAAAAATTTACTCAAAAATCTTTAGGATTCTTTAATTGCTGTCTTTGTCTTTGTAAAAAACTCTCAGACACCTCTGAATTTCACAAACTAACACAAATTTTACAACAAATTTTAGTATGTCAGACATTTTGTACATAGATTGCTTACTATTCATATTCTCATTCCTGTCTTTAATAATAGTAGTTCAGTTGTCAAATTAATGAACAATATTTCACCACATGACTTAGATGAATACTACACAACATGAATAGCAAATTATCAAAGTGTACTGTTCATATGCAAAGCCTAAATGAAAAAAAACCCCATCTAATTACTCATTGTAATAATTATCATTATAAGACTGACTTGGATGCATGATTGATTTGTGACTTGTTCACACACACAAAATCTTTCAATCATAACACAGACATTCAAGTATGAAGATTGTATATGACTGTATAGATTAAATACAGAGATGAATGAAGAAAATATGAAAAATCATCAGAATGTGTCAAATATTTCATCGAACTCTATTACTTTCTCAGTGTTACTTATGAATAAAAACAATTCAAACCACTTTTCCCTCTCAAAACCTTCTACTCAGTAAAAAAACATCTAGAAAAGAGCAGATGAGTTTCAGCTGCATTTTCAAATGCATTATATTTTCTTTTCTTCAAGGAAAACCAATAATAGGTATCACACTTAGCATGAAAGTGATTGTGCTAATGAGATGATGTCATGTTTGTTGTAAGATCATTATCCCAAGGACTATGTTAATACATTCAACAAGCCTCCTGTGAACAGTGTGTGGTGGCCACACTCTTGGTTGGTACAGCAGCAATTTAACCAGGGACAGCCAAAGATAAACACCTGATTTGTCACTTGGTGACCTGGGGTTTCACTCCTGGGAATGTGACAAGGCGAGGTCGCCAGGGAGTGGGGGCTGTAAGTAGACCTGAATGAACACTGGGCTTGTCCATGCAGTGAGAACTTTCAATATTTTTAAAAGACATCAAACATCAGGAGAAATCAAAATGGAAAAAGAAGAGGAAGAGGGAAAGGGAAAGGAAAAGGAAAAGGGGAAAAAGAAGTGTGGAGAAAAAAAATCACCAAGTCAAGTGAAGCAGCTCCTCTGACAGTTTTCTAAGAGGCTTTTTTTACCCCTTCTTATATTTAATAAGTGATACAATCATACTTACTTCTAAACAATGGAATATGATTACATAACTTATATATCCTACGTGAAAGTACTGCAGGTTTCATTTTAAGAAATATGTTGAAATACATTCTTTTTCCAATTTCTGTTCCATTCCTTCCAACAAACCCTGAGAAAAATGTCTCAAGAAAACAAGAAACCCATTTCTTCTGAAAAGAATCATAATCCATAATTAAGCAAAATTATTTCTTTAAAAATAACTTGAATTGCTCTCTCTGTAAAACAAGCTTCAGTGAGTTACTTGTCTGACAAAAATTTGGTGCTGAAAAGATACTTACATATTTTCTGAATCTCAGTGTGAGTAGAGTAATCACACAGGTAATCAATACTTGTTTCTTTTCTCTAATCAATCTGTGCCCTGAGTACTTTGCTAGATATTATAGACAGGGAATTCTTCCCCTTAAAATCTTAACAGGAGGACAAAGGAAATATGATGAGAAAGTACACATGGTTGCAGGAGTTGGTTTTTTTTCATATATGTTTCCCGCTTTAACAATACAAAAACCCCAACATATTTTCATGCCCATCAATGTTTGGGATACAATAGAATCACTGTGTACTTGAATCAAAGTAAATGGGAATTAAACTGGGCGTTTACTCTTTCTATTCAGCTATAAAAATGACCAGTCTACAGAACATACATTATTTCATTTTACTACTTAATAGTAATCTCTTCCAATACTTATGCAGGCTACCTAGCTGTTGGAGCAGAACTTTATTAAGAGTGGAAATGAAAAAACACAAAACCCACAAAAACCTGTCTTCACTTCCCCATGGTTAATTAATTCCCTTACACCAATATGTTAATTTTCACTTTTCTTTCACATATTTCTGTGCTGTTTTGCATATTTAGGTTGTGGTGGAAGAACAACTATTTAGTCTTATAGGCAAAAAGAATGGACTGACTTGGATAATCTCAGTATTTTGACACTCTGGACTTTCAGGCTTAGGAGTAGAGGACAGTAATAGGAAGAAAGAAAAAAAAAACCTCTCCACCAATAACTGAAAGGGGTATTTTACAATGCCACTGCCTTAACCTCTCACAGGCATGGACTGGGCCATGGCGAAAGAGCACGGAACCAGGCTTGGCACAGCAGATCTGTTGTCCCAGAGGCAGGCCTGCCTCCTCTGCCTCTTTATGCAGAGTTATTATCCTGCTAATTAGTCTGAAACTCTTCCCTATATCAGCAGCCTACAAACAGGAGCAAATTCCTTCCTAGCATTGATGAGTAAGTCGGCATGTGAAAGAAGATTCCAAAGTTTAGATGCTTAACTTCATTCTTAGTTATCTGATGCTACATTTAACTGAGCTGGCCAAATTAGAAGTATAATCATCCTTAGCCAGTAAGGTGAGAAAAATCCCTCCAGGAGGTCATCATCATCCTGGACACCTTCAGAAGAGCTTACAGGATGCTTCAAGCAGCCCTTGGAAATGCTTATCTTTTACTCTTCAAATTAGAGGGAGTCACTACACCAGTCAAAACTTAAATTTCTAACTCTGAGGAAACTGTTTGGGTCAGATCAAGCCAGCACCCTAAATTCTGCATGAGCAAGAAAATCATATGATGTTCTATACACTGGATATAGAATCATGAGTATTGAATACGAATAATTATGAAATTATTAAAATGCTATATAAAAAGATTAACAGAAAAACTGACTGCAAAAGAGCATGGCCTGTGATAAACACATGTGGGTGAAAAAAGGAGACTGAGAATCTAAGGTTCCAGAGCACTGGAAGCAAGGGCAGCTTACTTGTCATGATCAGTAGGAAGGGAAATAAAATGGAAAAATGAAAAACAAGAGTTCACACAGAATCTTTGCAAAAGGAAACAACTTCAGAGTCCTATCCAAGGAAAATGACACCTGTGAGGCTAAACAATAAACCTAACCAACAAAAGTATGCTTCTTACACAAATCAAAATTACAAATTTATGAGTGAGCAAAGATAAAAGACTTTACCAACATTAGTCTATTTTGATACATTTTTTTTAAATGGCTTTCCTTTTTTTAGAATTTTTGATCCCCTCATACCCTTCAGTTTCCATTATATTCTTTTTAATTTTGTCTCTGTGTACTGGGTTTGTATGACCACGTTTTGGTAGCAGGAAGGTTACAGGGGAGGCTTCTGCAAGAAGCTTCTGGAACCTGCCCCTGTGTCCAGCAGAGCCAACACCAGGCAACTCCAGATGGAACCTGGCCTATCAAGAATGACAGCAATGTCTCTGTGAGAACATATTTTAGAAGGAAATAAAAAGACGTTGTGCAGAGGTATTTGCAGTCAGAGAAGAGTGGAGTGAGAACATGTGTGAGGAGCAGCCCTGCAGACAGCCAGGGCAGTGCAGGAGGAGGGGCAGGAGCTGCTCCAGGCTCTGGGGCTGAGATTCCCCTGGTGCAGCCCATGGTGAGGCAGCTGTGCCCCTGCAGCCCAGGGAGGGCACAGGGGAGCAGAGATCCACCTGCAGCCTCTGCAGGAGCCCAGGCTGGAGCAGGGGGATGCTGAAAGAAGGTCTTGGATCTGTGGGAAGTCCACGATGGTGCAGGATCCCGGCAGGACCTGCAGACCCAGTGAGAGAGAAGCCCAGGCTGGAGTAGGTTTGCTGGCAGAACTTGAGACTCTGTAGGAGACCCACACTGGAGCAACCTCTTCCTGAAAGACTGCCACCATGGAAGAAAGACTCACGCTGGAGCAGTTTGTGAAAAATTGCAGCTGTGAGATTGACTCATGTCAGAGCAATTCATGGAGAACTGTCTCCTGTGGGAGGGACCTCACATTGAAACAGAAAGGACTCCTCTCTCTGAGCAGCAGCAGAAACAATGTGCGATGATCCAACCATTACCCCCATTCCCATTTCCCTGCAGCCCTGGAGGGGAGCAGGTAGAGCCTGGAAAAGAGGAAGGAGGTAAGGGAAAATATTTTTAAGATTAATTTTATTTCTCATTATTTGCTGTAATTTTGCTGATAAGAAATTCAATTAATATACCCAAGTTGAGTCCATTTTGCCAGTGATGGTATTTGATGAGTAATTTTTCCCTATCCTTATCTCAACTCATGAACCTTTTCAATATTTTCTCTTCCCTGCCCAGATGTGAAGGGTATTGAGAAAGCAGCTTTGGGTCCAGGGTCAGCAGCATCCAGCCAGGATCAACCTACTATCCTCTGGTTTTGATTTAAAACAAAACAAAAGCACAAAATAATATTTCCTACTTGGTAAAAATCAGAGCAAAGCAAACATCAGAAGTCCATCTGTGAGGACAGAAACTTTCAAGTTTCATTTACTATATCAAGCCCTGAATTATTGCCTAATAGGCAACACAAGGCTGATTTTCATCACCTGAAACCTTAACCCCAAAGCTGTTGAATGAGCTGCCTTTTAAGCTTTTTCACTCTTATTCAAATTAAATATGTTATCATGACTTTGAGACTTTCCAGCATCAAATACTTGTCAATATCTCTGAAAGCACATCACACTCCAGAGGTTGCCTTGAACCCCATTAATCTGTTATCAATAAACAGAATTTTGTTCCCTGCTATGAAAAAATTATTAGTGATCCTTGATGTAGAAGACAGAAATTGAGGCCCTGTAAGCAGAGACAAATAAAACTGATTTTAGGAACAGCTTGACCTCTCTTCTTCCTGAAAAGAGGATGAACCAGAACTGCTGGCACAGGATTCTCTTTGTTTTGCAAAAAAGCTGCTCTTTTTAGAGGAAAGAGAAAGCTCTTTCCGTAGGACAAGGGTAAAGCACCATGTTTTGGGAGGTTCACTGCCCAAGACAGACATTACTGGAAAGAACAAGGCCACAAATACTGGAACATATATAGCAATAAAAAGAGAGCACATAAATAAAGTGCAGGCAGCTGAAGAAAAAAGCTATAGACTGATAAAAACTCCTCAGTAAAATTAGCAACTGTCCTTGATAATAGAGGCAAGTATAAAGATTACGCCCATTTTGCAAGTATGAGTTACTCTTTAGTGGCTGCATTTAACGATAAGTTCCTTGTCCCAATTATATACTTTAAAAATTAATTGAGCACGCCCAATTTCCTGTCCCTTTGCTGCCACAGCATCACTGTTGCATGGGGTACCTGTTTATAGCTAAGTGTCCATCTTACCCAGGGCTTTAGCATAGCATGGTTATAAATTTTAATCGAAGCTCTGAGAAAAATGCGAAACAAACAAACTTCAGTCCTTATGATTCTCTTGTGTTTTTTTTCAATAATCTCTCTGTTTTAATAATAATAATTAAAAAATCTACATTCAAAGTTGAGGCTTGGCTGTTTGCAGCTAAATGAACAGAAGCAAAGGTTTTTTTGGGAGAAGATTAACTGATGGAAATTACTATGGCAAAGTGTACGAGGTAATAGCATAGAAGATGCAGATTTTGGGCTCTGTGTTGTTGCACTATTAAATTTACTGTTGTAAATGCTTGAGGGAAGACAGGAGTTCTTCCATCCATGTTCAACAGGGCTCATTAGTTCTTACACAAAAAATACAAATTCATGGCTATAGAGCTCCAGAGGGGAGCTGACTATAATGTAACCATCCATGTGGCTGCGTTATATGAGCAGCGTTCAACAAGTCCATGCATACCTGTGGCTGTAAAAGTAATTTTCTGTATGGAAACTTTGGTGGGATTCAGCTCCAGATAAAAAAACCTCATTTAGTGATCTGTGAATTTGGGGAAAAAGGGAAGTTTACCAAGCTCCATGATCTTCAGTGATCTTTCAATTTGTTTGCTGACATACAGGACTCTAACGCATCAAAATGCTCTTTGTTTTCCTTACTAACCTCCCAGGAAGACTTTTTCAAGAAGATACATGAGATTAATTCATAGTCAGGACACCCCACACTAAGACTCATCACCCATTTTTAGATCTCTGTGGTGTAAGTGTCTGAATCCCACTGCTAATGTAGGGTGATATTCAGGTAATAAAAACACAAGTACAACTTATGTGTTTGCCCTCTTTAAGCTGTCCATCAAACTCATTAATGGCTATACATTCAGTGAACTTTGGTAGCTGACAAGAACTCTTCTGTGAAGAGAAATACGTGCTGAGACATGCTGGCATTGTCAGTTTATTGTAAAGGTTTTAGCTAACTCTATAGCTCTCCCAACCATGGCAATTCACATATCAATGTGGCTGCATCAAAACAAGTGTGGCCAGCAGGACAAGGGAGGGGATTCTGCCCTTCTACTTCCATTTGGTCAGACCCATCTGGAGCTCTGCATCCAGCTCTGGTGTCCCAGCCCAGGACGGACACGGGACTGTTGGAGTGAGGCTAGAGGAGGCCACCAAGATGATGACCTCTGAGGGATCATGAGGCATGGAGGGATGGAGCACGTCTGCTGTGAGGAAAGGCTGAGAGAATTGGGGTTGTTCAGACCAGAAAGTAGAAGACTTTAGGGTGACCTAATTGTGGCCTTCAAGTACCTGAAGGGAACTTATAGGCAAGATGGAGCAATATTATGCACCTTATATATTAGTGACAGGGTGAGAGGGCATGGGTTTAAATTGAGAGAGAGTAGATTGACATCAAAAATTAGGAAATTGAAAGAGAGAGGATTCACATCAAAAATTAGGAAAGAAATTGTTTTCTGTGAGGGTTGTGAGGCACTGGCACAGGCTGCCCAGAGAAGCTGTGGATGCCCTATCCCTGGCAGTGTTCCAGGCCAGACTGGATGGGGTTCTGACCAGCCTGGTCCCGAGGAAGGTTTCCCTGTCCACATCAGTGGTGTTGCAACTAGATGATCTTCAAGGTTCCCTTCCAAGCCAAAAAATTCTATAATTCTATTTTATTTTTCCCTAAGAAGTCAAAAAAAAAAAGAAATTGAGACACCAGACCAAAGAGAAGAGTTTTTATTCCTGAGTAATACACATGCTTGTCATCAATGGTTATAAGGCAGGCTTTAAAAGATGTTTCCAGCGAAAATGTCCCACAGATTCCAAATACTACAGATTCCAGATTTCTCATCTTCTCCTTCTGGGGGTGAGGTGGCGCAGATTAGCTTTCTTGCCAAGAAAATAAAGAAAATATTATGAAGCCACTTTAAAAGGAAAAATGGAAGATTAAAGCAAAGTAATAATGCAGCTTGAGAGGGCAATGTCTATAAAGAAAATGTACGTTGTTCCCTAACTGCACAGAGCACATTAAGACCATCATATTCTACGTCTTTTTAGGCTTTGGGAAGAGCAGGCTGTCCTCTGAATAACAAAGCAAATGAAACCTCATTTGCTATTTTTGTTCTGGTTGAAGTTCTCCAATATCTAATCTTGTGTGAATTATGACTGATAATTTTTGTAAGTTCATGTTTACTTCTAAACTTTCCCAAAATGGGTATTTTTCAAAGTCTAATAAAAATCTTGCATATAAAATATATAAGAGCACCACTCTTTTGTTAAATTTAACCAAAATTCAAATATTGTTTCAGTATATTCAGTATCAAATATTTCCAATGCTACTGTAAAGGAGCAGTAGAAAGACCTACAGATGCAGATACACTGACATAGAAACATGATTGTAAATGTTTTATTTCCTTTGGGAATTAGGCCCACATTGCAGATATGAGTCAGAGATCTTGCCTCTTCCTCTGATCAGATTTGCTCACATCTTTTCAATTTGTCTGTTATTGCTGTCCCCAGAAACAAAACACAGCTTTAGCTGAATTGAGAGGCACAAGCTAGTGTGAAATTTAAATAAAGTTATCTAATATTGCTGGTGGTTCTCTCCTGAAATGTGTTTGTATGATGAATCCAATATGGTATGTGTGCCTAGAACCATCCCATTTCTCTCACCACAAATTTAAACAATCTAAAATGTTGAAATTTAATTTTCCTTTATGCTTTGTTAAATTTCTTGCTGCAAGTGTTCATTTGGTAAGAATAAGATTTCCAGAAACCCTACTGGTAATAAGAAACACCAGTTTTTGTTGGGAAAATCAGAATATGATTGTTACCTAAGGTATTTCAAAATAGTACACAACAATTAAGGTTTGAAATAAACTAACAACCAAATACATCTCATTAGTTCAGTGTTGCCAGTAGCACAAGAAAAGGGTTAAACATGATTACAGGCAGCGTAACAAAATCTCTGTTTCTTTGGAAGAGAACAACTTTGTTTCTTTCTAAAAGATATGTTTTTGCCAACTTGGTATTCCCTCCAGGAACCACCAAAACTCTGTGAAAGTCAGGAAATTGTTTTGCTTAGTGTTGGAGAAACTGTGTTTATGTTCTTCAACTGAAGTTACCGGCCTCAAGAATCTGGTTGCTGCAGCAAGGGGGAGAGGAAAAAAGAGTGAGAGGGGTGGGGAGAGAGAAGGAAGAGGGAGGGAGAGAGGGAGGGTACAGAAGGAAGGAAGGAAGGAAGGAATGGTAAGGAAGGAAGGAAGGAAGGAAGGAAGGAAGGAGTTGATTATTGGACCATCTGTTTTATTTGACACAAGTCAGGCTATCGAGTCACTTAGTGCAGACAGGGTAATGGTATTTAATAAAGGTGTTATGAATCATAGAAGAATTAACACAATGCATTCCTTTCTCCAGTTGGGTACGGCTTTTAAGGTTATTCTTTTTCTCAAAACTTAGAAATAAATAAATAAATGTATGAGAAAAAGATGCGCAGTACGTTTTTGCATGGGAAAAAGAATTGATTTTGAATGTGATCTGGCTCAGAAGTTCAGTAAGAACTGAAAAGATGGGCTATATCTTAAGGGATCATATTGCATAGCAAAATGTCTTTAGACAAATGCTAGAAGTAAAAAGAAAAAAAAAAAAAAGAAAAGCAACAAACAATCCAGAAAGAGAAAATACTGGACTGAATAAAAGGAAAAAAGGCTGTGCTTAGTGTCACTGAATTCAGTAAGTGATTACATGACACAGGGTTCATTCAGGACCTAGCAAGTGATCTACAGCCTGTGTTCTGCAGGAGGTCAGAATGGAGATTAAAGTGACCTTTTCTAGCCTCAAATTCTATGAATCCAGTTCTGAACCCAGGGTCCCAATGGAAACTAAGTGACGATATAGAGTCTGTGGAGTAAGCTAACCTATGGTTGATGGATGGTTTTACTTCTTTATTTCCATAAAGTCCCCCACCACATTACTCACACAAAACAACTTTCTCACACAAAACAACTTGTGACATTCAAAACTTTTACAGACAAAGGAGCAATGGGTATACATAACCACAAGTACCTCCAGGCTGGAAATGAGAAAAGGCTTTGAAGCTACTGGGGGATACAGTTTCTAGAGCAACTTTAAAAAAAAAGCAGCAAAGCGGTGGTACAGGAATGCACTTGAAGATGGAACGTCATATGTTCGTGGACCAGACAAACAAAATATGATCTGCATTAGCAGGGAACTGGACTTGTTCAAGACTTGTTGCTTATGCTCTTAAATCTCTGGAAATGACAGTATAGATTTTCCAGTGTCATTTAATGACTGACACACAGAAAACTTTCTTGTTTTCAAGGTGAGCTGAATTCTGCATGAGAAAGCACTGCCTTAACACATTCATGTTAAAACTCGTGATGGAAGAGACAAAGCTGCATGGGTTGTTTGAAACAGAAAATACCACCTTTAGTCGTGTACCATTTCCTCCCTCTCTTTTCAGTCAGCTTTCTTCATGGCCCCTTTTTTAAATGGCAAGCAATCACTGGATTAGGTCCAACAGCTGCAATTTCTGCTCTGAATCTACTTCTGCTGGGGTAGACAAAAAATACGGGCATAGAGAGGGTTAATCCTGAAAGACTACAAGGGGAAAAAAAGCCCTGTGTAGAGTGGGAAATTAGTCAGCAGAGACCTGACAAAGTGCTTCCTACACATGCTGTTCTGTCAGGCTGCACAGCTTCTTCTGCTTCAGAGGTAATTACATAGATTTTCTGTCTTGTACTTGCAAAAACACAGCACAGCACTCCACCACTGCTTGTAGCTCAGTGCTTCAGGGCTCCAGCTGCATGGGGCTGGAAAATGTTTACACAATTTCTTTTAAGATTTTTAAACCACAGTAAGGGATGTGGCTAACTCTTCATCTGAGAGGGCATATGAAAGAGTCCCCTCTGAAGCTGGGCTTGGGTGAAGGGAAGAACTTCCTTGTAAGGCAATATAATTATCTTGCTCTCAAGGAAATGGCTACTGCCATACGATAAATCAAACAATAAATGTTTCTGAATGTTTTAACTAGAGAGGACTCAAAAGAATTTGGACATTGATCTGGATTTCAAATTCTCACTCTTTCATATCCAGAATCCTAGTCTTAAATACATTGCCAATTTTATACAGTAGTTTTCTGGGGCTTGTTAAGTAATGCATCCATTCTTTTTGATTTAACACTTGCACAAATATACATATTCAACATATAGACAAGGTGTTTATCATTAAAAATAATATCTGTGAATATATATATTCCTCCCTCATTACTTTAAACTGCTTCAATAATTTTGTGATTAATACAGTACTGAGATGAGTATTTCAAATCACCTATAAATTCAAATTTAAATATTCAAGCAAATGCTTGCAACATGCTCTTTCATTAGATGTCAGGAATGGAATGTCCACACTTTTTTAAAAAAACATTTCTATAGTTTAGCATAATTTAATGCGTTTTTCTAATATGAAACTGCTTGTGATATGATACAGAAGCTTTAAATATGTTCAATTCTATGTACAAGTCTTAAGACAGTGATGGAAACTACACAAAAAATAACTATAATAATAAAAAACAATAAAAATAACCCTAAAGTTCACAGAAAAGTGACAAAAGGAATCTACCTAACTACCTGGAGATGGGAGAAATTTCTCTTCTGTTGTCTGTGACACACTGTCCACACTCTTCATAAAAGTTTCCAGGCAGCTTCTGCCTATGTTTTTGTACCTTCGCTGTTAAAACTCATTGCTTTTGCTCCTTCTTCTTTCAGTTGCCGAATGGGCTGGCCCTTATCCATAATGCTGACTTCTCTTTCTCTGTGGCACTGCCTTCAGAGTGGCTGAAACAGTCCCTATCTTCCACTCATCCTTCTCTTTTTTTGACTTACAATGTCTGTATACTTCCATACTTGTCAAGTATTCCAGATTTCTGACTACTCTTGTGATCTCAGGAAACCAACTTAAAATCAGTTTCCTGAGCTGCAGCACTGAAATCAAGTAGATAAATTGAAGGGCAGATCTTAAAATAATAAAACCATAGGGAATTTTAATTTTGTCTGGATTTTGTTTTGGTGGGTGATTTTTTTTTTAGTCATAAAAAGAAAAGCTACAGACAATTTGTGGCAATGGAGACCTGGTTCATTTCCTAAGTATTTCTTCAATAAAAACTGCAATATGTTGCCTTGAATCACAACTTTGCTATGAATACAACAGTAGATTATCACAGTTTTTGTTTACATTACACAGAATCCCAGAATGGGTCAGCTTGAAAGGGTTGTTCTGGTCCAACCTCCCTGCTCCAGCAGGGTCATCCCAGAACATATTGCACAGGACTGTGTCCAGATGGTTCTGGAATATCTCCATGGAGGGAGACTCCACGCCCTCTCTAGACAAGCTGTTCCAGTGTGTGGTCACTTGATACTTAATACTTAGTTTTAAACCCTAGAGGAAGAAATGTATAACTAAGTACATTACAAAAGCCTGAAAAAATGTAACCATTTGATTAAAGCAGGACATTTGTTTTGTCTTCCAGAACTCATAATATTCTTTTTTTCTTCTCTAATTTCTATCATGTTTATTTTCATCACAATTGTGACTTATGTACCCTTCTTCTACTCCATCAATCTGTCATCTCCAAAGACAAACAATTTTTTTTATCTCGTGGCAGATATTTGGCTCCTAAACAATTTCTCTTCTCATTTTGACCTTGCTTCAGGCTGAGGTACGAAGAAGAGGGAATGGAAAAGGAAAAGGGAGAAGGAAAAAAGGGAAAAATGCAAAAAGACAAAGACAAACACTACTAAGAGGAAAAGGTGAGGTCAGACCTCAGTCCTTTAGAAAATGTCATCTGATTTGAACAGGAACTATACAAAGCATGAAGGAGCATCAAAGCAAGGTTTAATCATTGCATTTCAGGATTACTTTTTTCTGAGTTCCTTTTTCAGGTTTTGGTATTTTCAGGAGCTATGTCTCGCATTTTTTTCAGGTACACAGATTTTTCTGTGTGGGTAGAAGGTGAGAAGCTAACAACATAACTTCGCCACTGGTAAATAGGAAAGATTTTCTTTAAAGCACCTGCTAAGAATTTATGTTGTGTCTAGATAAACTCAATGAAGTTCTGTACTAGATAATTCCAATTAGAAAATGTGCTTGTTTTATTGCTTGGAAGTAAAGGCAACTCTACTAGTTGAAAGAAGTTTTCATTCTCACTAGGTAATAATAATTCACTCTAAATTGAGAAGAGGGATTTCTTTTTTCTGTTTCTTGATGGTGGGGTTTGGTTGTGGGGTTTTTTTGTTTGTTTGGTTGGTTGGTTGGTGGGGTTTTTTTGGTTTTTTTGTTTGTTTGTTTCAAGTTTTTGGTTGTTTGGTTTTGGGTTTTTTGCTTGGTTTGCTTTGGTTTGGTTTTGGTTTGGATTCAGGTCTGTTTTTGTTTTTGTTTTTGTTTTTTGTTTTGCTGTTGCTTTTGTTTTTTTCTTTATGGAATTAATTTATTAGAGGGATTAGTTGCACCCACTTCCACAATGGATGGAGGCAATAAGTGTACAGGAATCTGGTTCCTATAACAGGATTATATGTTACAGAATTACCTATGTGTTGCCTCAAAAAATTTAAAAAATTAGGGGACATGTAGAAAGTAACAGCCATTTAATGAAAGAAAAGAGTCTATATCACTGCATAAAAAAATATTACTTTCAGACTGAAGCCCTCTCAGAGTTCAACTTCCTTTTATCTAAAAAAAATTAAAAATAAAAATTAAAAATCCATGGGCAGAGCTCCTTTAAGAGCCTGTGGAGAAGGTGAGTGGCAAAAACAGAGTCAGAGGGGAAACAGCTTCAAGCAAAAGTTATTATTTCTCTTTTCTTTGTGGGTTTAGGCCTAGACTGGATTGTGCTGCGCTTGAAATTTTGTGTTAGAGGATATTGGACATGTGCTGTTACTCCTTGTCATTAAGGTTGTTTTTTATTTCTGGAGTGCAAACCTGCTCTCTCTGTTCTGCAGGTCTTTGATATCTACATAGACCTTTGGTTTCATCATTTTGCTTTCATCAGGAAGGTATTCAAAATGCTATCTGAGCAATGAGTGTTTATTTGCTGAAAGCATCTTGTCATGCGATGTCAGTGTAGGAGTGATCATCCCAGCCAACACTGGCAAAAGAAAATGCACCTCTTTCTCAAACAAAGTTTGATAATTTCCATCACGAATTTTGGACGGGAAGTAGAATGCTGAGGCTGTGGAAATGTTCTCTGCAATATCACAAAGCACACACAGGCTCTATTTTCTCAAAAGCTCCAATAGTTTCTCTTCATGAAAGCCAGCGTATCACACATCAGAAATCAGATTTTATTCCCAACTCAGCCAGGTTTTGTTACTAAGATCTCTTTTTTGCTGAATTTTACATGAAATTCATTTTGAGGTCTTGAAAAATAAAAGTTACTTTGAAAATGATATCGGTACAGCACCTAGAAGACAATTAAAATCAGTCAAGCCACCAACACAATTGTCATTAATTGACTCCCTTGCTATAGTTCAGTAGTGTAAACATCATAAAGACCAGGAGTCTCTTGGAAGGTTTTTAATCTTGGGGAAAAAAAAGACCTCTTCTACTATCAGTCAAAAAACATTTCATTTTTTTTTTTTTTTAATGAAGTTATCAAAAATACAATTAGTTGTTGTCTCAGGGTTTGTTTAGTTACTCATCTTTGAGAAAGAGTAAGAAAAAGTTTTTAGATTAGGAAAAGGGACAAGATTTACCCTATAAGCAGTAATACCTCATAACCTGCTCTCCCAGGTGGTTACAAAAGATCATTTTTAGTCCTGGAAGGTACTAAGGTATTCCTGGTATGTATTAAAAAATATTATTAGTGGCATTATTGCTTTGTCTTCCATGAAGTTTCACATGCTTCATCGAAAGTAAGCCAAGCCTGTACAATTTTGAACATGCAAGGCAAACACAAAACCAGAATATAACTGGATATGGAGCAAGATGACAAGCCTTGTTGGAGCTGGCACATCAGATGATTGCAAAAGTAGAAAAATAATGTTATATTCTCTAGTTCCCAGTCCACTCTTCTAACTATTGAATCGAGTTGCCCACATTCATTTCTTTCTGACCATAAGTTACAGAAGAAAACAAATAGCTGCAAAATGGGAGAGAGGAAACAAAACTGGTTGAAAAATATTTGCTTTTCACTGTACTGATAACAATATCACTCACTAGGAATAGAGGTTTTTTTATTTTATTTTATTTGCTAACTGGTTGACAGTATTCGTTTAAGAGATGGAATTTTATTGGGATTTCTTGAACAGCAGCTTCCAAGACAAAAGAAATTGTGACACAAAACTGTTATAAAAAGATTCATAGAAAAATAAAAGAGGCTCTTTTTGTCTGGTTTAGTTTTTTCTCCTAAGACTGCATTCCGTATTACTTCCACTTGTTACTAAGAAGAAAAAAAAAAGGTAATTCCTATCTAAAGAAATATTTATTTCAGTATATTTTCAATTCAAATAAACAGTCTACCTTCAACAGTGAAATTTATAAATGAAATAGAAATGGCAAGGTTTTTTCCCTCTTTAGTCTTCTTCTTTTATTTATATAACCACAATCAGACAAACTATAATGCTATCTAAACAACTACACACATTAAGAAACAAACAAAGATCAATAGCTATAATTTGACACACACACACTGTTCACTGTGAAAACATCAATAGTACAAAAGCTTCATGGGCATAGCAGGGAAAAATCTGTTTGGTAGATGGTGTTGGCAGAAGATTAAATAACCACATGTCAGAAAGAATAAAAAAAAATTCAATAAACTGAATGCATACTGGAGATGTGGAAGTACTTTGAGCTAAACTGTTAGTATTAATAATAAGAAAATTATCTTTGTCTTGCAGTCATTCAATTACTTCATGAACAAATATTTTGGCTTGGATCTCTGATATTCAAACATATACTGTCTTTCCAATCTGCCAAAGGACTCCTATTGAAAGACAGGGAAACAGGAAATGACTTGCACGTTGGATGATGATATCTTGAGCTGCTATTTCATAAACAGCTCTGTAGGTGACTAATCATCTCATCCTGACCCCTAACACTCTGAAGGAATCATGGGAGAGAGATGCAGCCAGCAACTATTTGGCCAGGAAAAAAGAGATACAAAGTTTGTTGACAGCATCTAACAGAGAATAGAACTGATGTCCAGGGCTGAATCACCATGCCCATCGTGAGCACATCGAACCCTCCTGTGGAATCTCATGGTTTACTCTGAGGTGTAAACTTAAGGATGTGTTTAAAAGCTCCTAGGATCATGCTTTGAATGTCTTAGCTATCCATTATTCATTAAATTATTCCAAAGTGCTATGTGGTTTGTAAGACCAAAAGTCTTTAATATCTATTTACCACATAATTCCATTGACCTTTCACCTAATCCACAAAAAACTTTGTCCTTAGTTTGTTTTACAAAGCAGTGTTTCTTCTTTCTTCTTAAGGTAGTCTTCTGCTTTTTGTTCCTCAGGTGATGTGAATTGTAGTTCTTTTAAATTTTGTTTACAATTTTGAGTCATAACCACTTAAAAACCAGTCCCATCAAATTTCTCTCTCTCTCTCTCTAAAGAGCAACACTGATTGGATTGTCACTTTGCACCCAAGAGGTTGTGTAAGGGAAGTCCTTCAAACAGAACTGATATTGTCAACAAAGGTAAAACAAACAAACAAACAAAGAGCATAAAATTGTTATGAAATATGAAATATGCATCTCACAAAAAGGTATTTCCATATTCCTCCTGCCTGATGGTTATATATGACAAATGGGTACTTCCACACATAAATTATACTCCTAAATGCTAGTTTGTATGTACTCGTGAGAATTCTGAATATTCACATTTATCTCGTGTTTGCTACTATGCTGCCAATTCTTCATTTTGTGATGATATAGGTAATGAGATTTCATTGGTTGTGTTTACACTTTTAAAGACTCATAGAGTGATTTGATTATATGCAAATTCAATTGTAACTAAACCAAACAAATGGAAAAAAAAATCAAAATGTGTTTCAAGCTACTGTGGTTAGGAAGAGGAAAGTCAGATCCTGTGTCTTAATTAAAAAAAAAAAAAAGTTAACATTGCTTTATTGAAATTTCTTCACTGAGGCTTTTATAATTTTAATAAGGCCTGATCCATGATATCTTAATGTCCATGTCTAGTAATACAGATATTTAGGAATGGCTTAGTGCCTGCAGTTTAAGTTATTTAGTTGAAGCACTGAACTCAGGAACTTATACTAGACTTTCTGGCATTGGTGTTAAGATTCAGGTATTTGCCCCAGGATATTCATCCAGCCCAAGACTTGTTTGCCCTCTAAGCACCCAAAGGAAATATTCAGGTTGATAGCCCTCTTAGTATTTGTGTCATAGCCCTGTATGTGTCACATTAATATTCCTTATATTAGTTAAATTCAGTCCTACTTAAATTTTCAATTCCCAAGACTGCGGACCACAGCAACCCAATTTTCAGACTTGTTTTTCTTCTCCCTGTATGTGTTAGCAGTTTGTCCAGTGGCCTGGCTACTAAGTGCTGAGATACCACTCTCATCTTTAGCTGATCATTTCTTAGAGACTTTAGAAAGCCATGTGCAGTCTGACTCCCAGCCTTCATGACAGCTGAAATCAATGAGGATGTCCTTGTTGATATTTCCCAGAGGCAGGATATTGGCCTTGTTCCTTTTGTGGGTTTCCCATATTGGCCCAAGAACATCAGCCTTTACTGATCTGCAAGAAGCGTTGCTATACTCCGGTCCCATGTGCTTTTTACCCAAGGATGACAGCTCTTCTGGACAGCTTACTTTAAAAGACAAAAGAATGTTAGGTCCATCAGGTGGTCCAGCTTTAAGCTATACAAGTTCTTTTTTTTGTCAGGTGTGAAAAAAAATCATATAATTCCCAACTATATAACCAAGAGCGGCCATGCTTTCAACATTAATCAAGTGAGCCTGCTCTAATTTACACATATGACTGAATTCAATACAAGTGCTCAGAGAATTCAGTATGAGAAATACAGTTTGAAAGACTCAAGACAAGAGCTACAATGCTAAAAGTGCCCACTCAAATGTACAGGCCAAATAATGCAGAAAGGCTTCCACAAACATTTCTCTATACAGGTCTCTTCTGCTAAAGCCACAGTTTTCATGCTTCTTAGAATCTGTTTTGGCTTTCTCAAGGGTTTTTTGTTGTCTTTTTCATTTCCTTTTTTTTTTTTTTTTAATTCCAATTTCAATTTTAAAGACTTACAGTACCTGAAATAACACGAGTGCTGTGCTCATGCGAGTGACTGAGTATCTGATATGATAAGGTGAAGGGTCTATATTGCATTTCTGACTCCTGTAGGACATGTGGGACTCTTATTGGTGCAAGGCATGATGGAATAGGGACTGCAACACCTGTGCAAATGGGGAACATTGGATGCATGGCATGGCCTCACCCCTCCTGCCTGCAGGCAGGAGCTGTCCCCAGGACTGTATCAGGATTTCACCCCAAAGGAGAACCATTGGCATCGTCCTGGAGAAAGAGCCTGTTAACAAACTAGCAAGAGAATAATTAAGGGACAAGGAGCAAACTCAGGAACTGAAAATATTTGACAATTTAAATGCATCCCTACAGAGTTACTTCATTAATATTCCTCATGTGAGAATAAGGAAAACTTAGAATCAAAACTTTTTCTTTCTTTCTCTTTCAGCAAATGGTTAATTTACTTTGACAGCAGAGTAAGAGAAAAGAATGTTAACCTGTCATTACCTGGTGTCAAAGGGCATTTGTGCCACAGCTTCCAGGTTTGAGATATTTTTGAGCCCTAGAGAATCTTGTTCAGCTCATTCTGACTATGTCTGAATATTTTTAATACATTGAGAAATGTCTGCAGACAAGGTTAGAAGAAACACACCTTTTTTTTCTTCTTTTCTTTTTTTTTCATTTTTGTGGAACCACTGCTTTATATTTTAATAGCCAACTTTCCAGGGTCCATAGCTTTACCAAAATTTTCAGGTTTTTGTTAAAGTTTGGCAAAGAGCAGAGAATATTCTTGGGGAAAAAAAAAAAAAAAAAAAAAGGTGGCATATTTCTTCTTCCCTTTGTATTACTCACTTTTTTGTTCAATTCATCTTTCTTTGTTGGTCTATCTGCTTGGGTTTCTATGTCTTATATCTGAAGGCATAGAGTGATTATAGATCAACTGATTGAAGAGTCAGTATTTAGTCATCTGTGGTGGATTGAGTTGGGCTGGATGACAGGTGCCAAACTGTCCTCCTCAGCTGAAAAGAAGAGAGAAAATATAATGAAAGGCTCATGGGATGAGATAAGGGAAGGGAGAGTTCACTTCCCACTTGCCAACGTGGGAAAAACAGACTCAGCTTGAGGAAATTAGATTAATTTCTTGCCCATCATATCAGAGCAGGGTAATGAGAAAAAACCCCCAAATCCTAAAACACCTTCCCCATGACCCTTCCCTCTTTCCTGGGCTTAACTTCACTCCCTAATTCTTTATCCCCTCTCCCTCAGCAGCTCCCAGTTGAAATTCTTCCCAAACGTCTCCAGTGCAGCTCCCCCACAGGGTCACAATTTCTGCCAGCAAACCTGCTCCAGCCTGGACTCTTCTCCGTGCATCCACAGCTCCTGCTAGGATCCTGCTCCAGCACAGGCCTCCCACAGGGTAACAGCCTCCTTTGGGCACCCCCCTGCTCCAGCCTGGGCTCCTGCAGGGGCTGCAGGTGGATCTCTGCTCCCCTGTGCCCTCCCTGGGCTGCAGGGGCACAGCTGCCTCACCAGGGGCTGCACCAGGGGAATCTCAGCTCCAGAGCCTGGAGCAGCTCCTGCCCCTCCTCCTGCACTGCCCTGGCTGTCTGCAGGGCTGTCCTCGAACATATTCTTACCCTGCTCTCTTCTTTGGCTGTAGTTGAACTTTTCATCCCTCCCTTCTTGAATATCTTATCCCTGAGGTGTAATCACCATCACTGACAGGCTCGGCCTTGGCCAGCCTTGGGTCTGTTTGGGATCCAGCTGGCACTGGTTCTGTAGGACAATGGGGAAGCTTCCAGCCCACAAGAGCTGTTCCTGTAGCCTGCCTGCTACCAAAACCTGGCCACACAATATCTGAAAGAGTGTAGAAAATCAGCACAAAATGAAGAGACTGATCCTGCCTTATGCCATGGAGAGACAGAAAAATGTATTCGTGATGAGCAGGCCAGCAGTGTAATCTTGAGACAACATTCCCCAGTGCTACTCAGAAGAAAAGACTTAATAAAATGCAGCCTTCCCAGCCCTTTATTTACTTGCAGATTGCAAGCAAATTATCTGGTGGACAGGAAAGAAAAGAACGCTTAAATGATGAGAGCCGTGTATTTCTCTCTGTGACACACAGAACTCGGTGTCTGTCCACAAGACACCCACTTCTGCCTGCCACAGGGTAGCCTAGGAAATTCAAAATAACATCTGAAATTTGTGAATTATTGTAAATTTAACCAGAAAGATTTTGACCTATTCCTTCATGGTCTAGTCTGAAGCAAAAACATTAAATTGTGTATATTGGTGATGCCACAGAATCAGGCATCATTCAGGTTGGACTGAACCTCTCCTGTTGCAGTGTGTTTCTTAGTATGCACATGTAACCACCATGAACACCAAGAAATAAAGAAATGAAACTGTGAAAATACCCTGTTGAATATAAATTGTTTACCCCATCCACTCAAAGGAATGGGGTTCCTGAGGGTAGGAAGCATGGCAAATACTATGTGCATGATTATTTAATCGAAGGCTGTGTCATAACACACAAGGTTAATAACACATCAGGATGCAAAGTTAAAATTACATTTAAAAGGGTTACCTGAACTCTGGCAGTTTCTAATTTTTGATTCCTGAAATGCTTTTTCTTAAGAAAATTCATTTGTGTGTAGCTAAACACATGAAATGATAGTTTGAAAAGAGTACAAAGGAGTTATCCACCTACCTCTTTTAATAAAGTTTAGTTATTTATAAAGTGACTTTGAAAATCACAGCAACAAATAAAGAATACAAAGAATTCTTCCATTTCTTTTATCAGTCAATGCTAGTTTAGCTAATTTTGCTTTCAGTTGTTTTATTTTTTTCCATGATTAAATATTATTTCCTTTCTTCCAGCCTTCATTCTAACAATAGAAAGCATAAAACTCAATTTTTATTCCCTGTTCTTTTTAGGAAGCTCAACATTGTTCTTCATAATTTGCTCTTGTCATCTTTGTACTTATTGTCATGCATGGCTTCTTTCATGCATCTTCATACTACCAACAGTCTTTGTCCTTTTACGTCTGACTTCAAATGTTAGATGTGAGCTTCACACTGTTCACATTTCATTGCTGTTATTGTTTTCATTATTTTTCAAAAGTTATATTGCTATGTAAGCACTTTGATATCTTCACGAGTGTCTTTTCCCCTGCCAAAGCTTTACATTTTTTTTCCTTCTGTTTTTTTCTTACTTGATTCTGTTTTACCTCTAGAGAATGTATAGAATAATGTAAATATTAATGGCAAATGGGATTTTTTTTTTTACATTGGCCACAGCTTGCTCAAAACCAAAATAATCTACATATTCATGTTCATTTTGATGTTCCTTGAGTCTCTGAGGCACATTGTAAATAGACCTGCATTCCTGATGTTGAATTTAGCATGTTTGTACTTAATACGTTAGAGACTTTTTCCTTTTTCCCAGGTTTAGCCTTGTTAAAATAAAGTGTAATACTGGCAAGGTCAGGGAAAAATGTCAGTTATTTGTTCTTTAGGCGCTGGACAGGCAAGCTGGAACTCCCCAGAGGCTCTTCTAACTTGTCTAACCAGGTTTGCAGAAACAAATAGACCTTTTTTTTTTCCCCTTTTATTTTTTTTTTCCTTCTCATAAATCTGCAGGCTCTGTGTTTCATGGCATTCTGATCCCTTTGCCAACTAGCAGCTCCTTGGACGAATAAGCTACTTTTAGGAATTGTGAGCACTTTTTTCCCCTTCTGTATTGTGTATGTTTCTAATGAGAATCATATTTGCTTTTCAGAGCTGTGTGACAGTGAGCCTTTAAACAAGAGAAAGCTGAGTATGACACAACCTGTGTGATTTCTTTCTGTGCTTCCTACACAGCTTTGTTTGAACCTGATATAATAGTACAGATGTCCCCCATTTCCATTTTAAAAGCCAACAGAAATGATCAAGCAGTACTACTAGATTGTTTCTTGCTGGCTGTGTACAGGGAACATTCAGTGTGGATCCCAGCTGCTGAAGGAGAAGGAGCACACTTAATGGGACATATCTTAAGCAGATTTTTTGTCCCTTGAAGACTTTTCCTCTTAGCCCTCTCTCTTTTATCTTTATGTAATTTCCTTTGTAAAATACAGATTTTAAAGGTCCCTAATCAAAAAAATACATTCCAGAGGCAGAGATTTGTCTGTGTTCCCGTAAGCCTTCCCTCTCACATCACCTTCATCTCCATGAGTAATTAATGGATTTTCTCCTAATTTATCAGCAATCTGTTTCCTTTTCCTCCCAGTACCATAGAAATGCTCATTTTGGAGGGAACCTGAAACATCAAAGAGCTCCAAGTGCCCCACCATGGGCAGGAACAGTTCCTAGTCGACCAGGTTTCCAGAGCCCCATCCAAGCTGGCCTGGAACACTTCCAGGGACAGGGCATCCATAACTTCTCTGGGCACCCTGTGTCAGGGCCTACCCACCCTCATGGTAAAGAATTTCTTCCTAAAATCTATTCTAAATCTCTTCTCTTTTATTTTAAAAATATTCCCCCTTGTTCTATCATTATCTATTGCTTTTAGATGTAAACTCACTTCCACCAAGTAACAAAAGCTCAATACTTCTGTGATTTCTACTGTAAAATGGTACTGCAATAAATTATTATTTCCCATCCTTCAGTCCCATCCTTCATTCTTCTCACTATGGACAGTTGAATCCTTTCCCTACAATCCTCTTCCAGGCAATCTCTGTGGATTTCTATGGGATTGCCTTTCTCATTCCATGCTACTCATTGCCACAGGATGCCTGGTACATACAATCTTGTTCCAACCTAACTTTTGTACCTGTTTTTGTTTCCCCCAAAACCATCATATATTTAGGGGAAGTTATAGGGTTAAATGAACCAGACCAGAATTCCTGCTGGAGAGAATATTTGGTGTTTGGGTTTTAATGCTATTACCCAGAGAGAAAACTGGAAAGAGAGCTGGGTACTTTTCTGCAAAGATTTGCTTTCAAGAGTAGGTATTAATTCCCTGTGATGGTCAGTGCAATTTGAGAGGTACCAGGAATAGAAATTTATATCATGTATCAGATAACATTTGGAAACTGAGCTAGTTTGTAAAAATATGTCCCTAAATTTGCCTAAGATGGTACAAGAAAATTCCTGAGTTGCATAACTCCCAGACCTTGGTGTTATACTAATCTTAAGTACAAGATCTAAAATGATATTTTCAAAAGAATACACTCTTTTTCTTTCTTCACTGTTTCTGACTCTAACAAATTTTGTTGACATTTACAGCATCAGTGCAGTGAGGCTTGAGATTAAATGGTGATATGTTAAATAGATAAAGGCAATCAGGTTACAGAAAGACCCCTAAAAAGGACAAAACCATAAGAATTAAATACTTTAATGGTCATATCACATATGATGTTCTCCCAAACCTGTATTTTCTAAAAAATTAAGAAAATCAAGAAAACAGAAAGCTTAAAACCAAAGGTCACCAAAAACACACACATCTTCTTTGGGGAAAGAATAGGCCATGATTGATACTATATAGTTGAATGTGCACCTGAAAACTAAGAAACAGTAGGGACAAGATTGGTAGAAGAATCAGAAATGGAGTATCATTGACATTGACTTTGTTTAACACGTGGCAGATTTTGCATGACAGATTATTTAGACACAGAAATGTTATTAACAACTATTATTGGATAATCAAGTAAACAAATTTGTCTTTTATAAACATTTAAAATGTCTCTCAGAATAAAAGGATGCAAATGACCTAGCTAATTGTCTTAATCTTTAATATCCTTGGTTGTGTAAAACTAGGATTATTTGGTGTTCTACATTCTCAGTGATAGCTTTATATTATTTGGACCCTAAGTAGGAATATATCCCACGTAACTGTGACGTAGATATTTATCACATGCATTTTTAAATGTCTAAATCCTAAATTAAGATAATCATCTACTCCCTGCTTTATGATCAGGAAAGACTTATAAGCATGTCCAGGAATTTCTTCAGCCTGTCTATATTAGACTTAATTCAAGAAAGGAAAAATCACTATTTGCAAGTAATTGTTTCTTCCTGATGTTTAAAGAACAATACTAGATGGCAACTTAAGACTCAAATCTCTCTGTAGAAGCCAGCAGATAAATGATTCCTACCATGTGTGACTGGTCTAACGTTCAGTACAATTTATGGAAAAAAAAAACCCTCTTGTCCATAGTAGGTTTCTGGCCAGATTTTGTATCAGAGTATTTTATCAGTCTCAGTTAAAAGAAAGAAGAATTTTGGATATCAGAATTGAAAATGCACATGCAGACAATTTGACTCACTGGTTCATGGAAGTCACTATCATTTTGATAAACTGCAAGCATACCTTTGGCATAGGGAAATTCAAATTTAGAAAGCTAGGGCTTGTACTTCATGAATAAGTCAAAAAGTGAAACAGGTATAACATCCTGTAAAATTTATTAGGATCCCACTTTCTTCCAAAGTTCCATATCTGGAAGCAATCAAGCACCCATCTGATGACTGTGTAGCAGTCTGTGGGAAGTGGGTTTCTGTTTTTTAGTTCAGTGTCAAAACGTTAATTCTCCATAATACTGATGAAAGTATCATGAGTGGCAGTGATTGACGCTCTTTACTGATTTAGTAGCAAAGGCACAGGGAATGGTGATTGAACTAACTAATATCACACCAAAAAGTGGTCTCTCAGGAAAAGAGTCATGGTGAAATTGCTGGAAGCAACACACTGCCTGTCTTGTGGATAAATTGGGAAGTGTGGGTACTGGAAATGAGAAAGGAGCAGTTATAGAAAAGTCTGAGATAATGCATTGCTTAGAAGAGAGTTATATCTTGAGAAAGGTCTCTTTCTAAAAAATAAAGGGGCAAAAAAGTTTGTAGGTGTTTTGCAGCAATTTACAAATTATAGAATATTTAATTTTTCATAATCATGAATTATAATACTCTGAAATGGCTCAATCAGATCCATATGAACACATAGATGATTTTTTTTTTTTTTTGTCATTATTGCTTTGGGGACACAGCTTTCAGAGTCTAAAGGTGACGCTTAACTTCGCACAATTAGTGCTCCCATAACGTGTACTTTCAGATATATTGTGCAGTGGAAGCCATCAGAATAAATGTGTTTATATTCTAAACTGGTTATCTACAATTGTTTTAATATCAGTGGAGGGAAATAGGTACTTCTAGTGCCCAATTAATTCACAATGTGGGTCTTTAATAGAACCAATTTTTCTCCACGTGATTTGAAGGGATCCTAAGATAATTATTAACATCATAGATACTTGAAGTTAGGTGAATCGTTCAAACAGCCTAGGAATCATATATATCAGCTTTTGAACAATCAAAGCAGGCAAAGTCTAATTTTTGTGTCGATTACAATGAGTCTCTGGTTATATTGCTTCACCTTAAACACCTTTATCTCTTGCATGGGAAAGTCTGAAATCAGAGCTTTCCCTTCTCCCTAAAAATGTGCTCCATTTCATGCCAAAGTCGAAGGAAACATTCCCATTAACTGTAATGAAAGGTATCTTAGGTTCCCCGTGCACTGCAAAAATAAATGTATGAATTCTAGGACCAATCATTTTGGCTTATTTCTCTATGTCCATTCTGAGAGCTATGGATCACTACATTTTCCATTATTAGCTAAGAGAACTCAAATAAATGGAGCATAGGGAATTTCTTGCTTGGAGGTCATAGCTCTTTCGAGGACAAAGAGTTAGGAGAAGAAACTATGCATGGCTAATGCTGATAGAGAGAGTCTCTTGCAGACAGCATGTTACAGCCATGGGTTCTGCCAGAGCTATTGTGTGATGATGTGTTTGAGACCCACAGGCAGCTGGTGCCAGATCCTGTCGAGAGAAGATTTGCTACAACCGTTGACTTGCCGCAAATAAGTGACTAGAGAAACTGTCAGTCACAATCTAGTATGTGGAAGCAAATTTATCTTCCATATCTATCTTACATCTGTCTACAAATTCATGCCCATTTTCATGTTCCTGGAATCTTTTCAGTTCATAGGAAATGAACTGTAAAGAATGGATGATGCTTCCTACATCAAGGGACATTTGGTGAAATTCTGGGCACTCTAAAAACTCAATCCACATTGGGTTTTTTTGGCTTTAAAGACAAAGTAAAATAGTTGCAGAGCTTACATACCCTGAGGCATTGCTTCAGCAGCAATTTTCATTTGTGCACTAAGTTGTAGTAGCTCATTTGAGATATAAATCTTTGTGGATATTAGACAAAGGGTAGTAGATCTGACAGCCTGCTTACTGTAATTCAGGTTATCACATCTGACTAAGCTGAAATTTTCCACGGAGGCTGAGGTTCATTGTCAAATAATAGTCAGTGGGATCAGGTACTTATCTTTTAGAAACTGGCTTTGTTCCAATGAGTTTTGGAGGAAGGCTGATTTATGCTTGCTGGGATCTAACCCAGGCTCTTCCCTATCTGCCAGGGAAAGGAGGAGAGCAGAGCAGCCCTGTGGCTCAGGAGAATTGCTTCAGAGAGTCAAAATCACCCACACTTCGGACATTGTCATTCTACAACTAAATGGCAAAGCCCTCCCTTTTCTTCACTGACTTGATCGATTCCACTGTACTACAGATTCTCTTGGAAACACCAACATTGCCACAAATTTATTTCAAGCTTCTTACATAATGGAATGTATTGTTTGGCATATAGATTTAGAAAAGAACTAAGAAAAAATCTGAAATCAGAAATTAAATAAGGCTGCTTGAGCAGTGCAGGAGAGCAGGGAAGCACATTTATAACTTTTTTTTTGCTGTTTTTTGCTGTGAACACTTAGATTTAGAAGGGAGAAAATGGCAGCACTCTCTTTAACTTGAAGGAAAGGTGAGATTGTTTGATGAGTACAGCCTAATCCTCAGTGAATGTTCATCAGCTTCATAAAACCTGGTTCCAAAGCCTCATGGCCATCCTTCAAGTAGCAATCCTTTCAGTAAGTTTCCACTGAGGATATTACTCTGGTGCCATGAAGAGTGCCTTAGAGTTTGCTACAAAACTGCAATGCATCAGTGCACACCTTCAAATGAACCATGAGAGGTAGAAAGGAAAGCTTAAAGTTGGAAGTCATTTTGTTACTTAAGGACAAATTTGACCCAGATGGCCCCTTGGAAGTCAGTGAGAGATGCACACTCTAAAAAATTCATTTATCTCTTTCTACCAGGAATGAACAAATCATTTTCAGTAATTAATATTTTTGAGAAAAGTAATTGCCTCTTTTCCTGCAGCCAAGTTTAAAAAAAAAAAAAAAAAAAAAAAAAAGAGAAGGAAAGAAAAGCCCTATAAGAGTTTACATCAGTAGGTTTTCAATAAACTCATTTCTTCATTTCATTGAGTTATGTTGTGTATCAGCTAAGGGTTTGCTTTCTCATTGCACAGATCTGACATATTTCTACAATCTACCTTTCCTGAGATGATTATCACAATTGAGTCTAACTAGTAAATTCCTGTTAGGCTTTTCACACTACTTCTCATTCCTGGCTCATTTGGATTATCAGCATTTCTTGTGTCAAAATCCTTGAATATTCAACAGGACACCAGACTCCTACAGATTACCTCTACATCTGAGAACTAGAAAGGTCACTGGACTGATTTCATGTTTTACCTCTAAGTTTTCCTTCCCATGAAATACTTATCACTATATTAGTCAAATGACAACTCATACCTCATGATCCTCTGTTCCTATATTTTATTGTCATTAGGTTCACTTATTACATAATTACTATTAGCATCTTGTTATCACTATTACTGTAGCATTTAAGGGTCTACAGATAGGTAATGCACAAAATCCTAACAATTTTTTATCTCAACTATTCATAGCTTTCAAATGCATAACACACAGAAAAAATATGATGTAAACCAAAACTAAATCACTACTTACATTTTTAAATGAGTCCCCCATATCCAAAGGGGATATCCAAGGACAAGGAGGAAGCTTTATCCAGATGAGCCGCTAGTTTAAATTATTTTCCTGAAACACAAAAGCAGAAGTGAAGTTTTGGCCTTATTAAGGCTATTGGCTGCTGATCCATTGGATTTAAGTGGTTAGGATTCAAAGCCACGTTACTTTTCATGTATTTTTTCCTTTTTATTTTTCCTTTTTTTTTTAAAACTTTGCAACTATTCTTTATCTTATCTGTCAGAGTAGTTTGGTGTAAGTTCAAACTCCATACAAGAGGATCAAAATGATATCTATGTTGTACTGAATAAACCCATTGTGTTCCTACTCTGAACAACAAAATCCAGGCTTCTACAGCAGTTAGCTTTGAAAGGGATGGAAGGTATATTTTCAAAACATGGCTTTCTTCAATTAAAATTGCTAAGAGGACTATACTTGGGAAAAAATAATAATAATAAAAAAGGACTCATCTTTAGCTGCCAGGTTGGAGTCAACACAAAACCTCAAACCAGCTGTACTGAGAGAGAGAAAGTGAGCTTTCCAGGCTGGAATCTCTCAAGGGATCTGGAGGTGATGCAGTCTTTTTCTTTTTTGTGTCTCCCTATATTTTTATTTGCCCTACAGTCTCACAAAGTGGTAACACGTGAAGTTAAAAGGAATAAGCTTGTCTAACATCTAATAAGAGAAGAATCTGTCACTGCCAGTGATGTGAATGGGAATACAAAAGCTGTGGGCATGTATATTCCTTCTGCAGCAAAAGCACAACAAGGCAAAAGGTTAGCCTAAGATCTGCTCTCGGTTGCTTTGGAAGCTCTGTTTAATTGTTAGTCACGATGCACTGTGGGCAGAACAATTAGTTGTATCTATATTAGATCTAAGCTGTAATTATTTGTTACATTAATCATGACTAGAGTGAGAATTTAATTAGTCATGAACATTACGTGATTTTTTTTTT
>VZRL01006829.1:187406-261988 GCA_013397895.1 Origma solitaria | reverse complement strand
ATTTTTTTTTTTTTTTTTTTTTTGAAGGGGAGAAATATCCAGCTTTCTTATTAAATACGTGTTAATAGAGTGAGTCCTGCAAGCCAGTGTCATGCCCAGGGTCTTTCCACCTGCTGAGTATGCAGAGTTTCCATCCCAACAGCAGATCCTAGTACTGACTTGCATTTGCAGAGCCAGGTATCAGAGTCAGGGCTGAATTCACACACCCCGGGTTGGAGGGGTGGGGGAACGAATTTCAGAGTTATCGCAACAATGTCTTATTACTCACAGTTCAGTAAAGTGTGTTAAGCGGGTGAGGTGCCTCCCCTCGTCCGCCTTTGCCCCGCTCCAGGTAAAGCGGCTCCCAAACAGAACAATTTATGTCCCTCTTTGCATCCAGTGTGGGATAGGCAGATGGTGTTTTGTTCCCGTTCCCCTGCACTAGCAACATTTATCACAGGGCACTACTGCTGCGAGACCTTCCCCAGTGCTAGGGCTCCCCTGTTGCCAGGCACGGCAGTATTTTGGCTCCCTCGCTCCTCCGAGCAGCTGCCGGTTCGGGGGGAAGCGGCGAGCGCCGGGGGAGCAGCTTGGGAGCGCGTCCCGCTCGCTGGAGCGCGGGACAGCCGCACCGAGCGGGCACTTCCCGGGCCGCTCTGACCCTCCGAGCGCTGTCACTGCACCTCAGTGCCTAATTGCTCGTCAGTCCTCTGCAGCGCGGCATGCTGTGTGAGCGCAGGCAAGCTGCTATCGCCCCTCTCCCGTGATTGTCCCTGGATCCAGGCAGGGGATGCTGCCCGTCTCCAAACAGGCAGCAGCCATCCATGTCCTGCCTCCTGAACGTTGCTGGGTGTTTTGCAGGGTTAGCAACAGAGGAAAGGACTGATTTGACTTTGGGAAAAGGGAAGCAAGGTATATTTTCAGGTGTTTTTAAAGAGGTTTTTTTCCCTAGTGCAAGTGACAAAAGTGTGAAGGATGTATTTTGGAAAGGTTAGGGGGGAATACAAGGCTGGACTAATGTGCTGGTTGAAGGAGAAGCCATTTTGACAGCAAAAGAGGGATGACAGACATTTTCTGTTCCTGGGACACCTTGTGTGACTTGTCCTGTGGTTCACCTGCCTGCATGTGCATGCCCAAATCTGTGCTGTGTGAGCATCCCTGCAACAATGTCACTGGGGCTCTCAGATTCCTCCCTTCAGGAATGGTACCTACATTACAAAACCCATTGATTTCAATCCACAGAAACAGTCCCACCACAGGGGTTGAGACTATTTGTGTGAGTAGTGCTCTCTCTGACATGACAGAACTTGCCTGAAGCTGAAGGATAATTTTCAGACTTCTGCTCCTTGCAGAAGGGGCTTCTTGTCCCACAGACCACATTTCAGCATTTGGGAGTTTCTTCATTATGCTTTCTGAGGTGAATTCATGTATTATAAACCAGGCAGCAATTTGCCCAACACATTTCAGTGTCTGATGCCAATCCAGAAAAATAGTAACATTCATGTAATAGTTGATTTGTCTTTATGCTCCTAAGGTTTTGTCTCTCTTTCTAGTGCTAATTAAGAGTTCAGATAAAAGCTAGGACAATTCTGCAGCTGAGGTTTTAAGCATTAAAACATGTCTTGTTACTAAAATGGTTACTTAACACTGACCATATCTGTCAACTTTAGAAATTTAGCTCTTTGTGAAGTGTTTGGCTTTTGTCAGTTTTGTTATTGTTGTTTTTGCTGTTTTCCCCACAGTCTGTAAGAAAAATACATTAGGCTAGTTTGAGGTCACTTTGTTATTTTCCTCCTTTGTATGTGGATGGCTGGAGCACTTTTGAGTGAAAGCTAAATTGTCAGGACAAAACTTTTATCCCAGTGCATCTCTCTCTCTAGGTGTTGCAAGAAAAGACCTTTGCTATCTTAGCATCTCCACCTCCAACATGAGAAATACAAAGAGAGATGATGTTTCAAAAATCTAGTCCATCTAACAAGAACATCTTTGGGGCGGTAGGAATTGCATCTTACAGTCATTTCGAACTGACTTTGGCATTACTGCATGCATGCAAAACCCACAAATTTATGGGAAAATTGTCTTTCAGCTTTTTCTCCTGGTGCTGTTTGAAGACTGAGTAACTCATCATGTCCTCATGAAGTGGCATTTACAATGAAGGAGCATGTATATCTATTTCCAGTGACAACAGTGTCTTGACAGCACTGATAGGTGGTTGAATATTTTATTTATATCTATTTATTTAATTACATATTTTTCCTCATGGAAAATAAAAGTAAAAAATGATAGATGAAAACTCATGAATTCTTCTCTACATTTCAATCAGGCCAAAATAAATTCCAGTAAATCAAACAGAACTATTAGCTGACAAATTTCCTACTTAGATATTTAATTCTAAAAAGTTGTAAATACCTCATTAGCACATCCTTACTGTGCATTTATTAAAACATTTTGCAGTGTTTGCAAACAGTAATGATCAAAGGTTTAGCCATTGAGGGATGAAGCTCTGAGTCTACAGTAATGCAGAAGTCTCTGGGAATTGCCACCCTCATTGAACAGCACCATCGCTTGGAATTTCCATGCTTTTTTTTTTCCTCCTTCTTTTTTTCTCTTAGACCTTCATTTGTCTCACCTCCTGGGTGAAAGGCACATTGTTGCCTTTTGCTGAGAGGTTGCTGTTCCAGTGACAATTTCTGTGCTGAAGACTAAGGAAGTGGATGTAAGTCTTCATAATATCACCATGCCATGAATCAAACCTATGACCTTTTAGTCTGAAAATTGAAACCTTGAAAATCTTTTGCTAAAGGATTAGCACATTCAGCAGTCAATAACCTTACCAGCAGAGGGAGATATGGCATCAAGCAGTGCATCATTCTAATACATCATTTGTCTATTAGAAAAACTAATTCTGATTGTTCTGTACTCTGTAAAGGTTAGGTTTGCACTAAGGCAATACATACCTGAGTCTGTTGATGACTAGGTGTGTGGACACTTTAACACAGGGAGTGGTGTTTGACACAATACCTAATGCAAGTAGAAATAAAATAAAACAGCATAAACAAAGGAAGGATTAGGTAATTAGGTATTATTAAATACACATATTTATTTATAAACATAGCACCTAGATGCTTGAGATCAGAAATCAAACCCTTCAGGTGCTATCAGAACAGCCAAAGAGAATTCTCTTTACAACAAGTCTTAAAACCCTGTACTCCAGTAAGTCCGTGATCACAGTGTGTTGCTGTCTTCCCAGCACTCATATTGCCGTGGATTGGTGTGCCTTGCCTTTGTGCACAGCCAATATTAGGGCTTGTAAACCCTTGTTTGTCATTTCCACCTCCCATTGCACCTGTTCAGAACATGACATATTCCCTTTCCAGCTTCACGGGGCTGTGTCCTCAACACAATTCCATTCCCCTAAAATTCTGTTGTTGCAGTTCTGCAAATGGAGCTGAGGATTCGTTTTCTTTCGTCCTCCTGGTATTGTAATTTACATTTATTGCATCATTGCCCTTTAGATTGTCGTGTTTATATTATATCTCCTTATTTATAGTGGATTGCCAACATATGTCCCTGAATGCAATTTTATTTGGTTGCATTTAGGATATTTCTGAAATATGTCAGATATTAGAGATAATATCATTGCTGTTTTAGATACTAAAATAAAATCATCAGACAATTGTCCAGTAACCACACTCTTAACAAAAAAGAAAAATGAAAGTTCCACTATTTTAAGCTAGCTTTCAAAAAACAATCATTGTGAAAATTACTCCTAATTTAAAGGAAACTAAGGTGTTGCTTGCCCCACCAACAGGGCAAATGGCTCTCTTTGGAACAATCATAGAAATGAGCTTCCTTAAGTACATTGCACCTTAAAGCTGACATTATTGCAGAAAAGCATATACAGCACCTTGTCAGCATGGTATAACTGGGCTTGGCCAAGTTGTCATTTCTGACAGGTCGGTGTAATGAGCAATAGAGTACTGAGATGGTCGAAAAGTTTTTTTTTTTTTTGTTTTTTTTTTTTACTTGTTGTTGATGTGGGGTTTTTTTACCCAAATCAGCAGGGTAGAGCTGTTTGGGGTGATAAGACCATATATATGTGTCTCATTATGAGCTCTACATTATCAAGTTGTTGTCACCCATGCTATCACACTTAGCCACATTTATGTTTGGGATTCATTTTGTGCAATTTCTTTACATTCCCAACCTGGGAACAGCAGAAAATCTGATTCTCTGGAGCAGCAGACATTAGCTAGCAGGACTGTCCATGCATTTTAAACCAACATGCCCTTGCAAAACCACTAATAATAAGAGGTGTTAATTGGATTAGAGTTTTTTGTTGTTTGGTTTTTTTTTTTTTTTTGCATTTATGTTTTCTTTAAAAGAATTTTAAAACAGGTAGTTATATTAGAAAAAACATGGAAAAGATGAAAAAGAGGGAAAAAAAGAGGATTTGGAGACAATAAAAGAGAAAAAGAAAGGATGTCTTTTATTATAATTCTAATGATTTTGATATTTTTATTCAAATCCTATAAGGAAAACAACACAGTACACTAGAGAGGGAAAATTCTTGAGAAAAAATAGAATTTTTTCAACACTGTTTTTCCTGTATTGTTTTTACATGTGACCCTTCACTTCTCTGTGCCTTAGTCCCCAGCATGTCAAGTAAGAATAGTGTTTCCAGTCTACTTTGTAAAGCGTTTTAAGACGTACAGATGAGAAGCACTTTATAAGACTTAGGGATTAGAAAAAGCGCAACAATAAAAGAGATGAAAGGGATCAGAGGTTAGAATTTAAAACACTAATAATAATCACACTGGTGCAGAATTAAGATCATCAAAAATAAATCCTTTTCAGCTGCAGCCTGAATAGTGGGAATGGGAAAGGGACAAGAAGAACAGAGAAATAAAACCTTCTTTTTGTCAGTTGTCAATATCATCAGTACAAAAACACACATACATACTATGTGATGCCATTTGAATTATGTAAGAAAATTTGAAATAGGGCAAGAAATAGAAGCTATTCATGTGCAGAGAAAGATCAGATAAGTAAATTAAACTATATGTTGAATTCTGCTGTAAGCAGATATCCCTTAAGGCTACAAAAATAATGATTTGATTATCAAAGCTGTAGAATGTGTGGCTCATCTCCCTTTGTGTTACAAGGAGCCTTTCCATTAAATTTGTTGTTAACCAAAATGTCTACGGGAGACTCATTTTGGATACTGATTATGCACCTCTTAGGAGAGGAACTCATTGCCTTCCTTCTGCACGCTAGAGTTACATTCCAGCAAGGAGCTGCAAGGTCAAGCCATCCACCCCATGTCTTCAATATACCTGGAATGAGTATATTCTGCCAGCATATTCAATAAAGCAGTTACAATAGTATTAATGCAAATGACAAATGTATCAGATGCAGTGTAGAGGCAGAAGCTGAAATCACTTTAGCGTATTCCACCCCAAATTTTTTTGAAGCCACTTTATTCCACATGGCTTCACAGGAATGAAGGTCAGCGAAACAGGCAGCCCATGGCAGAGGACTCTGTGGTGACATGGAAAAGAGAGGTTGCTTGGCAAGGTTACTTTGATCTCTTTGCCTCAGCACTTGAAGTCAATCACATTCATTTTCCAGGGCGATACATTGGTGTTGAGGTGCTTCACACCTCTGTACTGCTGTGTTATAGTTAAATGGAGACAAGGAGCTGCTTGTCTATCTTGATGAAGAGGATGGAAAAACAACAGGTGCTGTTCATACTTAAGCATTGAGAGAATGGAGAAGGGATGACAGTGCCATAGCATTTTCTGGATGGATATATTGTAGGGAATATGGCAGGTCTCCCTAAGAGTACTGGTCTTTAGAAACATTTGGCAGCTGCTGTGCATCAGACACCCTCTTTGCAGGTGAAATAAAGTCTGCTGGATGTGAAGAGCAGCTGTCATGTAGAGAAAAAAGAAGTATGAAGGATATGCTTATGACCAATTGGGTTCTTCCTGCCGCAACACATCTTATGTTGCGAAGAGGTTCAGGCATATGTTACCAGTGCTTCAGCAATGTGGGTGAGCTCAGGATTGAAGTTCCAGGATGGGAACTGTTTGTTAACCAGGATGGGAACTGTGCCGGTGGGCTGCTCAGGTGCAACATGATAGCCCAATAGCTCTCAGTCTAAGACATCTGGCCTTCTGTTCTCTGTCATTTCGCTTTTTCACCCTAGCCTTTTGCTCCCCTCAGTTAGAGGTGGTGAGGTACAACCAGATCTCCATCATTTCCTGCTTTGGATCTGTTTGGTTGAACTCCAGACAACATCTAAGCCCCGCACAGCTGCACTCTGCCCCACGAGGCTGGGAGAGAAAATCAGAAGGGTAAAACTGAGAAAACTTGTGGGTTGAGATAAAGACAGTTTAGCAGGTAAAGCAAAAGTCACATATATAAGCAAAGCAAGGAATTCCTCCACCAATTCGCAGTGGAAGGCAGGTGCTCATCCATTCCATCCGCAGGAGAGCAGGGCTCCATCCCGTGCAGTGGCGGCTTGGGACGCGAATGTCCCCCTTTTCTTCTTCTTCCCCCAGCTTTACATGCCGACCATGACACCATATGGTCTGGAATATCCCTGTGGTCAGTTGTGGTCAGCTGTCCCAGCTCTGCACTCTGCTGACTCCTTGTGCCCTCCCTGGCTGGTGGGATGATGGGAGGAGCAGAAAAGGCCTTGATTCTCTGCAAGCCCTGCACAGTGTAATGACAACATCTCTGATAATACATCAGGATGTATTATCATCCCTGTTTCCAGCACTAATCCAAAATACAGCCCCAAAGTACTGTGAAAAAAAGCTCAACTCCACCCCAGTCAAAACCAGGACAGGACCTCCCATTACATGTTCTATTAGGTTCCCACATCAACGTTTTACACTGAAGTCCTATGTATCTGATATTAAACCTCTGATATCTCTTTATTTTATTTTTTTCAGTAAAGAACATATCCAAAGCAAGAAAATATTATTCATTCAGCACCAGTCCAAAAAGGAACAACTGTTTAAAATGACTAATCATATCTTTCTCAAGGGTGTTAGACTGGAGGAAGCATTTGGTGATGGGTTTGTGGTGGTTTGGCAGGATCTGCAGAGACTACAGAGCATCCTGCAGCTGTGCTAGTAAGACTTAAAAATGACAAGATTCACGCTACACTAAATTTCAAAAGTATCTCAGCTTGATGTCTGATTAACTTCTGTAAGAAATGAAATCCAGAGGAAAATCTGACTTGGGTGTCCTATATATCTTTATTTGCAGAGTTCTGGATGAAGGAGATTGCCAGCACAGGCCGTGTGGTCAGGCTTCCACTGACTCTCTGCCAGAAATTGGACAGACCTAATCATAAACCTGATAGGTTTACAGACCCATTATCAACCCTGGCTCAAGTACTGCTGCCAGTCCAATCTACCAACTTCTTGGAGTCCCATGGATAATTGTGGGATTTAAGGGGTAGAAGGGAATCATGACTGTCCTAGGTTTCCTTGCCTGTATCCTGTATCTTTTTCCTTCTTCTTCTTTTTCTACTTCTTCTTCCTCTTCTTCTTCTTCTTCTGCTTCTTCCTCTTTGTCTTTGTCTTCATCTTCTTCCCTGTCTTCCTTCCATTCTTTCTTCACTCCCGATCATTTGATTCCATTTAAACAGCCACAACATTAATTTTTGACCACTGAAACCACACAAATAGTGTTGCAAGAAACGCACAGGAAGAGAGAATCCAGTCTGGTATAGATTTGAACGGATAGAAGATTGCGCCATTGGGAAAAACCTAGAGCAGTTTGACGCTCTGCAGCCACAGTGTCCTGACCACCTCTTCTGCAGAGTTGTGCTGTGATTAGCTCAGGACAGCCATCGTGTTCACCACGGTGGGCCTTATGGCTGAGTGGCTGTCACTGCCTTCCCCACCCCTGCTTCTGAGACAGGGTCTGACAAGTGTCAGTGCGCAAAGTGGCAGCAAAGAGATGTTTCTCCTGACTCTTCCTTCTGCAGAAAGCTGAGTTCACAGCTTACCCCAGAGTGATTAGAGACATAAAGATCCCCCCTCCCCCCAT
Organism: Origma solitaria; assembly: GCA_013397895.1. NCBI lineage: Eukaryota > Metazoa > Chordata > Aves > Passeriformes > Acanthizidae > Origma > Origma solitaria. The sequence goes on along the minus strand of VZRL01006829.1, from coordinate 253,939 downwards.
CTCCCAACTCGGTGCATTATTGCAATTGCTAATTTAAGCGGGACGTGAGGTGAGTTCTTTCAAAGAGTGAACCTGACCCTTCACCTCCCCAGCACTACCCGCGGCTGTTGCAAAGCAATTGTGCCCGTCAATGGAGAACAGAGAGCAGTAAAAGTAATGAGAAAGGTAATAAGAGTTAAAACAAAGGTAGATGGACCTCAAATGAAAACAGGAAGATTTAGGATACCTGGAGAAAGACAAGTCAGCATTATATAGAGACGAATTAATACTTTGGGATTAAACTGTGTGTGAAGGGTAGGGGCATAGTGCACTAAAAATAGGAACAGGGTAATTTAGAAGCTAATCAAGCTCTGTCACAGACAAAATTAATAAGTAAAAAAAGTTTTAACAAGACATTAGCCATCCGAAGAACATAGAAGGCCTGTGGAGGAGGATATTGTATCAGAAGGTGCTATTAACACTGCTATTATTAGATTGGGTATGATTAACAGGACTTGGTCAGAAAGAAGCAAGGTGAAGTTTAGAAGTGCAGTGGTGGATCACCCAGAATGTCATTACAGAGGTGAAAATTGTAAAAAGAAGCAGGAAGTAGAGGAAATAGTTTTGGAAAATGAGAGATGGAAAGACAGTGAAGTGTTCTGAACTTTTCTGTATGGCATAAAGGTACAATGAGTGAGATCAAGGAGGTGAAGTAGCTGTTTTCTCTCCTGTCCACATTTTAAGTGTCATAGTTAACATTTGCAGAGATGAGACTTCATAGACAGAGAACTTTTAGAGGCTCGTTATAGGTTTCCATAACTGTGGTTTGTTTTTTCTTTTTTCTTGAAAGGTTTTTCAGGTTGGATTTCATAAGAAGTAAGAGCTGGTTAGTTATAAATTAGTGATACTTCTGAGAAATCAGTGGAAACAAACTGATTCCCACTATTCTTCTGATTCCACATTCTTTTTGAATGCAGGATGAAAAAATATGAGTTTCATAAAGGTGAATTTTTGAAGGACATGTCTGGCTGTAATCATCAGGTGAAGAAGCAATTTGCTGAGCGTCAGAAGAGATGTGGGCACAATGAGAAAAATATCACTGGCTCCAGGCATTGATTTCAAAGCATCTATTACTGAGCACCCCCAGAGGCAAGGTCCTGGTCTTGATGGACACCTCTTTTTTTTTTTTTTTTTTTTTTTTNCTCTTTTTTTTTTTTTTTTTTTTTTTTTTTTTTTTTTTTTTTTTTTTTTCCGGTTGTTCTAATTACAAGTAAATATCTATTTGATTAGAAATGCACCCATTTCTCTCAGTTTTATTGTAGGATTTGCTGGTTCTGCTTATATTTTGGACAATAAGTGTTGTGGATCAAAGGATACCTTTTTCCCAAGGCTTCTTTGCTGTTCCTTCTCATCAGCACATATACACATAATCAGGTATTCCAAGTAACCCTTTCTCCTCACCTGAATCCCTCTTGATCTGTTACCAGTTCTCTTTGCCATTAGCCTGACCTCTAGAGAGCAAAATCTTAGTAAATCAGTCGGTAGGGATTTTTGTGTGCTTTAGTTAGATTTAATAGATCCTTAATTAATCAGGAGAATCTAGTATCAGCTCTGTGCAGATTGTTATTATTCATAAAGAACAGCATTTCATCTGGAAAACAGGCGATGTTTTAGCACTCTGTCACTGCCACATTTCATTCCCACCCCTTCAGACAGATTCTTTAGCCTGTGGTGCCAATCAGGAGTGATTTCCCTGGACTAAGTGCCATTACATGGGGGGAGGTAAACCTGGCTGTGAGCTCAGACTCTGTATGCCTGCATCCTTTAGGCTTTAACCATGCACTAATCATCAGGGCATCCAGTCACCATTATTCCTGCAGAGACAATTTGACAGGTGACACTGTGACGGTAACATTGCTGCTGACCGCCAGCTAAGTCCCTGGCTCTGGAGCTGCACGACCAGTGGAAAACTCAGCAGATCCCTTCTTCCCTGCCTGCATGTGCTCTCCACACTTCAACTGAGCAAAGGCATCCTTCTCTCCCCGCAAATCACATTATGCTCTCTGTTTTCTGATGGAAAGCAGGAGTGAACCTGTAGAGCCCTGAAACACATAATATGCATGGCTGCTGTTTTACACTTGTAACATCTTGTATGCACTGAAATGTACAGCTGTTTACACTTGTAGCTCTGTCAAGTAAACAAGTGGTGATTTCTTATGATAGAGGGGAAATTGGCACAGGGCTGCTATTCACTCACCTACAGCCTGGCAACCCCTGGTGGTGGAAATCATTCTTTAGGCACCAAACTGGCATCAGGCTTGCTGTAAAACTGGCTTCTCTGAGGTGGAGGGGAGGCAAGAGGAAATCTGTTGGCTGCATCTGCACCTCTAGGAAAGGCAGCAGCCGAGTGTCTGATGGGCTCTGTCTCCTGCTGCAGCCACCCACGTAAGTGGCTCACAAATAGCCTGTGCAGTGGCTGTGCCAGGGTTTGCTGGCATGCAAAACCATTCCAGGCATTTTCAGGTAGCTCCTCACCAAAAGCTGTAGAGCTTGTAACCTAAATGACTTGCAAATCTGCAAGACTTGGACATAAACTTTATCCCCTAAAGATGATGCTATTGTAACTTTAGGTCACTAAAGTTAGTTGTAAATAATAAACAAAAATCTAGACTGTATTTTCAGAAATTAACCAGAGAGAGCATCCAATGAAGCTGGCGGGCTGGAACTTTGCAACAATCAAATAGAAACTGTGTAGAGCTTAGTTTTATATTGCTTTGCAACAGGAGGCTAGTGTGTACCAGGAGTTATGAGTTCTCATGGAATCTGAATGTACTTGTGGAGATTAAGTCCTTAAAATATTAACAAAAATGAAAAAATAGCATCAAATAATCAAAATAGTTTGGGTTCGAAGCAACCTTAAAGGACAGCTAGTTCCATCCACCCCCACAGGAGATTGGATATGGGGACAAGAGACACTTTTCACTAGGTTGCTCCGAGCCCCATCCAGCCTGGCCTTGAACATCTCCAAAGATGGGCAACCACAACTTCTCTGGACAACCTGTGCCAGTGCCTCAGCACCCTCACAGTAAATAAATTTTTCCCTACTATGTGCTCTAAACCCACTCTCTTTCAGTCTGAAGCCAGTCCCCTTTTTATCTGTCACTACATGCTCTTATGAAAAGTCCCTCTCCACCTTTCTTGAAGGCTCTCTTTAGGTACTGGAAGGCTGCAATTAGATCACTCCTACGGCTTCTCTTTTCCAGGCTGAAGAAACCCAATTCTCTTAGCCTAGAATAGAATAAAATAGAATAGGTTGGAAAAGACCCTTAGAGGACACCAAGTCCCACTATAAACCCTACACTACTGAGTCCACCACTAAATCATGTCCCTAAGTGCCACGTCTTCATGTCTTTAGATATATTTGGGGATGGTGACTTAATCACTTGCCTGGGCAGCCTGTTCTAATATCTGACCATGCTTTTGGAGAAGAAATTATTCCTAATATCCAATCTAAACCTTCTCTCAATACAGCTTGAGTCTGTTTTTTCTCATCCTGTCCATTTGTTACTTGGAAAAGAGGCTGACTTCCACCTAGCTCCAACCTTTTTCCAGGGAATTGTAGAGAGAGAGAAGGTCCTCCCTGACCCTTCTTTTCTTCAAGCTGAACCCCCCCAGCTCCCTCAGAAGCTGCTTATTGGAGTTCCCCAAGCCCTCACCACCTCTGTAGCCTTTCTCTGGACATGCTCCAGAAACAATGTCCTTGTTGTGAGGGTCCCAGGACTGACTCCAGGATTTGAGTTGTGGCCTCACCAGTGCCCAGCACAGGGGGACATTCCCTGTCCTGGTCCTGCTGGCCACACTATTGCTGACACAAGCCAGTTGCCTTTGGCCTTCCTGGCTACCTGGGCACACTCCAACTCTTGTTCATCCTCTGCCAACCAGCGTGCTGAGGTTCTTTTCCATCAGTCAGCTGTAGCATTGCCTGTGGTTGTTATGACTCAAGTGCAGGACCTGGCACTTCACCCTGTAGAGTCTAAGAGACTGTCTCAGCAGAGCTGATCTGTAAACTATTGGAAGCTGTGAGAGTCTCCAGAGATGTGTGTGTTTCCCCTGTTCTTATATGTGTGCCCTTTCGATATGTCTTTATATTCTTATCCTATTCCTATCCTCAGACACAGACATCTGCTTCTGGCCATAGCAGCAGACAGAGGACATGGGACTAAATTGTCCTTTGCTAGAGAAAAGTGTTTAAATTCCCTTCAGGTTTTCAATGTACTAAAAAATTAAATCTCTCTGTATATAACACAGTTTCTATCAAAGGAAAATTGTAGTCTGGTTTAAGACACAGTAAATTAGTTTTTACTGTCTTTTTCTGGCCCACAATTTTACCAAATGATCATCAAAAAGAATCATATTTATTCTTCATGGAAGCCTCTGTTTCAGCTAAAAAGAAAAAGATAATTTCCAAGAGAGACCTGAAAATATGCTCCATGAACAATTACACAGTTCTGCCATCACAAACTTTGAGGCGACAGCTCAGTATGTCACAGCTCTAGTCATTTTACATCTCTACATGTAAATGTAGAGATGTAAAATAAAATAAAATACAAGAGGTGGTTGCTCCTAAAGCTGTAGTATCAAGGGAAAGAACACCTACAAGCTGCCTCTACCCATCTGATACCTGGACGAGGGGAAGGAGAGCCATCCCTTGAGACATGGCACTTGGATTCGTCACACCATGGGCTGCGTGACATTGCATCCAACAGAAGGGGAGGCAGGAGGGGAACAAGTGTGGAATACAATTCCATTTGAACTGCAAGGAAAACCCAAACATGCTCACCACCTTTAGTCACAGCTGATTTTTCAGCTTTCTTTCAGTGCCTGTAATGCATACATGGACTCTTGGTCTAGCATGGAGAATTATAGAGCACCTGAATCCTGCCAGGGGTGCAAGGCTTCTCTCCTTATAGCAGAGGAATAACCCCCAATATCCCTTTCATGACCTCTGCATGGACATATGTACCCATATAGCTGCGCTTTATTTATGGCTAAATGTTCTTCTCATTACTTGTGATTCAGAAGAAAGCATTTGAAATTTGCATTTGTGTGACTCAGGTAGAAAGGAGTAAATTGCTTTTAAATAAAACCTACTGAGAGGGAAAAAAAAATAAAATCACCATTTACATTTCACCCAATATGCATGTTTTTAAAACTCCTGAAGTATTGATCACAGTAGTTAGGCATAATCAAAAAGCCTCCAACAGGGTCATAAGCGCTGCTCTGCCTGTATGGTTTTTTGTTCTCAGCATTAGGAACATCTCCCTTGAGTTTTTCTGGAGCTGTATTAATTGGATGATTAAAGCAAAAGCCAGATCAATTGGAATTTGAAGAGATGGTGAATGCTATAATAAAACAAAAAATAAAACGTTGTATCTACATGGTTAAAAAAATCAATAAAGTTTAGAGGAATAATGCAAAGAAAGAAAATAAGAAAAGGCTAATTGCTCCATCTTTTTGCAGAGTTATTTCCTGAGTCACTTTCCAATCTTTATTCTTTTCTTTTTATGTCTCTGCAGAATGACCCTTGCTCTCCTTTTTCACACATATGCAAAACCACAGCTACATTAACAACTCTGCTGCTTGCTCCCTTGATTCCTTTTCTTTCCTGCTTAAAATTGCCCTTTCTGGCCTTATTACACACAGTGGCTAATGCACTCAGCTTGGATAGAGGAGATCTAGGTTCAACCCATATTTCTACCCCTAAATAACTGTATAATCTAGGGCACAATATTTAATGAGTTCCCCACTTGTGTAATAGGACTGACAGTATTCATTTGTCTATTCTGACTATTTAAATTGTCAGCCCATCTGGTAGGATCATTTCCTTTTCAGAGTCAGAGTTCAGATCTCATTCTTAGTTTGGGTCTATTGGCACTATAGTAGTTGGGGAAAAAAAGAAAAAAAAAAAAGAAGAAAAAAAGGAATAATACAAGTAAATTCAGTTCCACAGGGGGAAGTGGCAATATTTGCAGTTATATTAGGGATCTGTTTAAACACTCGCTTGTCTCAGCAGTGTCCAACTCAGAAAAATCAGGGAGCTTCACAGCGATACTTCTGCTGCTCAAAGTGCACCTCCATTAATTGGCAGAATGAAGGACAGGCTGTTAACTTTCCTGCTGGTGCTCTGCGTACTGAAAAGATGAATCTTCTAAATAAGACATTGTGTCCTGTGGTGCAGTATCATTTACAGGCACCAACCCATCCTCTGTTTCTTTTTGAAACTCGGCCACTTGTTCCTCTGTGATGGCCTGGAGGTGGTCTTTTCAACCCAAATTGGAACACCTAAATAAATATGCTGCCTTGAAAAGATCCTGAGTACTCAGCTGTCATGGTTTAAACCCCAGCCAGCTCCCAGCCCCACGCAGCTTCTCGCTCACTCCCACATCAGCAGGATCTGGGGGAGAACCAGAATGGTAAAAGTGAGAAAACTCATGGGTTGGGATGAATACAGCTTAATAGGTAAAGCAGGAGCTATTCACACAAGCAAAGCAGAATAATTAGTAGGAATTACTTCACTGCTTCAATTGGGAGGCAGGTATTCAGACATGTCGAGGAGAGCAGGGCCCCATCACATGGAATCGTTGCTTGGGAAGACAAACACCATAATTCCAAATATTTCCCCTTCCTCCTTTTTCACACGACTTCATGTATTGAGCATGATCCCATGTGGTCTGGAATACCCTTTTGGCCAGTTGGGATCACCTGTCCTTGCTGTGTGTCCTCCCAGCCTGGCACTGTGAGAAGCAGAAAAGCCTTTGGCTTTGTGTAAGAACTGCTCAACAATAATAAAAACACCTCTGTGTTATCAACCCTGTGTTCAGCACAAATTCAAAACACAGCCCTACACCAGTCACTATGAAGAAAATTCACTTTACACCAGCCAAAACCAGCACACCAGCACTCATTGCAGAAGATTAGGCTGCTTATTTAGCTCCTTAAACACGGAGTCCAAACATTTGAACACCTTACATGGAAGTTTTGGTGCACACTCTCCCTGTCTCCAGCCACAGCATTGGATGTCTTCCAAGAATTCCAGGGCTATTCCAGATATTGTTCCTCCAACAGAGAATAATAACTTCCGTCATTCCCAACCAGATGTTAAATGTTGTCAGACTCTGCCTTCAGCTATCTCATAATTTAGGTCCTGAACCTTGAGCTCATCCTGGTGTCCTATCTGATCTCCCTTACCTCCTCACCCTGATTGCCTCAACTTTCCCAGTGATGTCCTTCCCTTCAGGAAAACCAGAAGAACAAAGAACAGGTTTCTCCATCTGGAAAATGCTATGTCCTTCTCGCTTGAGGACCGTGCCACCAGCGGTAGAGCAAGGAATGAACAGATGCGTCGTGAAGTGCGTCCTTACCACCAGAGTTCTCCAACGCAGAAGGACTTAATTGCCCCAGTGAAAAGTTGGGGGAAAGTGCCCTGATTCCTGTCACAGGCAGTGGGAATACAGAGGCACATGGAGTCAGTGTGAATCAGAAGACCTCTATTGATTTCAAGTCAGAGGAGTGACACTGATTTACAGTAGAAGGGGAGCTAACATTTTAAGATAAAAGATGTAACCTTGATTCCTTTGAAGCCAGTAGCAACATTGTCATTGACTTCACCTAGGCAGTTTTCAATTTTAGGAAAACTGACCAGCTCTTATTTAAAGCAAAAATTAACCAGCCTTGGGGACAATTTTTAAAGAATTCTTACCCCCTTGTTTCTCCTCCTGGTGAGTGTCATATTTCAGGGCTTACACTAAACTATCAATAATAATAATTAAAATTACCTGTGTTTGTTTTATTTAGTGTCTTAAATTTACTGGATATATCCCAGGCAAACAAGTGAATTCTATTCACCTTGCCCTGAAGAATGGAAACTCCAAGGACCAACCTACAGATAAAGATTAGAAGGAAAGAAAAAAAGAAAAATATATTGCTTTTAATTAAAGTACATATCCACTAGGCAAGTGTGGGCCTCTAGGAAACAGACTTTAATACAGAAGAAGTGAGAGATCTGTGAATTGTCCCAAATAACCTTATGGGGAGGGGCAGGGAGAGAGAGGAGAAGAAGGCAGGAGCTTCTGAATGTGAAAGTGAATATTACTAGGAGATGAAAATGAGACACGTAAGCCATTAAGCAAGTTTCAGACTGTAGTTCAACTGAGCTGTGCTATGTTTTGAAGCAAACTATAACTGAAAGTTTATCTTCACATATTTCTCTTCTGGTTTATATGTTGTGTCTAGTGTGGGGGTGTGTCTGTGAGACACTTTTCAAATGCTGTTCCAGACAACGGTAATTTTCCTCCACAAAGAGGTGAAATTAATTGTGCTTCATGGTTCGGTTTTGGTTTTGGTTTTTGTTCACCCTTTTTTGTTGGCTTTTTTAAATATTAATTTCCCATTAAAGCACCATTCTGTCTTGTGGACATTTTGGAAACTAAAATATTGTAGAAATCAAAATTCACTAGTAAGAAGTTCTGCTTCTCTCTATGTCTGTGTCTTTAAAGGCTACCTTTTCCCCTCCCTTTTATTCTTCTCCACAATTTCTGACTGACTTATTATATGGTGTTATTTTGCACTTTGCTGTTCCTCAGCTGCTACTTAAGCCTGTGACCTTAATTATATCTAGATGGCCTTTCTATTGTAGCAGAAGTAGCAACAAGAGAAATATATATGCTTGTATGTATGTATATATATTTCTTTTATATATATAATTATGTAGCTTACAATATATACATTTAATACACTTGCTGCCTTCTGTTCCAGTGGAAAACTGGAGGTTTCCTTTACTATTTTAGTTTTGGGTGAATGAGAAAATGAACTTCTATTCCCCTGAAAAGACGAGAATTTTACTAGATGTTTAGGCCTCGGATCTATCTTGAGCTTATGAGATTTGTATGGCTTTAGTAGCAGCTAAAGGGAAAATGTCACATCTCTCTTATTTACGAGTGACTTTGAACTTATGGAAATGCTCATATGTATACATCTGGGTAATCTGTGTCTATAGTTAAAACCACTCTCGAAAAAAACTAACCTTGGAAAGCAAAAATAATAAAAATAATACAAAACCAGCTGTATGGAAGAATGTGTAGATACGAGCCAAACACAATGAGGCATTTGCTAGGGGATGAGGAACCAGAAAATTGCAAGCATTTAAGAGAAATGCTGCTTATTTTAAATTCACTTGCATATCCCATAGTAATATGCCTCACTATGGCAGACAGCTAGGCAGAGGGGAAAAAAGCTTTGTGAGTTCAATAGCAACCCACTGATTGTAAACATGAGGACGAACTCTGCGAACACAGTGCTGAAATATAGGGTAATTTCCTCTTTATTAGAGTCCATGAAGTCTGCTACATTAATGGTTAGGCTCTGTATACAGTGCATATAACAGAATTATACAGATATTTTCTGCAGTTCTTTACTTTTTTTTTTTTTTAAGTTCCTTCAGGAAAAAGAGATAAAAAGGGCAAAATATCCTTAATTTTTCCTTTCCTCCTCTCATGATACTTCCTACCTCTCATATTAATATGTAGTGCAGTACAGCCTGTGACTGACATCTCTATAATGTCCTACAATGCCCTATACTGATTTTAAGGTGAATTTATATTTAACTTATATCAGGTACTTCAACTCAGTCTTGTGTATTGCTTTTCAAGGAGAGGAAAGACAAAGAAAATGAATATTTGAGGTAGAAAAGGAGATTATTCAGTGTATGATGTAGTCTCTCTATGGGCCAGGCATTGTGAAGTCTTCACCTCAGAGGACACCTTAGGTCTGGAAATTAGAAAGGAGACATGGCCATTTCCATGGGTTACGCTGGGAGGACTGTGGAGGGCACACAGGGACACTGCCACTGTCACTTGGCTGCAGCCGAAGCAACCTTTTGAAAACAGTCTGATTTTCTGATGAGCACGTGTGAGATTAGTCCTCGGTGCTCCTGAATGACCCTGCCCGTCACCCAAGGCCCTCTCTGCCTACTGCCATGGTAATGGAGTCCCTTTCCACCTCAGTCCTGCGCACAAGTCCCTGCCCTAAGGACACCATAAGATCCTGTTCTCCAGCGCTATCTCCTGAGTGGACCTCAGGCCTCATCTCCTGGAGTGATCCCTCAGTTATATGCCATGGCTTTTCTCCACCCCCATCTCTTCTTCATCCTGATGGGATGCGTGAATAGACCCTGGGTCTGATTCATTCCTTCAGAGCTCCTGATCTCCACTTGTGTCAGGACCCCACAAAACATCTCTGTTGGTGAGGGCACTGAGTCACCTTGGCTTGCCCTTATGGGGCATCCCTCTCTGTGCCCCCTCACAGAGAGTGAGGGGAGAAGAAAGGTGGCTGTGCTTGCCAAGTGTATTTTAGAAGAGACAACGTTCCATTTATGATATGAACAGGCCATGTCCTCTGCATACAAACCAAAATGCGCTGGGCTGTTTTTTTCCTTAAAGCAAAAATAAGCAAAGTCCTATTCTGTGTACAATCCTCTAACATGGCATTGTGGTGTGGTAAAGTCTTTTATACTGAATTTCTTCTCATCTTATTAATGCGTTTTAAAAGAATAAATTATTCTAGGTTCATCGTCTAGATATATTGGGGGGGGGGGTGGGGCGGGTGGGAGGAACAATAAAAGGAAAGAAGCAACGTTTTCCCAAGAAGGGGAAGAAAGAAGAAAAATATTTCAGGTTTCCAGAGAAGGCAGATAACATCAGAGGGGTTCATAAACAAAATAAAGACTTTGTCCCAGATGGAACACATATTAGCTAGAAGATTTTCTCTTTATTTCTTTTCTATAAGAGCTGCTCCAAGATTAGATGATAATGATGAGGTTAATGTTGATTTAAAATTGTGAAATTTGGAGAAATGTAGTCCATGGCATGTTTGTTAAAGGCAGGAGAACAATTCTTATCTTGTTAAGTATTGAACTGCTCTTTCAGATTTCCTTGGTAAGACAGACACTACCAAATTCCTTATGCTTTACTGTGATTATTGGTTAAATAAAAAATAAAACTTAAAACAAAAACAAAAACAAAAACAAAAACAAACCCCTAAGGTTCAAGGGCAATGTAAAAGAGAATTAAAAGGCTGAGATACAAAACTTCAGATCTGTTGGTTGCTGTTACTATTAGAAATTTCTGAAAACAATATTTATGAACTTTTTCAGTGTGTCAGGTCCATAGAGAGAATGCATTTTAGGTTTGGATTTTCATAATGATGATCAATATTATTAGCAGCAATAGAATTAGAAAAAGACCTGAAACAACTTAATTCTTTGTTCCTTTAATGTCAGTCAGGGTGATGTCAAATCCTGTGATTTTGTTTTTTTTAGTTTTTTTTCTTACAGATGAAATTTAAGTGAAAGCTTATCGGAAGGGTTTCTTCTGTTATCGAAGCTGTTTTGACTATCATTCCTCCTTTCTCTTTGCCAAGCCTGTGTTTGCAAAACAGAAAACCCGAATCCAAGTCGCTGCATCTGGTGTGAATTGAAATAAAACAAAGACAGGCTCATTTTAGCCACATAATTTAAGAAAGAAGACAGTATGATAACATTTAGAACAAGCCTCATACACACCAGCCAGCCATTATCCTTCAGAAGCAGGTGGCAGATGGCATGAAATCATCTTCCTCAGACCTCCAAAGCTTCACTGCCACATTTGGGAGCATGGTTCTTGTAATGACTACTTGCATATTCATACTGTGTGATGGGCACTTCTCGATTTCTGTGCACCTCATTTTGGAAAGAAACTAATGTGGCTACACATGTATTTTATTGCACCATTCACATTTGGCATCATTAAGAGGAAGAAGAAGATGATTTTTTTTTCCTTTTTTTCTGGGTGCATCCTTCCCTGCTTGCGTCAGAATAGCACAGGCAATCAGAATGCGTGGCAGTCTGGAACACCACAACTTGCCTGAAGCTGTGATGAGATCAGCCTCTGTGTAATGCCTCCTGTGAAATAAAATCAGGATTAGTCCTCCATGTCATATGGACGCATTTGACAAAAATAGATTCTCCTTCAGATCTAGAGCTCAAAGGTTGCTCTCCAGTTTTCATGACATGGTTATCAAATTACTTTTCAAAACTGGGTGTGCGAAGATATCTGCAGTTTACAAACCATCAGGGTGAGGTATATTGCTTTTCCAAGCCTGCCAGGAGAATCAATGGCAAATCTAGAGAATTTACTCTGGGTCGTGAAAGAGTAGTTTGCTCATACCTTACTTGCACTACTGAGTCTGTTTTGCTGATGGGAGCACAGGCAAGTCCATGATAAGATTCCTCTTGACTTCAGTGGGGTGTCACACATCAACAAGTCTCAGGACTGGGCTGTAGGTGTTGTAGTAGCTTATGCTTCAGTTAAAGACTTTTGTGAGCTAGTGAGGGTGCAAAAATCAGATTCTGATTCCTGCAAGTACTGAGAAATGCAGAAAACCTGAATCCTGAGAGCTCAAAAATGCAGCAAAACAGATTCATTGCTCCAGTCTGTGTCAACATTAGCCCCATTAGCTTTTAATCCTGAAACCACCATTAAAGAAAGGGAACAAAGAGAAACATGGCTGATTTTGATCTTTCAGCTGTTTCCTCTGGGGTCAAAGGCAACATGGTACCTTGGAAATCCTCTAATAAATTACATGTGGCTGTCAGAAGTCACTCTCACTAATGTTTCCACTGGCAAGGAAAACATATTCTAGCATTGCCTCTGGCACTTCATTTCTCCTGCCCACAGGAGAGCAAAAGGCAAGGCCCACAGGTCCAGGAGAAGTGATTGTGCTTAACATGTGAGTGAGGGGTGCAAACACACATGGGAAAGAAGATCAGACAGGCCTGAGGACCTGCAGAAGAATCAGAAATGGAGTAAGAAGCAACCTGTCTTGGTTCAGAGTACTTGCCTGCTACTTTTCATGGTTTCCAGGACATTTCTTATAATGGATCTTCACTAAATCCCCAGGTAGCAAAGTGCTTGTGCTCAGTTTAAGCATATACTTAATTCAAGCATGTAAATAGTCCAATTTATGTTGTATCAAGGCCCAATTCTTTCTCATTAAAATCTTATTTTAAAAATCTAACAATGTTGCTGCTGGTTGCTTTCATCCTCTTCATCTATGAGCAGCACCTTTTTCCCTTTATTTTCCCTTTAATTTTGCTTCATTAAAATGTTGCATATTCATATAGCAGCTACAACTTTTGTGTGAGAAAAATATACTGCCTTCTAAGACTATTCTGCTCAGCCAGAAGATATTATTAAATACCATAAACAAATACAGATATGCACTGTGACATCTGGATGGAAATAACCCTACAGTCAAATTTTACAAAGGAAGCCCAACCAGAGGAAGAGCTCAGACACATAAAATGAACATTAATGACATCTTAATGTTCCTCAGCTGCCTCTAGAGGGTTCAAATATGTTGCATCACAGCCAGTTCTAGAGGACGTTTATCAGCAGATGGAGTCTTGTAGGAGCTCAAAATACTCTATCAGATACATTAATGCCCCAAACTGATACATTATGGTTTTTGTTTTTTTTTTTTTTCAGGGGAGGAGGGGTGCTTGTAATTAATTATATATTTTTTGCTGTTGTTGTTAAGCCAATCAGTATTCACTTGCAGGCATCGAAAGCTGGTAATTTTTTCTATTTTTTTTTCTTTTGCCAAAGGTGATTCATATGCATAGAACATTATGAGAGTATTGAGAAGCAAAAGGAAGCCTTTTTTTAAAATTTTGTGTTGATTGGTTCCAGCAGAACTTTATCATTCACCCACAGCAAAAATAAAAAGGAAGGGTGAAATAATAAAAGAATTTGAGTGATATATGTGAATGTTCCTGTGCATGTTTATGCCATTATGAATACAGGGTTCAAGCTGACATGATACATGGATGCAAAGAAACCCACTGGATGAGAGAGGGAATTAAAGAAAAAAAAATTGAGTAAAACAGAAACTACAGAAATAAAGACCTTTGTTGACTTTTTTTAGTTAAAACTAAAAGAGCAACTTTTCTCAAATCTGTTCTTAGAAGTTCTGTGAGGCGTTTTTGCAGACATCACAAGTAACATTAGACTGGATGTTCCTCATGTGCAAACAGCATTGGCCCTTGGCAGAAAAAAACCCAAAAAACCATCATGATACATACCTTGTCTGTATTCAGTTTTATGAGATTATGATATTTCAGGTCATTGTGAGAGAGAAACTCTTTGTGGAATTGGATTTTTTTTATGTGTAACAACATGCTCAGGTATTAGTTTTTGGAGTCGAATTGCTCCCCAAGACTGTGCTGTTGGTATTAGTGCTTTTGATTCTGGAAGATGGAACTGCTTTGTCCATTCAGTTTTCTCAGTTCAGGACTGATTACACACACCTGTAATATATCAGTGGTTTGTCTTTATGGAGAAAATATGACTTTCTATTTGTGTCACTGTCTGAGGAAAAAGACAGTGACGCGAATTACTCTCAGGTTGGAACCAAGTATTTTAGTCTCAGGTCCATTGGTTTAATTTAATTCCTTAGTGGAATGGGCCAAAAATTAAGGTTCTTTGCCTAATGAGCTGTACATTGGGTAACACTTCTGTTACCCAAACATCTTGGACAAGGAAGTTAAATAGTATAGATCTGGTTGAAACTAGAGGAATAATTCAGTTTAGTGTGATTTAACTTATACTTTTTCAAGGTTGGTTAATATCATATTAGTCTTCTGAGATGTGCAGTGTATTTGTAGCTACCGCAGCTTTTTAGGTCTTTAAGAGTATTCATTTAATGAATGTAATATTTTGCACACTATCTATGCACATTGTATCTATGTAGCTAGATACAGAAATATTAATATATTGATTTTTTGCCTCTTGATTCCCAGTTGCCATTTTCCTATTTTCTAATTCCAACTAAATGAAAAACTCACAAATATTTTCTCAAATAATTTCCTTATCTTAGAAAATCATCACACTTCACATACATACACATCCAGAAATATTTGTATAAACTCATCTGTCAAAAAACTCTGTGATTTTGTTAAATCATGTTTATCTTTTAACCCTGTTTCTTCACCCATCTTTGGTCCATTCTGTTTACAACAAACTTTACAATTATAAGTTTCTACAACAAATACCACGACTACACATTTGAAAACTCCCTGAAATGACAAATATTGATTTCAGTCATTGCCTTCTGGAGTTAATATTAAACAAATATGTTGTGAAAGCAAACCCATTTCAAAGCAGGGTTAAATAGACCTTTTTAGTTCCACACCAAAGACCAAGGTCCTGGTTCCTTGATTTCCCATACCTGGAGTGATGAAGGGCAGGTTGAATAAATCCTAAGCATCCTGACCCAGTGGGTGGTGTCCCCACCTATGGTGGGGGTTGGAAGTAGAGGAACTTTTCAACCCAAGCCTTTTTTATTATTTTGTGATTCCAAAATCTTCAGAAACTGTAGTGAACCCCTTTTGAATGTCCCCTGTCTCTTTCCACCCACTATAATAAGAACCTCAAACAGCTACAGTTTGATTTCAGATAAGTCATACAAGAGTTTAAAATTAGCTGAGATCAGTTAATGTATTAATGTCTTAGATAAGTCTTGGAAGCAGTGTCTGTCCTTCACAGGCACTTTTCTGGATCTTCTCTAGCCAGCTCCAGTTTTACTCTGCTGAGGGAATCAGTTCCTCACTATATTCTTTGGCATTCTGCATTGCTGAAAAGGCACAGGGGTTAAAACTTGAGATGTTAAGCAATAATTGTCATGTGCCATGAATTAATAAAAGCAAAGAAAAAAACAAAACAAAGCAAAACAACAAACCAAAAACAAAACACAAAACCCAGGAAGGTGAACGTGAATTTCAGTTTCACAGGAAGACTGTTATTCCCCCTGTAAGCAGCTAAAAATTCACACACAGCGGCATCTTAAGTAATGTGTTGAGCTGTCCAAAAGGTAATTTACATGCTGTCAAGGCAAACAAGAATATGCTCACAAATTCAAGAGCAATATATGTGCAATTTGCACAACATCAATTCCTTGGTTGTTTTTTGGATGGAGCCATCGCCATCAATTAAGTTAGTGACTCTTTGATTCAAATTACTTTTTGACACATAGTGAACAGAATGGCTCACAAGAGCATTATTTTCCCCATTGTTCCCTTGGCAGACATAGAGTAAATGCAAACAGGTGGAAGTGTGGAACATCACTGCTGCTGAATCACATAACTGACCAACTAGGAAGAATCTGCATAATAAATATAAAGATTATTTTGAGGTGGTAGAGAGTGGAAATAGATATTTACATCCTCCCTTTTTTTCAGTGTTTGACGTAACAGTGTCAGTCTGCCAAAGTGGGTTTAATAAAAACACTGAGCCAGATTCTCAGATGGCGAAATATGTACTACTTCCACACTGCACCCATAAGATAGGGCCATTATTGAAATCAGAACACAGAATTGGCACTCTGGAATAGTATATTCTAAGGTGCAAAATTCACCTAATAAACTCCATGGTTTTTCCACTGAAGGAGCACAAGACCAAATGGGCAAACACGAGTCATGAGATAAGGATCAGATGACACTTCTGTTTGAGTGGAGACTTGTCATCAATGTAATGTTTTACTGGTTCCTGAAATGTGGTCTCACAGATCAAACAGGACATAAAAAACACTAATGCGCCGTGGGAAGGTGCTGGTAACCAGCCATTTCTCTTTCTTTGCCCGGCCCTGTATTTCAAGTGTGACTGGGGATCATAGAGGTTTTGTGGGTCCTCAGTGGATTAGGATTTCACCTTGAGTCAGTCCTGGCACGATGCCTTCAATTCCTTTTTGTTTCTCAGCCTGACACAGACTCATCAATACAGAGGAGTGGGTTTCTTTTGTTTTTTTTCCCTGCACCTTTTATAGCTCTGAATATAGAGTCAGATCCTACCATGTTATTAACAACACATATGGAACAAAACCCATATCATTCTGACAGAAAGAGGATCCTGAATACTAAATTAATATCTAATAAACTGCTAAATAAAGTGCCCTGGGCAACCATTTAAAGTGAAATGAGAGGCAGCTGGGTCTTGCCATAAGTCTGGACCTCAGCCTGGCACTCTGCTGCTGATTTTTATATGGCAGCAGTGCAGAGCAATGAGCAGGATCATCACTTTGCCTGGAGATGTGTTGGTTTGGGAAGTACTGACATCACTGTTATCAAAGCCTTCTGCACAGTAGAAGGTTATGATGTTCATGCAAGGGCTTTCATGCTCTCATTTAAGCTTAACAGCTTGCAAAGGAGAATTTCCATTTATAGAGGTCCTTCGGGGCTGCTAGCTGGTCTGTTTGGCATGAATGACTGACACACCACAGAACAGTAGCAATGATATGTGCTATACATAAGCTAACAAAGATTGATTAAAGTAATAAGAGAGGGAAGATACTATGCCTGAAGAGACAAATGATATAAACAGCTTGCCTACCACTATGGCAATAGCTGAAATAAAAATAAATGTTGACAATGGATTATGTAAGTCATTGATGGCGTTTAGATTTCTGAAAAGGATGCAGAAAAAATAAAGCATCAATCATTTCATTACATATGCCTGTTCATTTTCCTTCTCCATCTCTAACTTCCTATTCCCTTAGCTGAACATTCATTAAAGATAAATCTCATGTCTTTTACTAATGACTGGACAATGCTTGGAGGGTCAGGGAGGAACACTGTGGTCATCAGCTCTTTTATCAATTGTGCTTAGCAGCAACTGCAGTCAGAAACTGTGCCGGACTTGGTCTCTGATAATAAGCTAGGGCATGATATATACAACAGAAATAGTTGAACAACTCAAGTCTACTTTAGTGATCATAATATATTCAGATATGAATTATTCCTCTGGGTATGTGAAAATAGAATCTCAGAAGTTAATGTAACTTCTCTCCCTCATCATCCCCCCTCTTTTTTTTCTTTTTTTTTTCTTTTTTTGAGACCGGTTCGGATCTAATATATGGAATAATTTTCAGGAAGTTAAATGATATCAACAGAAGTGCAGAAAATCTACCATTATGAAGAACAGAAAAAAAAAAAAAGTGTGAAGTTCTGTATTTAATTGGCAGATATAGAGGATGGATACCAACTATATTCATCCCAGTAAAAGTATCAAAAATAGGACAAGAGACAAGGATGTGGTAAAGCAAAGATAATAAGGAGGAACAGAAGGCATTTGAAAAGTTCAAAGGATATGTTAAGTGGGAGGAATGGGCAGATTATATGTGTAGATAAAGCAAGTAAGAAATAATTGGAGTGAAAATGAACACTGAACATGAAACAGGCCAAGACATCTCAACCCCACAGGGTTTTAAGATATTTACACAATAGTCAGCTGGGAAAAGGGTAGTCTTTGTAAACTTGATAATGAATTAAATTTTAGATAATATATCAGCACTACGAAACATTCTGCTCCTTATTTCAGTACCTTATTCAAAGTCTGCTGGAGTTGGTGGCAGTCTTTCAGTAGCTTTTCAATGATTAGATCAAGTCCTATTAAAATTATATATCAGGTAGGTTGAACATTCATAACCTAGGAATTTAGGCTCAAATCTTCATCAGGCAGATAGGCACCTAAGACCCATCTGGTCCTTGGTCTATGAAATGTCTTTGACTATCCTATTACTTTGCTTTTAAAGCAGTTTTCACCTCCATTCAAGGATTTTTTTTTAATATATATTAAAATGTAATATTCTAACAAACGCAAAAAAAAGTGATAAAAAGAAACCTGGTCTAATAAAAATCTTAATAAATTCATAATGAATTGAAAATGAAGGACACCTACATTAAAATAATAATAAAAAAATAGGGCAATAAAACTGTGAATTAAATATTCTCTATTTTTATATTGATTTTGAAACCTTCTGATTGGGGAAGAAAAATACAAGCTTAATAAGAATTCTACAATATGAAGAAGGAGTAATCTAAGACATTTTCAGAGTGATAGTTGCAAATAGAAATATCCCCATCAACCGTGATAGTCACCTGGCCAATTCATCAGGCCAGACCTTTCCTGTGGTGCATTTGTCCCCAGAAATGAATGCTCAAACTGTGAGCAGAGCAGCAGTTTCTCAGTGCAGTGCAAGGAGAGTGAATAGAGACAGGCATTCACAACAACTCGAAGTAGGACAGACCTATTATGTTCATTGCTTGTGGTGTTAAAAACCATTCTTCAATTCAGGTGCAGAAAACACAGCAATTTGTCCAGTTCTTAGGCTACGCATAAACACAGAACCATAGATCCATGGGGAGCACCACTGGTGACCAGGCACCAGCTGGATGTAATTCTAGATTGCACTCATCCAAGCCATTTACAGCCAGTTTCTCCAGGAGAATACTGTGGCAAACGGTGTCAAAGGCTTTACTAAAGCCCAGGTAGAGTCCGCATCCTCAGCCTTTCCTTCATCCACTAATCAGGCCATCCTGTCATAGAAGGAGATCGGGTGGGTCAAGCAGGACTTGCCTTTCACAAACTAATGCTCACAGAATTGCACAGTGAAAGGAACTGCAGGCTACAAAGAAGACATATATCATCCACTAAGCTGCTACAGAACAGGTTTTCTTTTTTTCTTGTTTTGTTTTGTTTTTTGTTTTGCTGTTGTTGTAGTTACTTTTTTATTTAAGAGCATGATAAAGTCAGGAGAGGAACAACTTTACCCCTGCCTGTGTAATGGGATGCCAACATTTTCTGCTTCCTTTGTCATCAGGCTACTTTCTCTTATTGGTCTGGTAACTCTTGTTCACCACAAGAAATGTAGCTTCTAAACAATTACTGATGAAATTAAAGCAAGATATTCAGATTTGCGTGACTCTTCTTGAGGCAGAACTGTGTCTCATTAATGAGCTGTGTTGCCATACTGAGGTTAGTAAATAACATTAACCCTAATTTAATGGTCAAGAGAATGAGGCAAATATTAAGAGCAGAAAGTGCAACTTCACAACTAGGTAGTGAGTCAGGAGTAGAGCAGAACAGAGTACATGTATTTTCTTTCCCTGGTACGTTCCTGTTACTTCATCCTCTCTTTTCAATACTAAGTATGGCACTTTGCCACACAAAATAAAATCGAGGGAAATATAGACCCCTCTCTTAAAAGCTTTGTGTGCTTTTGGGTTTTTGTTGTTTGGGGGCGTTTTGGTTTTTTTTGTTTGTTTGTTTGTTTGCTTCCTTGTTTGTTTTCTAGCAGTGTACCATGACTTAGCAGAACAATTAAAAAAGAAAAGGAATTGGGGGGGGGAAGAAAAATCAGTAGAGTACTTTTTATTAATTGGGTCAGATTATCTACCTGTCAGCAAAAGGGAAAAACATACATTTGGCATATTGCTGCTGAGCATGCTTTCTATTTCATCCCAGTGCACACCTCAGCTGTACCCAGCATTTAATAAGCATTATGTTTGGTGCCCTTTAAAAAAAAATTATTGAATTATTGCTCTTTTTATGGTTCTATAAAAGCCTTTAATAATTTGGGGGCAGCAGCTTCATCTTGCCTGCCTGGCCAATCCTCACTGTGTCATTAAATTATTCATGCAGGTTTCAGTTAACTTTGTTTACTGTGACCAGATCATGGTGTCTTTGGTTTGGAAAGTGGAAGCCAAGTAAGTGCATTTATCTGATGGTTTCTGAGCATGAATGGGTTGCAGAGGGGATGGCAATGGGGTGTAAATCAGCAAAGACTTATGTAAAAAAAAACCTCAGAAAACCACAGGGAAGAAAAAAAACCTCACAAAAAATACAGGCAAAGGGAGCATTCGTATGAAATTCTTTTTAATAACTACCCAAACTGGCCTGGAGGACACAGAAGGAAAGGAGGGACTCAGAAGAACTTGCTTTGGCACAAAATCACCAGACCTTTTTTTTTCACTGCTAAGGTTTCTGTGAGTAAGGACCCACAGAAGTCAAAGTAAAGAACTTCACTGAGGATTAAGACAGGATTTTGGATTTCTATAGTTACGGGTAGTAAGAGTGAAATCATTCTGTTAAATGTGCTGCAGTTTATTCAAGACCTTCTTTCCTTCACAGGTAGAGAAAATGGGTTAATTTATAACATTTTCCAATAATAGAATTGACTTACATTAGTCTGAAGAAAAGTAAACCTCTAGGATAAAACAACTTTATCCCATGACGTAATGAAAAGTGCCATTCAATCTGTTTGTATGTGAGATCTACCCCCACAGCCTTAAAACCACACTGCTCTCAACTTTGAGCTGCAGGATTCATTTTAGTATCCTTAAGATGCAGCTTTGATGAGTTTTCAGTAAATAGCTTGTAGAAAAAAGCATTTGAAAAAAAACAAAAAAACCAACAAAACAACCATAGGTTTCTATGGTTATCAGCTTAATAAGTAGCTGTGTAACTGAAATGCAATTTTTCAGCCAAGGACTCTCTTGTTTGGGCTGAAAGTCTATAACAGTTTAATAAATTACTTCACTTGAATTGTGTTGTTTTCTGGACCTGAGAGATTGTCCTTTTTGAGTTTCTGGGAGGTGGAAATACTAAAAAAAGAAAAAAAAATCAGTTGAGTTGAAAAAAGCGAAATGCTTAAAAATTTAAAAAAAAAAAAAAAAAAATTAAATGCTTTTTAGTACCTACACACAGAGATTTTGGACTGGCAGCACTTGTTATTTTCTACAACAGACACAGACCTGGAAAGAAGTTGTCATGTTTTTCATTGTTTGTTTGTTTGTTTTCTTGCTTGCTTTTCCATCAATGATTTTTTAAAAAAATTATTATTATTATTATGTTTAATGAGTGTGAGGTACATCATTTAAGGAAAAAAAAAAAGTCAAAAAACCAGTGTACTACTAGATGCAATCTTAGTCCTCACCAGAGCATTATTAAATGCCTCCTGCTCCAGGAATTTGCCTCATGTCTATCATGTTTTGCAATTTACTTCTCCCTTACTATTGATAACAAGTTGTCCTCATTAAAATTCACTTTTCCTCAGTGGAAAATCCTCTTTTTTGTTATTTTAAGTTGTTCTTTCCTTCTGTGGTGACGAGGCACAATCTCAACTGACAGACTGTATTTTAAGTAGCTGAATGTTTGGATTATTGCAGAATTTTTAGAGTCTTGAGTTATGTCAGACACTAATTTCAGTAATGGGGCCCCACCATGCAGGTACTGGCAACAAAGACAGACACTCAGTGCCCTGAACAGAGCACTATTAAAGTCTGATTCACTGTAGGATTTATTCAATCACTTCTCCATCAAAAACTT
The DNA here is from genome assembly GCA_013397895.1 of Origma solitaria. Classification (NCBI taxonomy): domain Eukaryota; kingdom Metazoa; phylum Chordata; class Aves; order Passeriformes; family Acanthizidae; genus Origma; species Origma solitaria. The sequence goes on along the minus strand of VZRL01006829.1, from coordinate 231,707 downwards.
CAAAGACTTATAAAAAGGCAAAATTGAAGTCAAGCTGCGGTGAATCAGGTCCCTATATACACTAACCTTTAATTTAAAGCATACCAAAGAAATGATGAGTTGTATCTCAGGCCATGGGGAAGGGAAAACGTTTAATGATCATCCATGGCTTAGACAAACAGCAGAGAAGGAAAGCATCTGGGAAAGGCACATTGACTAAGAGCAGAGGACATAACCCGCCTCATATCTACGCATGGCAAATCAATTTAATGTCTTTCATTACTGCTTGAAAACAGAAACTTACATGTGAACAATAAACTTTAATCTGGTTGACAACAGCTTAAAAAATGCACTGAAAGCAAGTTTCGGCTGCATGACATACTTTATGACACTTATTAAAAAGACATACTTGTAAGTCAATTAACCTGCCCAATGGTACATTTTAACTTGTTTTCTATTAGGAAAGGCAGCAAAAGGGCAAAGTTTTTCATTTGGGAAAGTTCTAAGTTGATTCCTTTTCCTTCTTTAAGTGAAGGACATTGCTGGTGTCATCATTCCTAACCAGTCCAATATGAAATATAAGCCATTGGTGTCCACCAACCCATATTGTCACAGGTAATGGTTGCTTATTCCCTAAAACTTTATAGTCATTGCAGTTTGATATGGTAATTCATTAATTACAGTAATGATGACACCACAGGATGAGGCAGTTAACAAGACACATCTATCTGTATATTACAGAGAGCATCATTTGCACCCAACAGAGGTAAGGTCGCAAAAGCATTTTAACTGAGCTTCTCTCATCCCAAAATTTTCCTAAACTTTCCTAGGTGTTCTTGCTTCCATTCCATTTCCTATCCCCTTCCCTCTTTGTAAAGTCTGTGCTGTTAAAATATAAGTATGCACACAAACACACACAGATATAGTCTGTATAAATTTAGTTTATAAAATCTCTGTATAAAATATATACATGTACATAGCATGTATAATCAAATATATGTATACCCTGCATTTATTACAAACATGCTTCATTTATATCTGATATGTGTTTTTATATATATATATATATATCTATATATACATAAAAACTCATAAGTACAAAAACATACATAAATATTTTGTCTACATTAAAAAAAATAAAATTAATTGTGATGTGATTTCTGGAGGTTTAGGTCTATGGTAACTTATGTTTGGAAAGGCAAAAAGGGAGGGGAGGAGAGAACTAAGATTTTCTCCCTTTGTGAAAGTATTTTGCATTACACCTTGACTCATGATATAGGGAGCTGTCAATGGGTAATGTAGACCAACATAAATGTAGACAGGACAGGGTTTTTTTGCCCACAGTACTGTGACATCAACAGAACAGGTGGAAAAAAAAAGGCTAAATAAATGGCATATCTCACTGCATTGTGATGAATTTAACTTGCAATGATTATTCCAGTCTGGATTCAGAGGCACACTTTAGCTCTGCATTCTGTCTAACTTGCATGCTTTTAAGACATCTTTCTACTTTTCCTACTATTAAAATCCTAAAGTCAACACCAAAACTGGTTGATCTGGTTGGAGTTTGTCAACTAAGAACAGCGAAACTACTCAGTTATGTTTCATGTGTGTGTCAGACCAGGTACACCAATGGATTCAAGTTCACTGATGCTGAATGTGCTTGAAGTTAGCCAAAATCACTTTGATCTGCAAGTAAAAGTTCTTGCAAGGCTTGTAAATATCCTGATTTTGGTAGGATTAAAAGTAAACTTTTTTCTTATTGGATATTTGATGATTTTGCATCATGTCTCTGCCTAGTCTTGGAAGTGTCGAACCAGAACAGTACGTATTTTAATTTCTATGATAAATATTAGAGGACAAGAAGACAGTTTGGGAGCATGGATATACACATATTTAAGCTATATGCTGAATTACCCCTGAATGACTATTATTTTTGTGTCAGGGTTCTGTTTTCTTGCTCTAATCGCCTACAACTGAAATTTGTACAAATATTTAGAACCCTTCTAGTTTCTAATCACAATGGATTGCTGTGTAACTTCATATATTTGCATTCTTCTCCAGAATATTAGCAAGGTTATATTCCAACACTATCCTAGCTTCTTATGGAACATCTGATTCACTGATTATGGGGTGGCCATAAAGAACAAGTGGGAGGCGATGGATTCCTGCAAAAGTATTTTAAAAAGTCCTTTAGGATTTATATTTTCTGAGTCTGTCTCTTTTGAATGAGCTTCTTTCTTACTGTGTATTTTTAGTGTCAGTAATTATATATGCGTGAACATATTTTTGAATACATATGCAGGAAATAAACTTGAGCAATCTGTAAGAACAGGGGAAGGCCTCTGAGCGTTCCATGGCTGGGTTTCATCAAATATCAAGGAACAAGTGAAAAATAAATGAGTCAGGTACTCACTAAGTGGGTACCTAGCCTATAGTGGAAAAAGTGGGGAAAAAAAGAAAAAAACCCCTTCCACTTTTTAAAATGCATACAAAGCAAGCCTCAGAAGGGCCTACAAACTCAAATGCTCTCAAGAGGGTTTGGGAGGGAAAAGCAACTCTTTTTTATCTTCAGGTTTTTTCACTTTATCTCACTTTCTCGAATGCTGGATGTTGACCCTTAGAGGGTCATGGAATCTGATTTATTGTACTGTGTTTAAATCAGCAAAGTCAGTTTCTCAAAGCTGTGCTATGAATTGCTGCTAATCTTACTTGAATGTACCTACCTTCCTCTTCCTCCTCTCTTTCATGTTTGTTTAGAGTGAGAAAGATTAGGTATCAGGAAGCCAAGAACATAAAAGATGTCACAATAATAAGAGTTGGCTTCTAGTATAGTGTGTAATTTTCCAAGTACACATGGTGTGATGGTGAACTGAATTATTACTTTTCTTTCCTTTTTCGCTTTCTTTGTTTCCTTTCCTTTTTTTTTTTAAATCTAACCATCAGTGAATGATCAGGATTTCTATAGTTTCTGTCATCTAAATCTAATTTAACCACTTTTAATTTTTTTTCCTTACTATTTCCAAATGTCAAAATATCTGAGAAAAATATACGCAATGTCACAAATGACCAGGAAAAATCAAAGCAACTATAATGTATTAAATTAATCAATGCTAACTTGTGGAAAGAAATTCTGTATTTTGGTACATGGTCATTAGAGAAATGGTATTAAAAGTGAGACTACTTGGATTGTTGGAGACACAACTTTACATTAGTATTTCTTAGTTCCACACTGATAATGGGAACAGAAAACTAACAATGTTAAATAGGTCAAGAAGCAGACAAATACCTGGTCATATTTAAGATAATTTATTTTCTATTTTTGACCATTGGCTAGTAGAGAATGGGGAATTTTATCATGGCTCCCAAGCTAATAATGTGCATTGGTCAGAGTGAACTAAAATCATAGAACTGGTTCCTTTGCCCCAATTTATTTTTTGACCACTTCCTTTAAATTCTAGACAAAGGGAATGCTTCTGTTTGTTGTGGAAGGTTAGAAGTGACTTTGGTTGATGGGAAAGAGTGAACAGTATTTTTTCTGCTAAATGTCAGTAATTTAATTTAGGAACTTGCATTAATAAGCTCCTAAACTTCCCAGTTGTACCTTTCAAGTCTTATTTTCTAAGGTGGAGACCAACATTGCTGCAATTAACCCAAGCAACTCACGTTGGATAAATCTGGTTTAAATTCCAGCACAGCTTCTGAAGACAACAGATGTTGTGCCATAATCCAAAGTGGGATTCTGAGTTTGCAAACCAAGGGCCTGCTCTGAAACATGCATTTGGGGTGAGGATGATGAAGTGGGTTTGAAAAACCTGTTTGGTTTATGCCATCTGACATTTGCATCATTGCTCTAAGCACTTGAAATATTACAGCATAAATCCAAGGAATGATCCTGCCATATTTCCATGTGGCACAGGAGCTTATCAGGATCCTTTTTAATGTCTATATCCAAATAATCAACAACAGAAAATGATATCTATCTGGAAATGAACAAGAACCCTTTGGGGTAGAGTTAATAACATAACACAAGTGACTATCATTTTTTTTATTACTGCAATAGATTAAAAATAGAAACAAGTCTCAAAGGCTACAAAGCTTACAGATCTAGAAGGGAAGAGATAGCAGTGTAGATTCTTCTCCTGTGCCAACAGGTCTTTCACTGTGTTCTAATACATCACAGTAAAAATGTTGTAGGTAAATCAACTGTTTCAGAATAAGCATGTGAATGTGTGACTCCCTGTGAGAGAAGTTTGCTATTTTTTAGACCATTTTGACAGTAAAAATTGTTTTTAATAAAGCTGGCTAAGATTATGCTTTATTGTACCCGTTTTGGGGATTTTAAGGATGGTGTAGGTATTTGAAATTCTCTGACTTTACTGTTAAAAGGGATGCTTCCAACAGCACCACATTATCCCTTGTGAGCTGCAGATTTTTTGCCTTAAATCTTTCAGAACGACATTAAAGTCTTTGCACAATGAGTTAAAGCAACACAGACTCCAGAACCCTGGTAAACCAAACATTTAAATAGTCATCCTTAACTCCCTTTCTGTCCATCCATCCTAACTTTGACATTTCAGCTTTCAACAACTTACTAATGGGTTTCGGTTTTGTTTTGTCACAGTTGTGGTTTTTGATGTGGTTTTACTTTTCTTTTAATTCCTACTTACAGACCGTAGTAGTCAGCACCTTACTTTGACAAAGGAAACAGACTGAACCACTCTATTTTCTCATTATTAAGAAACTTCTAAAACCCTCTGATCACCTGGTATCCATAAGATTATACAAAAATTTTACCCCAATGGAATAATTCATTTTTCTAGTCCTATACCCTGCATAAATAATTTCCTTGTCTTTTATCTAGTTGTTCCTATATTTAGCATAGCAGCCTACACTATGGCAAAGATTGTCTAGAAAAGTCTGTGGTGCAGAATCAAACCCACAAAGGCAAAAACTACCACTCCCTTTGGCAGTTTGTTCCAAAAATTTGTTTATCTAGTCTTGTTAAATATGAGAGCCTGATTTCTTGTTTGAATTTAAGTCCAGTGTTTAACCATTGGCTTTGCTATTTTACTCTGTTGAATGAAACAAATTTTCAAATTTCCGGTATTTTCTCCTCTTTACGTTTGCATTTTCTATTTTAAAACATTTCTTCCAGTCCTTAGGCCCTTTTTATTGTGGCACTTTTCTACACTTAAACTAAGTGGCCAATGTGGATAATTCAATTCTGTGTAATATGTCACAGCCGGTCTTCCCAAAGCAGTGCCTGCTCTCCTCTGTAAGAATAGCCTTGTCTCTTTGCAGGGAAGCACTTAATGGGAGAACTGAGTGGTCTTTCTTTCTTTGTTAATTTTGTGATTGGCATGATGCCACTGCCCCCCTCAGATTCTACTTTTCTCTTTCTGTACCTATGGCTTAAATGTGCATTTCTGCAAAATTCAAGGGCTTTCTTTTAATATACCAAATTAAGATACATTTCTTTTTTAAGTAGGCTCAGATTATTTTCTTGTATTTGTTAAACAGTTGTTCTTTCATTCAATAAATACTTTGCTGATATCTCACACTCATTGCTTTTTCAATGGAATCTAAGTTTCTGCCCTTTCCAGATATATTATGAAGAATGATTTAGAGAATTATTAATAACTACCATATTGGTGTGCCATATTAAACCAAGAGGATTTTATTGAAGTTTCTTTCTGAGGCACAGAGGAGTGAGGATTGAGAGGGAAAGAATTGCTCCTGTGGATAATTTACTTCAGGATGTTGTAGAAAAGGACAAGTCTCAGGGAGAATTTAAATATCTTGTCACCTCATGGGTAGTATAAACAGTCCTATAAATAAGTGGGGGGAAAAAAGAGAAGTTGTCATTAAAAGAAGAAGGTGCTGAAATAAGTAAGAATGAAATTGCCTTCAAAATCAGGATTATAGGACATAATTCAATAGTCCTGCATTAATTTTAATGTGGGTCAGGGACCTGGATAAAGTGTAGATTGCTCTCACCTCATCTGACCACAGAAAGAGACGGTCTGATAGATGGTGAGATTCATTCAGCACATTCTTATATTTAGGCTCTAATATCTGTAATAAACAGCTCTACAACATGTCCCTTTTGTTGGAAATACATCACCAAGTGCGTGACAGGTAGCGTGAAGTTTCCTACCCTACACAAAAGCCCTATTGCCTCTGGTACAGACAACACAGATGTTTCACTCTGTTTCAACAAGAATTATTATTCTGGTTGTGTCCGTTGTGACTTTTGAGCAGTGAATTTTAAAGTCATAACCACAACAAGCCCCACAGACCCCATTAAGTAGGAAATCTGAGAAGGCCATCCAGGGCTTTCTAATATAAAGCATGGGGCTTTGCAATGAAAGGCTGAATGCCATCCCCTTTCAAGGAGGCAACAAGAGAGCTCTGAACTGGTAATATCCAACTGTTAAGACTAAATCTGAAGCTGTGTGACATCAATAGAGAAACTTCATGGATTTCATGGGGCCTTGGATTGGACACTTACGCACGTTCAGCAAAGCACTTGCACATATGCAGATGGTCCTTATTCTCCAAATCATTTAAGGACACACTGAACTTTCAGTAAGTGCTTACAGCTCTGTTGAAGTCAATTTAAGCATATTTTAAAGCGGTTTGTTGAACTGGGAGGAAATGATGAATCTGGGCCTCAGTGAGTTTTATGGAAATGCATGATGTACTTAAATTTAACATATTTATGTAGTAAACTCTCAAATTTCTCCACTGAGTCCAATTGAAAAATGAATAATACATAACCTCTGGCCCTGTGCTTCCTTTGAGCTAGAGAGGCCAGCAGCCCAGAAGCTAAATGGTTACCTATTTCTATGCCAGACTTTTCCTCAAATCCCAGCAGGAAGTTTCTACTTAATGGAGAGGCTAAACTACGGTATTCAGCTTTCTATTTGTCTCTTGCCAGGAGTACGGAAAACCACAAGTGGAGCTTCAGAGGGGGAAGAAAAATTAATAAATTTGTTAATTTTATTTGCACCATTTCTGACTAGATCAATTCATATGCTCTCATATGATTGCCTTTGTATAAATTGGACTCAGAAGTTGACAACTTTCATAAACTTTGTGTCAGTGAGAAATACCAGTTACATATAAAACTTAGTGGTTAATACAGTTTTTATTTTATTGCTAAAAGTTCCTGTGTAGCTGAGATGATTTAAGCAGTCAGTAAGTTTCAAGGGATAGTGCATAGTAAAATGAAGAACAGTGTCTTCCTCTCCTCTGTAGCTCTTAATTTTGCCAAGAAATGTATTTCTTCCAACATCCGTTTTTGTAACAGGAACTCAATTCAGTGAAGAAAGAAGGAAGAAAAAAAAACCCTAAAATCTGACATGAGCTTTTTGGAAAGACCGACTTTTATTTTATTCAAATATGTATGCAAGGAAAAAAATAATCATGCAGTATTTTTATTTGAATGAGATTTATGGGGCACTTCTGACAACTCCCTAAACATTGAAATGCACTTAATTCTGTGAGTGATCTCCAGAGCTTCAGATTTGTTTCCAGCCATTTCTTGCCTTATGCTGCTAAATTCTATAACTTTGCTTGCCAGGCAGCATTTAGTAAAGCAAATGAGATGGATTTATCTATGCTGAAAATATCCAGAGTTCCTGTTACTGTTGTTAAAGCCTTAATATTGTAAACACTGATGTATCAGATTTACCTATGTAAGTCAAATAGGATGACTCACAAGAATGAAACAGGATAGCTAAGTATCAGGTGTATAGGTATAGGAATAAATTGCTGCCTTGCTCTATGCTATGCAATTTTACAGACTAGACAGAAAACTGCTGCTCCAGATATGCATTTGTAGGTACTTTCCATTTCACTGTTGTCAGAGGCAGCAAAAATATCATGCTGAACGCAGTGCAAATGATACCATAAAGTAATTGATATTATTAAAAGTGTCTTTCTTCTCATTGTGAAATTCAGCATTTCTGTGAGTTAATAACTCAAGGAAGCGAATGGCTGAAATAAGTAGTACTGAAGGGAATATCTTTCTTCAGATCAGAATCTGGATGAGCAGGAGAACTTATATGGATATACTGCAATTATGGGGTTTTTTTATTGCTATTAAACATTCTTTGTAAAGCGTAAAAAAAAAAAAAAGGCAATGAAATGGTGTCATTTTATGAATTATTTTTTCCTCAGCCATGGCTAGAAGCCAGATGAAAAGCACTTAGAAAATAAGGCAGCTCTGGCAAAAGTTTTGTGGACATGTAGCAAGAGAAAGGATGATTTCAGAGACATTATTATCTTTGTCATTTTAATAGAGTTCCTGGCCCTGCATTAACAGAAAGTGACTCTGAGAGATATTTACCATAGTCACCTGTCATCTGTATATACTAATATCTAGGGTGTGGGAGATTTTCACTAAAGGCAAGTTGCAGGGCTGGCCTGAAGCTATATGATGGATTTTGTAAGTATTTAGGAGGCCTTTGAGACCTATATAAAATCTGGAACACAGACCTACTTTCAGGCTTTCTCCCACTTGGGTAGCCCTTACACTCACCAGATTTGTTTTGATACATCAGTGCTCACAGCTGAATTACCTGCGTTGTCCATTTAAGAATTCTCTGAGCAGTCCATCGCATTGCAGACTGTGACACCCCCCTTGATATTATACACAAAAAACACTCTCTGCAACCCCAGTTAAAAAATCAAAGTGGGAATCCTAATATCAGGAGTTATTACCCCAGACAAACTAACAAGTGCCAAATATTTTGTCAGATAAAAAGTAAAAAAAAAATTCTGGAGTAAGATGACATTTAACAGACATCATGCTATGTCGAAAACAATGGCTGGAATACATTTTGCCTCTCCACAGCTGCATAAACGGAAATAATGGTAATGCATCCCCAGGATTTTCATGTCTGTTAATCCTGGGTAGCAATGACACAATTTAATTTAAGGTGTGAAATACTGTCATTTTTCTACATGTCTTTGTATACACATATATATACATAAATGAGCCCAGGGCCGTGTAGACGTAGATACATACTTGTGATTTTAGTAAATATATATTACTTTTCATTTTTAGATCAAAAAATACTAAAGAAGAAGACAAGTGTGAGTCCTGCTGTTTTACACTTGGAGAAATAAAAGAAGGTGGGAAACAAATTACATAGTCACTTCTTAAACTGGGGAAAAAACCTCAAAATCTTGTTTCTCAACTGCAGGCTCCTTCTATCCACTTGGAACCATTGCTTCTCGTAATTCAATCCCAGCTATTGAGTGTAATAGAAAAGCATGGTAAAACTTGTATCACTTCACAAGTGTTCACTTCACTGTCCAGGTTGAAAAAAAAAAAAAGGGGAAAAAAAAAAGAATAATAACAAAACTGCTTCACACTGTAAAACAAAGTCTAATATTAACAAAAGACTTGAACACTAGTTGTGGATCTCACAGGCATTTGTACCAGGGCTGCTCTTCTCCTCCCTACTCCCTGATAATTAACCGTCATTTCTGCATTTCCTCATCTTCTTCGTATTGATCTTTCATCACATAATGGGTGCAAACAGCAAGAGGAAGGCTTAATAACAAACATTAAAATGAATAAATAATTGCAGCCACAAATCTTCCTCAACAAACTGATTATTTGTTCAGTGACAATATTACAAGAAATTGGCTTTACATAATTTAAAAGGACACTAGCAAGTAGGGATTTTTTTTTTAATAACGTTTTTCCACTCTACACTCTCTGAAAATGTATGTTGGGGGCTGGTGGTCTTTTTCTTTAAAAAAGTACAAGGGCTTAACTTCCCAACCACTTTTCCAGCATCTTCATTTTATCCAGTCATTTCTGAGGAGGTAAGAATGGCTTATCAGTGATCAGGAATGAATTACCTTTCTCAGAGATCTGCAAGAACACTGACCCAGAGTGTTTGCATGCCTGATTTTCCTTTCTTGAACTTGGGTATCTTACAGGTCTGAAGGTTGAGAGCTTTAAGTAGATCATTGAGTGGAGACAAAATGAAAAGACTGAAGGAGAGGTCAGGTGAAGAGACCTTGGGTGAGGAAAAACCTTTCCATGTGGAATGACATGAATCCATTCATCCCTTCTCTCTGATGAGCAGTGATGCTGGGATATCCTCACAGCCACATGACGGGACAGGAGCAAGAGAAGTTTTTGGACTCCTGCAATCCGCAAACTCAAGGGCTCTGGCCTCCTCTTCTGCAGGTCAGAGTTCAAGTGTGTGCACTGACCCTTGCATAAGGCACGCCCTTAATGTTGTCATTAGGATGGCTGAGGCTTTTGTGTAAGTGACTCAGTGCTACTAAGAACAGTTCTATCATCCATAGCTGAAATAAAATGCTGGTGAACATGTGGGAACATCAGCCCTCAGTGAGGGAATTCTGTACCATGGTATTATGACAGGTCTCCAGTACAAACTTGATACATTACAGTTAATTCAGAAATTCACCTTAATGCAATCACCCTTACCACAGAGACTACAAGTAACAGCAGGGTATCAAAGTTTGTTACTGCACATAGTCTCTCGCCTCATTGCATGCTACCAGCCATTTCAGAGCTGTCATGGGTCTGATAAAAACACGTGTGACATGTCCCAGACACCCAAAATGAGAGGACTTTGAAGGTGAGAGGTGAAGTGTACTTTATTCACTAACATACTTCTCATTCAAAAAGCTCCATAACAAGATGTCTACACTATGAACAAGTAATGACCTGAAAACAGCACGATTTACAGGATGATATGCTGGCAGAAAGTTTTCTAACACCTCCCAGAAGTGCACTTTCCAGAAACCCACTGTACACAAACATAAAGGTCTGCAATCTGTCAGTTAATATTAATGTGGTCATTTGCTGGTAAGTTGTAATAACATGATGCACATGGGACTTGCTACACTGACCTTTTTGGTGGAAGTGATTCATTAAATGGTCACTCATTTAGACAGCAGTAACTATTTGCACAGCTATTAACATTTTAGAACTTAACTAGGTATTTATTGCTTTCAAAAAGATTTTTTTTTACCAAGGTTAGCTGAAGACCAGATTTTTCATTATTTAATAAAGAAAAAAACCTGAAACATTACAGAGGGGTAGGACACTTATAAGAAATGTCTAACTTCAGATTAGTCTAAATGTCTGAACTATTATCTGTGTTCTTTTGTGCCCGTGACTACAAATCATTGCTTTCGCTGTCAAAGGCTAAACCAAAATCTTTCTTTCTTTCCTGAGGTATTCCTACCTCCTGTATTTCAACACTACTTAAAGAGAAGAGAGAAAATATTGAAAGTGATGAGAGCTATTAAGTCACTAACATACCACCTGAAACAAAGATCCACCAACTTCAATAGGTACCTGCTTCTGTCACCAGGTTTACCTGACTTTTGCCAATCTGGTTTAAAATTTGCACAAACCTAAAATAAAATATAGATACAGAAATTCTCATACAAACTTACTTTAACAAATTTCTAACACAAACAAAGTAATTTTTCTTGGTGTCCTTACAGCTCTGAGCTTTTGCTATCCCTCTGGGATACTTTTGAGACTGAAATATCTTTTTCACACTCAGCCTTTTTTTTTTTTTCCTTTATCTATTCCCTCAGCCTTCTGGCCATAGGTCAGTGCAAATGGGTTGTTACTCTCATCTACACTCATTTTAACTCCCTCCACCCTAAACTTGTGGGATGGTCTGTATATTTTGTGAAAAAATTAGAAATGTGGGTGAAATAAAGAAGACATTTTGGTCTTAGGGTGTGTGAGAGAGCCACTGGTGACTGCAGTAAGATTTCAGTCTGGGCAGCAACAAAGTGGAATTCTGTACATGGATGTGGGGAAATAACACCTTCTTTCATTTAATTTTTTTTGTTCCACATTTGTAGATATTTGACCACAGTTCAGTCACAAAACGCAGTGTCCCTTTGAGCCTTGTGTGACACAAACATTTATATATTTTTGTTTTCTTTTAAATTTCAATGTAACCAAGAATTTAATAAGCCTGAGACATGAAACAGGAACCTCGAGTCACAGCCTCACCATTCAATCAGCAGCAGTATCCTTCCAGAAGAGTGGCATCTTTTCAAATTTCCCAGTGTACTGCCTCCAGAGATGGTGTGATGAGGCATGCCATACATGACCAGCCATCAAATATTAAGAGCGACCATAGGAGCGACAAGACTGTTCAGCTGAACAGTTACAGTCAGTCTGGTTAGCAAGGCATCCTTTTTTGCTTCCCAATGAACTGTTAAAGGGCTCGTGTTTTTGCAAGCCTCTCCAGTGTCTCCTCTATTTGCAAAAAGCACTTGCATTAAAGCAAATCTAGGAAAACACAACTCCACCGGGAAGTGGAGCAGCCATGCAAAATCATTATTCTAACAGCCCTAAACACTCCAAACTAGACTGTTGTTTCATAACGTGTTGATCACAGCAAGTCTGAGTGGCATGTGCATGTGAGGGAGATAGATGGTACATTTGCTTATAAATGAAGTGGGGAAAACAGTTGGGGAAAATAAGCTGTTAGCTTGGCCCACGGGAGAGCAGAGTTCAAGTCCTGATTTAACCACACAAACATCCACAGACTAATGCGCCACTTTGCTCGCTCATGCCTCACTTTGCTTTTCCAAAATGACTGTGATAGTTGCCTTTCCACATTGTTATTAAAAGACAGCAAGCCCTTTTTTTAGCTTTCACTCGCCGTAAAACACTTAGTGGTGCACAAACACATAGATTGACACTTCCATGTGAAAACAGCTTAAAATGACTAAGCCCCAGTTGTAAAATACATATACAAAGAGATTAAAAACTGTGGTAACAGACAGCCCACAAGTTAGTCATATTATTATGCCAGCATAAAAGAAAATAATAATTAAGAATGAAAATAAATATGATGCAGTTCTTGCATAAGACAAACTTTACCACATGAATTCTTCAGTGTTTTCACAACTCTTGCTTTGCCTTTATTTTTTTTAGCATTTAGCAACATTATTTCATGAGAACTTTACACTATGTTCAATACTAATGGCATAATTAGTGGTGGAAAATACTTAGTTGTCACCTTGTATTTATTTATGTTCCTAGGATCATGTAAAGTTCTGCTACATTAAAATTTAATTTGAAAGCAAAAGAATTTTATTCATTTTTCAGTGTAATGACCATTTCTGCTTGGCTTATATGAATGCTAAAATATTGTTTGAACACATTTTTCCATTTGTTTTCCAAGCATTTATGTAAACTCCTAAAGAAAACAGTGCAATGCTTTGTTGGCTGACTATTAGACAAAAGAATTGTAGACACATATTTTATTCTCACCATCTTGTCAGGAAATGTTCGCAGTCCCATCCATTATTTAGCACTTAATTTGTTAATCAATTGATTGATTGATTTGGGGATATTTTACACTGGGATTAACATGCACACACACAAAAATCTTGTCTCTATGGTAAATTCAGGAAAATTGTATCAGAATGTAAAATGCTCTGATGTTTACAGATGTAGATTGAATCTGTCATGGGTTGGCAACTACTGAAAATAATTCATTGCTTTGAACATAAATGTTTTGGATCAAACCTCAAAGCTTATTTGATTTGGTGTGATTATTCCTTCCATGTTCAAAAGAATGTGAAGCCATTCTATGGGTAGGAAAACTGTGTTTAATGCATCATTTCTTCTGAAGAAATTATTTCCCAGTCTAAAAACAAAAGAAAGTTACTGTTAATCTCAGAAGCCCAATGTTCTACAATGCTACAGTGTTTGAGGACTTCAGATCTTTTCACCATTTTTCCCCTCACAACACTGGGATAATGCTCTAGAAAGTCTTTTAATTGATAATTACCAGAATCTGGACATTTATGGTGCTCATTGCAGACAGGGCTGTAATCTGAGGCTTATATTTCTTGGTAACAGCACTGCTTTAAGCAACTCCCCATTTCCCTCCCGTGACCATTTGTGAGACTTCTCAGTTGCTCATGGTAATGGGGCGGGCTGATCTTTGATTAAATGGAATATGGATGCAGGTATGATCCTTGACTGGTGGATATTATGGATTCTCTGCAGCACAGAATTTAGAGAGTCACAAGTTCCCAGCCCTGGCTCTTAATGGTTTAGGCTCACTGTGCTTCCTCCTGTACTGCTGAGTCTCCTTCAAAAGTTAGCTTGGGTAATCTGTGAAAACTCGGTGGAGCTGCTGGGGCCCCTTTGGAGTCTCAGTCCGGATATATTCCCCCAATATATCCAACGGTGCAGTTCCAAGTCTGTAATACCAGAGATGGGGACCGTGTGATTTGCTCAATGTTTTACTGTGCTACTAATTCTTTAAACTTGTAGCATTTTGACAATTATGCCACCAGGGTTCTTGGGGGGTGTCCAAAACAAAATTACTTTTAACTTAGCTTTGGCTTGAGTAAACTGCTTCAATACAGAGCAAAAATAACTATGTTTATCTGACCGAAAAGCCTTTGTGCAGCTTTTGAACTTGCACAACAACAAATACGAAGAAGGATGTTGAATGGGACAATTGCATACATCCCTATCTTACCCATGTGTTTTCTTCATTTATTGCTTTTGATAATATTGCAGTTTTGTGTTCCATGTTCCCCTTTGTGTCGAATGTGTGATTGTGCACAAAGACAAGGACTCTCTTTTTGGTGAATAGAGAAAGAGAAAGAAGGACCTATTGTAAAACTGGGATGAAATCCAGCCACGATAGGCCAAATGTAATTGTAGGTTTCCAACTGCCTTTCACTGTGTTCTGCACATGAGCATCCAAGAGCGGAGCTGAGTCTCTCATATTTGGATTTTTTAGTGTAGCAGGTTGTATGTTGAGAACACTGGGACATGGACCAACGTGGGAGACAATCCAGAGCCTAAGAAAACTGCCACTGTGCTAACTGAACTGTCTGAATTAAATTTCAAATACCTCAGTGCTAGATGCTCGAGTGATTTCCACTTCCATCTGAATGTATTCCAGATTTACCATGAGGTTTACCTTTTGGTTTTGGAAACCCTTTTTCCTCTGTTGATTTGACTGTGGTAAAACAACTCACATATACAAAATCATATGCAAGTGAAAGGAAAAGAAATAGGCAGGAGAAGGAGGGGGGGAGGTGATGGGGACCAACAACTTGTTTATCAGATTCAAGTTGAACCATCTGTTGTTAATGATTAGATCTTCAGCTTCCAATTTTCATTTGAATGTTATTGCTCATTTCTAGCTGGGTACTGAAACGTCACTTACCAGTGCACACAGGATTCTAAATAAGAGACTATTTAGATTGGAAATCTGTTGGAGGAGGAAATTATGTTCCCTATTATATAGCAAAATACGTTTTCTAAAACTGACACTTTCTGCTATTGTGTTGTTGACTATTTAGGGAAGGAGACTCAAGGTCTGAGGCTGAAAAATGAATTCACTGGTGGTGCAAATTACATTTGGACGAGTGGGGGTTTGGTGAATGTCAAGGGTCCAGGTTCTGACCTCAGGCAAAATGGTGTAAAACAAGAAAAACCCAGAAGTCATCGAGTATTTATTCCAAATCTACAGCAAAGGGAAGGGACTCCAGTGGGAGTTTAAGATGGTGCGTTCTGTATCATGCTCCTAGCAGACAGCTTGCATTTTTTCTGCTTGTTTTCCCTATTTGTCACCCCTTTTACTTCCTTGTGCACATAGAGCAACACAACAGCAACTTTGAGTCTGGCTTTCAGTAACTTCCAGAATATGCTTGGATGTTTTCTGCAGCAGACCATAGGAACAACTAAACTATAATGTACCTAAATCTCCATTCATAAACCTGTGAATAGCTGTCTAGAAACACTTCAAGACAGTAATAATATTATCTATTTTTTATATTTTAAAAAGTCAAAAGTTACCACACTTATCTATTCCTAGAACAACTATTTTTCTCATGCCATTGTCTTTATATTGCTAACATTTCTGAAAGACAAAGATATGCTATTAGTTCTACTCAAAAAGATCATAAGACAATGTTTCTTGACATTATTTCCATTTGTAGCCCCTCTTTCTTTGATTGTCTATGAGCAATTAAAAGATGGCCTGACATTGTTTTAAAGATTTAAAATAAAAAATATAAACCAGGAATACATATATGCACAAAGGCAGACAAACAACAAAAGGAAAAACTAACCCCAAATCAATGAAATAAAGAACGAACAGTACAAAGTCTAGTCTCATTGTGAATCCATTGGATATAAAAATCATTGTGACAGCCTAGCACAAGATGAGCTATGTTTTTTGGCTTAGTTTCTTCTTCTTCTTCTTTTTCTTTTTCTTTTTTCTTTTTCTTTTTCTTTTTTTTCACCCCAAAAAAAAGAGGTTAGGTAGTCCTTTTGAATCAAAATTTCTCTTTACCAAGTGACAAAATTACTTATCAAATGACCCCTATAGCAGATAATCCAGAAGTATTATTTGGGCATTGAAAAATCCAGCAACAATATGAAACATTTCCTCATATTTTTAAGTTAAAAGAAGTAGCCTTCTCCAAAGCACCTTGGTGACTTCTGTATACACACATAAATCACAGAGGTACTTTAGAGTCTAGATCCCACTGGGATCCTAAATACTTATATGATTTATGAAAATAGGACGCATATGGCTGTGTTACTTAGGTAATTCAGAAAAAAATTGCTCCTAAAGGGAGAACTGATCTGGTTGGTTTTTGCAGTTACTTTGTTTGCCTGCAATCATATTTTACTTATGGAATCTTTGTGCTCTTATACTTGCGGGCTGTGACAGAACATTAATTTGCTATTTTTCACAGCTTGCATTCAGCCTATAGAATTTTTTCTATTGATTGCAGGTAATTAAATTGTATTTGTTTGTTTTCATCACTAATGTGGTTTCTATGGGAGTCTGACCTGCCATCTCTATGGTAAATATAATAGTTTTTTACCTATGCTGGACTTCAGTTTTAGCATCAAATAAACAGGACAGGGAGCACTTAAACAAGTTGGTGGTTTGCACTAAAAAAGTTGAAATACTTGGATTACTATGTTGAAAAGCTTTATCATTTATATTCTTCTTTTTTTATTTTTTTTATTTTTTTATTTTTTATTTTTTAAATCATGCCCTGAATAAAGAATTAGATGCTCTAATTTTTTGTGGACTCAGCTGTGCTTCTGTGTCTTGTATGTGGCAAGAAGAGACGCATCAACGCAAACTGAATTAAGTGCTGGGTGCAAGATAAAAGAATGCTGTGCAAAACTGAGAAATGTAAATCCTTATGGTTTCAGTGCAACGAAAGTAACATAAATATTAGAATTATTACTGTTATCCAACTACATACATGATAAACCAGTGAACAGATGTTTGCAGTCCTTCAAAACAATAAAACAGGTCTATGAATGTCACCTATATTGTATGTTAAACACTGTATAGTCACAAGGGTATACAAATACAGTATTTAAAAACATACATCTTCAACCGAAAATATTTTTTATATTGGTAACAACTGGGTTTGAGTCCTCTTTAATGTGTGAAAAGAGTAATTAACCCATTAAAAAACAAACAATGGATAGGTGTAGAGTGTAATAATGATATTTAACAGGAGGATCCATTTTGTGGTGTATTCAAAACTCATTAAATGAACAGGAAGGCAGCCATACCATATGCTCTCCAGAGTCAGGCACTTGGGAAGTGCAGTTTAACTGTGGTTTTACAAGAATGCTTGGGGGCATTCTGCACGTGCCTTATGCTGGGCCAGAGGGTGCTGGTATGGTCCCTGCAAGAGTGAGTCTGAAAACAGACCTATAACTATCACTGTGATGTGTCATTACCGTGTGGAGCTCCCTGGAGAACTTCAAGATCCAGGTGTCTTGGGGAAGGGCAAAATGTAGAAAACATGACCTGTGGGGGAAAAAACTACAGAGCACAAACTTCCGAATTCCCTTTTCTCTCTTAAGTGTGTAAAAACATCAGCCGAAAATATATCTAGATGTTGCAACACTTTAAAAAGGTCATGACATGACCGCTGACCTTCATCTGCTGACAGTGACATTTTAGCTGAAACAATAGAAACACACGTTTTTAATTTTGAGGGACTTGAGCTCAATTTTAATAGATAGTGAGCACTGCTAGTAGATCAACACTGTGAGGATTGCAAATCACCGAGAAGTGTGGTGTTATCTCCTTGTGTTTCATCTAAAGGATAATTTTAAGGGTATAAGTGGTCTATAGGCTGTACCTGTCTTTGATTAAAAGACAGTTTAACAGAGAAACATTCAATTTCTACAGAAGACCTTATTTGTGGTTTGGCTAAAACTTTCAGCCCTCAGTGTACAATGCTTGAATGTAAGTGTAATGGTTGCCATCATGGCCAGCACACTACTGTTTCAGCTGAGATGGTCTCCAGAATTAAATGCATGAGCAACTCCCTGCTTTGGAGTCAGGACTGAATAGCTAGGGGCTAAAATGTGCCTGTGCTGTCTGCAAACTGGGAAGAGCTGTCTTGTACAATTGCATTGAATTCTATGCATTTCTCATCACTGAGGTGCACTGCTTGGCTTCGTAAGACGAAAGTTTGTTCATAGAATCTTTTTTTTTTATTTAATATAAATACCAGGATAAATATGACTGATACCTTTGGGACCTATTCCCCCACTGTTCCTTGAGGCCGCTGTCTTGGGCTGGATCAGGAGACCACACCGGGGCTGGAGCAGCCTTCTGGTGTGTTCTGTCGGTGTCCCCAGAGTCTGGGTTCACCGCAGATGGGGTTAGGGTCCCCTAGCCAGAGGCCACGCTGTCCTTCTCAGCAGCCACCCTGCACCCACAAGCCGGAGGGAACAGAGGGAGGTTCCCTTGCCCAGAGCAATCAGACACAGAGGCACGCAGTGACCATCTGCCTGGGCTCGGGGCGAGAGACCCAGAGCCCAGCCGGACACCAGACTTTATTCTGAGGGTAACAACCAATCTGGGGATGGCACAGGAAAGGGTCAGGGAGGGACAAGGGTCAGGGACCAATTGGGAAGGAGGAAGGAAGGAGAGAGGGAGATATGATCTGCATTTATGGACTGAGGGACAGGAGTCAGAACTCAGCCCTTTCCTGAGGCAGTCCACCCTGGACCCCACCCCAGGGGGTTTCAGTCCCTGGGATTCCACAACTTCTGCAGGGGGGATGGAAGCCTTTGGGCTTGACCCACTGCTACAGTTCCTTTCAGAGTAAATGCAAAATAAAGACATTTAGAGAATTTAATTGATTTTCCAAATGCTTACAGTTTGGATGAAGCAAACACAAACAGAAAAAGCAAAAGACATCCCCCAAATCCAAATCTGAACATTTTGCTTGAATATTTTAAAAATGCCTTAAATTTGGGAGGAACTTTTATTTAGAAGGCCATACATATCTAGAAAAAATTTCTTTAAATAAACAAAAAAGGGAAAAAATGTTTCAATTAAGACATTATGAAATGAAATTTTTGCTAAATATTTAGCTGTGATTGCTACCCAGGAGCAGGAGGGAGAGTATAGCTTGGTTGGTACCAAGCAGCCAGCAATGGTCAAATGTTACCTCATGGTACTAATGTCAGTTTTTGAAAATTATCATTTATTTTTGCTTTCAAGTTTCTCTCCTATGAGAAACACTCAATATCTGTTCTTCTTTCACCTGTTCCTCACTTATCACTGGCCGCTTATCGTCACAGATCCTAGCTCCCTGTGGGCAGTTCTTTCTTGCTTCCCTAGAGCTTCACCCTTTCTTTTGTTGGATAATATATTGCCTCATACCAGTTAATCTAAAGCCAAGGCATTTGTTTCCTTCATCAACAAGTTCCACGTTGATGAAGAAAAACGTGAAGGCCTCTAGATTTTAGGTGGTTTAATTACCTACTTATCTAAATGTTATTGCACCTATGGACCATAGATGTATTTTGACTGCATTCTATCACTACCATCAAATTAACTTTGGCAAAAGCCAATTAACTGCTGTAAATTATTCCACTTCAATTAAAAGAAACAGAAATTGTGAAGGACTTTAATATACTAATTTGAATCCACAGATTTATGAGACACCAAAGAGAAAAGTTGAATTCTTTTTTTGTAAGAAATGAGAAATTATCTGGAAGGAATACAATAAAAAATAAGGATTAAGCTAAGTGTCATTATCATTTTAACTTAATTTGTCAACAGAGTAATATATCTAGCTATATTACTCAGTTGACAAATCAATTACAGTTATAATGAAACTTTATATGATTTTACTTTTATTTAATTAGTTGCATCAATATGTTGTTTTTTTTATTTGAGTTGCACATGAATGCATCAAAATATAAATGATTGAAGTAGGCTAATTATAAGCCTTCAAAACATACATATCTTAGAAACAAAAAGAAATTTTCAGTGCAAAATGCTATAAGTAATGCAATTTGCAAGATGGTTTGTTAAGCTGGCTAAAAGCCATTTTCTTAAATAATACTACTAATGGCAACAATAATCCATGGTTTTTGTCACAAATTATTTGAATTTTACTGAACTGTGGTGGATTGTTTGCTTGTATCTGGATGCCATGTGCCCACTAAAGCCATTTTGTCACTCCCTTCTCAGCTGGGCAGGGGAGAGAAAATATAACAAAAGGCTCATGGGTCAAGGTAAAACAGGGTGAGATCACTCACCAGGTACTGTCATTGGGAAAAAATAGACTCACCTTAAGGAAATTAGTTAATTTATTACCTATCATATTGGAGAAAACAATGAGAAAAACCAAATCCAAAAACACCTCTCCCCCACTCTTCCCTTCTTCCTGGGCTGTTCTACTCCTGAATTGTCTCCTCTCCCATAGCAATACAGGGCAACAGGGAATGGGGATTGAGGTCAATTCATTACAGGTCATCTCTGCTGCTTCTTCCACCGCAGGGGTTGGACTGCTCACACTCTTACCCTTCTCCAGTGTGGAGTCCGTCCCATGGGAGACAGTCCTTCAGAAGTTCCTCCAGAGTCCTTCTCATGGGTTCCCATTGTTCACAAACTGCTCCAGTGTGGGTCCCCCACAGGGACAGTCCTTCAGGAGCAGTGTTCCAGCATAGGTCTGTTCCATAGGGTCAGTCCTTCAGGACCAACCTGCTCCAGTGTGGGTCTCCCATGGCGTCACAAGTTCGGGCAGGAAACCTGCTCCAGCCTGGGCTCCTCTCTCCAAAGGGCACAGGTCGTGCCAGGATCCTGCTCCAGCCTGGGCTCCTGCAGGGGCTGCAGGTGGATCTCTGCTCCCCTGTGCCCTCCCTGGGCTGCAGGGGCACAGCTGCCTCACCATGGGCTGCACCAGGGGAATCTCAGCCCCAGAGCCTGGAGCAGCTCCTGCCCCTCCTCCTGCACTGCCCTGGCTGTCTGCAGGGCTCTCTGGTCATGGTGGTTACTGGGCAGTCACTTCCCTCTGTTAAATACATCCCACCTTGGTCATCCTGGATCCAGCTGGCACTGGCTCCCCTGGGCAAAAGGAAGCTTCTGGCAGCTTCTCACAGATGCCGCCCCAGCAGCCCCCCTGCCACCAGACCCTGGCCACGCAAACCCAATACAAGAACCATCACAAGTAATAGATGTGAAGTTATTCCCTCAGTTTTTTTCCCCCTTCAAATCTCTTTGCTCCCAAGGGTAACACATTTTACTCTCTGCAATGGAATGTGACTCCAACATGAAGATAGTGAGTCATCTAAAAAAGTGTTATCCGGTTCACTGGTGCTAAGTACATTTGATGCATTATGCATAGAGAGAGGGAGTGGTAATTTCAGAGAAATTTACACTATGCTATTTTATGTATTTATTTATCTTTTTTTTTTAACACTGTTACAGTGTTACAATCTAAGCAACTGCTGCATCAAATGACGATTATACTAACATTAAGCTATAGATCACCTCCTTAAACAGACACTGGGAATAACATTTCTGTGGTGCTACACAGCACTTTTAAAGTAGGCTCTTGCAATTATGCCACACAATTACCTAAGTGGCCCTGATTCAGGAATGTATTAAACATGCTTAAAATTAAATTAAAATGAAGCTTGTGTTTAAATACTTTCCTATATAAGAAGGTGTCATAATTTTTCTGTTAGGTAGGAAATTGCTGTGTTAAATCAATAGGTATTTTTTCAGGTATTCACTGTCATCACCAGGAACACTTGCACTGAAGCCACAGACCAATGGCATCCCAAAGATATCAAAAGCCAAGCAGCCATCACTGTTGTCCCATCATTACAGCTTTTCCTCTCCCAGTCTGTGGGGTATCACAGGGCAGTGGGGAGTAGGGACAGTATCCAGTAGTACGATTTTCACAGTAAACACAAAATGTCTTCTCTCTAATTTGGACTGTACAGATCCTGGACAGAGAAGGTGAAGATTTGTTTCTTTGTTAATAGAATGTGTGCAGTTCCTTCACCCTTTGAAGTGGATTCAAATTTACATTTCTCACTTCTAGTAAAACACTTCAATCACTTTGATGATGGCCATTTAATAAGGGGAGAGCATGGCTCTTATTCTTCTGAACATAATAGAATTAAGTTTTGTTGGACTGACAAAAGAGAAAGAGTCACTAAATCTCCAAAACCTCACGCTGCAATTCCTTGCTCAGCTCCTGGCACTTTTTTGGCTTCTCTTCCCTCTTGTAAAGATTATTTCATGTAGAAGTCATACATTGCCTAGAGCTCAAGTTTAGCCTTCTTCAAACTGAGTGTCCTAACACTGTGAGCAGAAATTCCGATTGAGTTTTATTCTCTGACATTTTATTTGCAGATGCTTGACTCAGCTTCTCTGTCCTGTGGAAGCCCCATCTAAAGAAGGACTGAGAAGTAGAAAACTAGATTTACAAAATGTAAATATGCTTTCTGGTCTGCCAGAGCCTCCTGTACCGGAGAGATGGAAAGCACAGCTGAGCGCAAAGTGCTTCTACTGGGGAAAATAAAAACAAACAAAAAAACCCAACAAAGCCTGCTTGGGATAACAATGGGATAGCACTGGACAGTGCTGGGGTAACACTGTGTTCCCCAGGGGAGAAGGGAGTGAATGGGCAGGTCCATAATGCAGTACAAAGAGGAGCAGAGGCAGAATTTCAGACCACCAAAGGTTCAGGGACTGCATAGCTCAGCACTTTCTGATTAAGTGGTCGAGCTGCCATGCTGGTGCACCTTGATAAAGTGGGTGTAGTAATTCCATCTCCAGAAGTAACTCCTGGGAATCATTGTGGCTCCACATCTGGATCCCACCTTCTGTTACTGTCCTGTGGTTTCAGTTTTCCATGTGGTAAATCAATAATTCATTAGAGTAATGATAATATTCACCTTGTATCAGTCATTAGGCCATAAGCATGACCTCTTATCTCAGCCTTTTCTTGCCAAGAAGCACTTTTTCCCCCTTACAAGTCAGTGGCTATTTATAAAACTTTACTCGTCAAATGTTTTATAAAGGCTAGGCTTTTCCTCCCCTGCAGAGAAGAGAGTTCTTAAGCTTTGCTTCTACACTCAAAAAAGGATTTAAAGGAGTGAAGGAACCAGGCCATAGCACAGCAGTCAATCTAAGGGACTGGACTGTCAAAGAAGATACTGTGAAGTCTGAGCAATGTGAATATTCAGGCAAAAATTTGCCATCTTAAGAGTCAATACTTCACTAAAGCTGCAATTCAAGTGAATTCTTGTTGCTTTTGCCATCTGTGTTTTGGGCATTTTATTTCTCTGACACAATTTAAAAAAGCTATAAACCCCAGAATTTTGGGAGATAAGATGCTGATTTCCAATTAAAGTGATGTGACAAGAAAAAGAAAGAAATGCACTAAGTGTTTACCTATACCCGTATCACCAAAGATCCTCCCAACAGACAGAACAGCAGGTAGTTTTCTTCTTTCAGAGGTTTTGAAGAACACTGTCTGGAAATGGAACATGGGGATTGTTTCAGTCCTTAAGAATGGATTTGTACAAATACTTATGTAATCTCAGAGCACAGTAGTCACAAGTCTGTGAATTTTCTGCAATAATGCAAGTGTTTCCATTTCTACCATTTCATAATTTTAAAAATTTTTATTGAGTGCAATTGAGTATGTTTTTCCTTTCTTTTCTCTTCACTTTTATTCTTCACCTACTGCTTTCCCTTTTGTCACTCAGAAGAAAAGGAAATACGTATCTAGAAAAGTATTTGGTATATATATAATAAAAAGCCAAAAATGAATGCATTTTTGAATTACAAAAATTTTTCAGTGTTGTTTAATTTTGTTACTCTGAGTTATTTGTGCAGAAACTCTACACACTACATAATGAAAATCTTTTAAAAGAAAACTTCAATGTTTTCTTATTTGTAATGAACTTGGAGGTACACTGAACAGGTGAAATGTATTACAGTAAGTATACTGAACAGGTAGGTATTTTTTTTTCTCACATGTACATTCAAAGAATAAGGAGAGGATATTCAGATGCTGTTATTTTTCTCAGCTCTCAATTGTAATAACTGTTTTAAGTCAAAGCATTTCCGCTGAAATCAAATAGCCATGAGTTAATGGAACTCAGGGACAGTGAAATGATCTTTCAGCAAAGGTGAGCCTGTGTATATACCTAGATCTGCCTCCTGAAAACACTTTTAGGTCCTTTAATTTCTTATTCATGACTATCTTCATCAGCTCCAAATGAGCTGACCTCACATGCCCAAAACGAGACAAAGCAAATTCAAGTTAAAAATCAGGGAAATGGGAAAATTGTGTGGTATGGGGGCGGTACTAAAATGTGCAGATTTTTTTAAAATACATTTTGAGTGTGTATTTTGAGAGTGTGTAGTTAGAGAAAAGACTATATTTAAAACTGGATTTCTGTCCACTAGTCTATCACTCCTCTGAAAGAGCAAAACATGAGTCAAAAACTACCCTGACGATAGTCATAACTGACCAATTTGTGTTAGAAGGAAACATTTTTCTATAAATTTTGTTGTGGTTTTAGAAACTCTTTGTAGTGCAATTCTTTATCAATGAGCCCACGGTATAAACTCTGACATCTCTTGTGAAAAATGAGTGCATCTTTGTTGCCATTTTTGATGGAAAACCTTGGGAATAGTTGAAGCCAGGAGAGTGAACACACTGACAATGAAAGACCTTCAGGACCTTACTCTGCTCCTCTGCATGCTCTTTCTCATCTAAAGCACTAATGAGAAAGTTATATTCTTCTGATATGATCACTTAACTTGCTGTGGAGGTCCACAAAAGTAGGAGATAAGCAGATCTCTATATTATACTTACCTCTGTGGGTATTGGAACTCTCCTCTCATAACTGTCACTGACCCAGACATCCAGATATTGTGCATTGCCACAGCACTCAGGGGTCAGATCCTTCTACCCTCAGCCTTTTCTACAATCCACACTTTCCTAGAGGTTTTGTTGGAGGCAAGGTCTTGATTTGACCCAGAATCTTAAAAAAAAAAAAAAGGCTTTAAAAAATGGCACACTGTGTTCAACTTTCCCCCCCTTTTTATTTTCAGCTTTTGCCCCCCAATCCCATCATGTCTCAAACTGCCTCTTCACCTCAGTAAGATTTTGACATTTGGGAAAAACTTGCTTAAAAAAAAATTTAAAAAAAGATAAAACAGCTTGGCACAAGGGAGCTGCAGCTCTTCAGTTCCCATTAGAATTTCTGAAACGACAATAGCTGAAAGGTTAGGGCAAAACCTATTAGAAAAGAAAAGTTGAGGTAAATCAGGTGAGCTCATCGAAGAAAATAGGGAAAGATTGGTTCCCTTTTGGGATTAGGTCTAATTAAGGTGAGCAAGCAGCTGTGCCTGTTTGGAATAACAATTGTGCTAGCATGTCACTTTTTTTCTGCTTAGTTGAAATTTATATAGTTTGGGAATGGTGGATGTAAGAAAATTAGAGCTCATTTAGAATCTGTTGAAAGGACACTGCGCCTTCATTATTAGTTTTGCATCTGAATTTTCCTGGGGCTGTCCTCTCACTGTTATAGGTAATGGATTTTTCCCCAGATGTAATTGGATGAGTTTAATTTTTTCTTTCATTACCTGTCTAGAAGCCCTCTGCCCCTATTTCCCTTTGTGTTTTATTAGGACTGTAACCCCTATTTAAATAAAGGCTTTGATTGTGATTATATATGTTCAATCAGCACTTTCTGATTGAATAGTTCTGGTCACACAATGCACTTCCCTAGCATTTTTCACTAATTACATTTTAGCCATGGTTGTGTACTGTAGAACTTAAAACACTGTTTGCTTTATACCTTTAAACTCTGGCTAAAAGTTTGTATCTCCCATGGGCCGAAGTACTTACAACAAATTTAGGTATTTTCTGATTCTAAGGTATATGAGTTGAATTCATGTACCATGAGGTATATGAGGTCACAGCAGCTGCCCACTAAAAAGACATAGCACTGATTACACCCTCTCCAGAGTATCTGGATATATAAAAGAAGTCGGCTCCATTTTAAAAGTCTTCCACTGTTTTGATTCTCAGGGCTTTCCTGTGGGTTTTGGTTTTTGTTTCTTTTTAGTTTTATGGGGGATTTCTTTGTGTGGGTAGTTGGGTTCTTGTGGCTTTTATGGTTTTTTGGTTTTGGTTTTTTGGGGTTTTTTTTCCCAGGTCTAAGATGTCTTTTCTTCCATGGGTAATTTTTAAAATTACTTTTGCTGTGCACAGACATGTCGAGTTTCCGGCTGTCAGAAATGACCATACAGAAAATTGTTTCTTACAAACATCTGATTTATTCTGATGCAATTCTGGTGTTCTCACATGACAGGAGATACACCAGGATGAAGAAGGAATTCCATTTTAGGCTTCTAGGGTTTACAAAGCTCGTTGGGCTCAAAGCTCATTCTGCTCAGTGCCTTCGTCTCCTTTAATTATTATGAGTGACCTAATGAAAATTCTTAATTACAGTTGTAACAACCCAACTCAGAAGCTTAACTTTGGGGTTCTAAAGACTTATCTCATTCCAGCCGCACATATTAATACATTAATTATATTTCTTTCCATGGCTCCTAAAGTACAATGTCAGGTTAAGCCTCTGTGTTAGTTTTGCCTTGGCCCAGTTTTGCTAGTGGGAGGGCCACAAAGATGGCTCCTGTGTGAAGCTTCTCGACGCTTTCACCACGTCCATCAGAGCCAAATTCTGATCACTCAGAAGATGACGGACATACTGCTGGCTAAGGCTGAGCCAATTAGAGATGTTGGTTATGCCTCTGTGATAACATATTTAAGAAGAAATCAAAACAATGGATCAAGCACTTCTTTTTAGTCAGAGGAGGAGGAGGAGGTGAGAATATGTGAAAGAAAACAACGTGGAGGCACCGAGGTCAATGGAGGAGGTGGGGGAGGAGGTGTTCCAGGTACCGGAACCGAGATTCCTCTGCAAGTCGTGGTGAAGACCATGGTGAAGCAGCTGTGGCTCTGCAGCCCATGGGGTCCATGGGGATGCAGAGATCCACCCCCAGCCCATGGGGAGGTGCCCACTGGAGCGGGTGGATGCCTGGAGGAGGCTGTGATCCAGTGGGAGACTCAGTGGAGAGAAAGGCCTTGCTCCCAAGATGGAGCAGTCTGTACTCGGGGGTCTGCACCCCATGGAGGAGGGACCCACAAGGAGACCAGTTTTGGGAGGACTGCTTGCCCGTGGGAGGGACTCACGTTGCAGCAGTTTTGGGATGACTGCTGCTTGTGAGATTTAGACTCACGCTGGAGGAGTTCGCAGAGAGCTGCGACCCATGGCTATACAGAGGAAAAGATTTCTCTCTGTGTGCAGCGGAAGAAGATCTTGGTGATGAACTGACCAAATCCCCATACCCTATTCCCCTGTGCTGCTGGTGGGAAGGTGGGAGGGGGGTGAACGCAGGAATGGTGTCTTCAAGGGTTTATTTTATTTCTCATTTTCTTCCTCTATCTCTGTTTGTAATAACTTTCACTTTGTAACTTTAAGAGGAGCCTATTCTGTCCTTGGACCCCCTCTCAGTCCTTATTTCAATTCATGAGCCCTGTGTGTATTAACTTTTTTTTCTCTCTTCTGCCTAGCTGTGGCAGGGGAGAGTGAGTGAGTAGATGTCGTAGGTGCCTGGCATTTGGCCAGGGTCAAACCATGACAGCCTCCTTGAGTTAACAACACTGACCTGGAGATATTTGGGGCCACTCTTTAAAGTGAATGCAAGGTGAGTTGAACGCATGACCAAATCAAAATATTAGTTTGTGATATCAGTCCACATTACCCTTTTATGTCTCTCAGGAAAAGTGATTACATAAAGCTGCAAAGAAAATGTATCTAGTCTGACAAAACTCACAGGTGATCCTCACACCACATCTCAGATCAGAGGGCTGCAGCACCTTTCCTATGGAGAAGGGCTGAGAAGGGCTGGAGAAGAGAAGATTCTGGGGTGCCGTTAGATCACCTTCCAGTACCTAATAGGGGCTTATAAAAAGGAGGGAGAGGGACTATTTATCACAGGCAGATAGTGACAGGACTAAGAGGGATGGTTTTAAACTAGAAGTTACATTTAAATGAGGTATTAGGAAGAAATTCTTTATATGAGGGTGGTGAGGCCCTGGCTCAGGTTACCCAGCAAAGCGGTTGTTGCCCCATCCATGAAAGTGTTCAAATCCAAGCTGCACAGAGCTTTGAGAAACCTAGTCTGATGGAAGTCGTCCCTGTCCAGGTGGATGAAAACTAGATGGTCTTTAAGGTCCTTTCCAACTAAAGCCATTCAATGATACATTCTATGATTTCAGGTCCATAGCTAAGACTAAAGAACCTGTCACAGGATTTAACAGTGAAGAAAGTGCCAGAAATTCACAGGTTTTTTTCTTGTAATTGGTACAGGAGCCACTTTAGGTCTAGATCTTGAGTCTAGGTGGAGCAAAACTATCCCATTCTGCGGAGTTCATCAACACATTGTACTATAGGATCATACTAACATCATGCTTATAGGATGATATATATCTGCATCTTCAGGGTATCAGTGGCTAGAGATATTGACCAGACACTTTATTATCCATATATTTCCAGCTTTATTTTGTCATCTCCAGATTAAATTTTAGCAGATCTCTTTGGTATTTCAGCCTTGAAACATTTTCATCCATCACATTATTAAAAAATGACTAAACAGTGGGTGGTTATAAGAGATCACTTTTGGAAGAAGCTTACAGATTGCTTTTATTGCCATCCTATTGTGCATACAAACAGTTTGCATCCCTCCATACATATTTATATAACTTAGATGTTTTAGAATTCTTTTATCCTGAATACTTTCAACACTACAGAAAAGCTACTTCAAAATCAACAGGCAAAGTAAATAATAATAAAAATAGAACTTCGTGCTTATGAAAAAATAAATAAGTAAAATTAAGTTTCTCACCTAAAAACTCATTACTTACTACAGTTCTTTGGAAAACTGTCATCAGGCTTAACATAATGAATTCAAAACTTCTTAGTTCCAGAACTCAAAAAGCTAAAGCATCAAGGATTTTACTGGCAAAACAAAGGCTACCTCTAAAAACAGGATGAGAATGCATGAGAATGAAACATGACACCAAATAATCAACTTGTAGCATTCTCAAGAAATGTTTTAGAACTTCTCGTGCTTCAAAAGTGTTGTTTTCCTCAACTATTTTTGCTCATTGGTTGTCCCTACTGCATAAGTAGGGACCTCACTAAACCGACTTCTGTGGTGATGATTCTTCAGTCTGGACTTTAGGAATAATTAGACAAAATAATATAGACAAACCCCAGTTCCTAATATCCCAGGAGAAAACACTTTTCCTTAGCAAAGATCACAAAGGTAGTACAGAACTGAGAATGCCCTAGGAAAGAACAGAGCAAAGGAATAAAGTAATATAAAGGTCGGATAATTTGCAAAAGCAAGGCAGAGGTGACTTCAGAACAACCATGAGGCAAATGCTGATTTCATATCTTCCAGGGCAAGATAAGTCTGTCAATAGTCTGTACAGTGCACTTACAAAACTTCAGAATATGTGAAGATGGCATTTAGCAGAATGGTTTTCAAAAGAAAACATAGTGATGTTAAATAGAAGTTTTATTGGCGATTCCTGTGGAGCATAATGAGTTATTGAAAATTGTAGCAAGAAATTATGACACTAACTGATTTCTTGCTGGTCTCTTCCCTTTGCAAAGTATTTTCATTGTTTTACTATTGACATAAAATGAAAAGAATGATGTCTTGTATATACAACATACATATTTCAGGCAGCCATGCTTCATTTTTCTGCAAAAATACTCAAAATAGCACTGAATTTTCACATAATATTTGTATTGTAAACAGTTTTGTGGACATCTAAGTAAACGTTATAATGAAGTTACATCAAACAAGCAAGTAATGAATTTTTAATTTTATTTTATTGAGGATGAATTTTCACATTTTTTTTCCTGTCTTCACATTGAAAACAACATCTGCCATTAAGCATGAGCTTCACTTAAAAATGAAGTGAAGAATAAAAGACAAATGGTTTTCTCAGGGGAATTTGAACTAAACTGCAAATTTTTTTTCTTTTTTCCTTTTTTTTTCTAAATTAAAATAATAGCAGTCGGTTGGGGAAATTTTTCCTCAGTTGTTCTTTTTCTATTTTTTCTTTTAAGGACTTGCCTCCTAAAAGTTCCAAATCTCATATGGCAGGGACAATAATATATTCTTTTTGCCATTTGAAACATATTTCAAACATTACTTCCAGCTAACTTGGTTGGTTACATCTCCTGGTGGCTAATAACAGAATTGATATAATATTTGCAGTGCAAAAGGATTCAAGACCAGTTCTTAATGCAAATGGAGTCTATTTTGTAGAAGGAATTAACAAATTTACTCATTACCAACTTCTCCGCGGGATTATAGCCACCACTGGATAGCTGAAATTAGGGCAGTTATCTAACATAAGTCTATAACATTTTATACTATAAGGAAATTATCCTCCACCCTCCAATAAGTATTTTGGGGGAAATTTAACTTTAGAAGAATATAACTACTAGGAATATGCAAATAATGGATTTTTTTTGTGAATATTCATTCAAATAGAGAGCAGTCTCTCTGATTATATTGTGATCTTCTATGACAGTCATGAGTTCTGCTTTTGCTTATATTAACACTTCCAAATCTGAAAATGTATTGTATAAAGTTCATTTACTGGACCAGCATGTTATTTTCCTGTTCATCAGTACATAATTATGTAAGTAGTCAGAACTCACATTAATTTTTTACATGTTCGGTAAACTCATAGAACTTTTGCTCTATTTTTAGGTTAACACTTTGATGATGCAGATGATTTGCAACTTTTACCATCTCATTCTCATTAATAATGTCCACCCAAAGGAAAATGGGTGAATTATAAATGAAATACAAATATTTTCCATTTCATCTTTTGGGAAGACATCTTCTGACAGATATAGATGCCTAAACTGAGCTCCATGACCTGACCAGAATGTCTCTTTACCCTACCTTAATGGTGAAGAAAATGCAGGATTTTGGAGTGCACTACCTGTGCCAATAAGAAAAATTATAGCAAATTAAACAATTTTCTCTTTTTTTTTTTTTAAAGATATTTATGTTGTATCTTTAGTAAATGAACACACACTTAATAAAAAAGAAGGATTTTTGGAATATTTTTCAATGTGAGATAATTCAGCTTAATAAATAACACTCTAAGGAGTTGACTTAAGCAACGGATAAGTGGACGTCCTAAATTGTGACACACTGTTCATATAGAAGTTGGGCACTGAGCAAAAAATAATTCAGTATTCAGTAGGAGGAAAGGAAAGATGCGAAAAAGAGATGGCTGCATCTCTAAGGTTTAAGCTCTCAGCTGAAAGAAGATGAACCTGAAAGATGTCTGTTTTGCAAGAAGATGGCCAATTGTCCAGTGGGCTACACCAACAATATGAAGAATAACAGATAAAATGAAGCTGGACGAAGAAATCATGGAACAAATAGTTGTAACAGCAGTAGAATTAGCAGCAACCACAGTAACTTAAAGTTGAAATTTCCAAGTCTAAATTAAGTGATATGTAATACCATCAATATTAATAAAAGCTAGAGTCCAAATGTATTATCTTTGTATGATCAATTCCAGCAAATGTTCTGGCTCCCGACTGCATTTTGCACAGAATCCCGCTCACAAGAGATAAAACTCAGATAACTTCCATTCATGACTTACAATATCTTTGTCAAGAGCTTATTGCTGGAAAAATGGTGATGTCGTATTGCATCAGGAAAAGGTCTGAATGTCATTTAATGAATATAACTTTAATTTGGGATGACTTGAGCAGACATTCTACTCAATTCATTAGTATACACTGTCTGTAATTCTCTTCATGGAGTTAACAACCAGCATGGGCAGTATACTTACATGAAATAAAGGTTAGCTAAAATTTCATTCATACATTTCTCTGTTGCTTTGAGACAGGGAGATGGTGTAAATCATCATCTACTTTATGGATGACATAAAAGATAGAGTTGGCTTACAAGTATCTTCTTCCTGACTGCCAGACGTATCATGGCTGACACTCATGGGCTTGGCCCTTGATGGAAAACCTTCAAAGGCGGAAAAGTGCAGCACACGGCCATGACTTCCAGCTAGCAAGAACAGCAGATACATCCCTGGAGTTGAACAGACACCTGGGGAATAGTGTCGTTTCAATACATCGCACTAACCTCAGTCTGCAGGAATTGCAGCGCATCCTCTGGGGAAAGCAGCATCTATAACTGCACTTTATGGGTAGGGCACAGCAGAAACTCACAGAGCGTCAACTGTTGTGGTTAAAAGGGAAGGGCTATGTCCAGGCACATAACTATTCCGGTATCATAATGCCGGAATCACCTACTGTAACGGCCAGCTAATGGGGAATGATGGAGAAGAAGCAGTTTCCAAAGTCCCACTTCACTTACAGTAAATTAATGCCTGTGGTGAACACAGATAAACTGAAGGTAATAACAAAGTTAGCAATCTCACATCTTGGATTCCATTCATCTGCTTGAGTCCTAGGTATATGCTTTTTACCGAAGTACGTTCGTCTTCTTCAAACTGCATTTCTGAGCAAGTTTCAGTCTAAATTACTGTGCATTGCACACTAATGCTGAGAGCCTATTGGTACTTATAAAGGCTAACTATTTTTCAAACTCTGAAAATTTAGATTAATGTAATTCATTGTATTCTTCAGCAAAAGTTTACAAAACAAGATTCTCCAAGTGAGAAGAAAATCTAAAATAAAAAAATGTATTTCTGTCCATGCTGTAACACACCACCCAAATGCTTGGCCCTTCAAAGTGCTTGTTTCTGCTTCACAACACACACCCCAGGAAACAGCCCTATCTGTCAGATGAGGCAATAGGGCAACTAATGAGAGAGTTTTCTCTTCCCTTCAGCATCCCTGGAATTCGAAAGATCACAGAGTTTAGCAAGACATGAACACAGGACTCAATTTCCAATTCTTTCTTTCTACAGACATGGTTTCTGAAGGGCGAAGTTTTTTGAGATGGTAAAAGGATTACTTCACTGATGCATATCATCAGCTTATATTTAGGAGCAAAGCTGGAAGTGACTTGGAAAGAAGGGAACTCTCTTACCTTACTAATTGAATCGGAATGTCTTATTAGTATCCTCTCTCAGTAATCTGATATGAAAGTCACTAATATGATACGACTGTAACATAGTATTAGCAACAATATATTCTGATATGATATGAATGCTAATGCAATACAAAGGAATGTTGCTAATGTGCTAATCGGATAAGATATTGCTAATGAGATATGAGAGACTCCACTAAAAAAATTATATTACTTCCCTTAACTTTTTGAAGATAGCATTAACCTTGCTCACTTGGAATACCGCAAAATGTCCTTTGCTCTTTCCTGGATATTTACGGTTCTGTCTTTCCTTATTTCATCTTTGTAGGCACGGGGGTTTTACTTACAGGGCACTCAGACCCAAGAATAAAAAGAATAAATGATTGCAGAGTGATTTGTGTGTCTCAAACCAACATGCACTGATGTGGTAGTCACTTAGCCTTGGGATAATGTGTATATTTAAGTAAATTTCATAGAATCGTGGAATCATTTAGGTCAGAAAAAAAAAAATTTAAGATCATTAGGTCCAACCATTAATCCAGCACCACCAAGTCCAACACTAAGTCATGTCTCCAAGTGCCACATCTCCACCTCCAGGGGTGGTGACTCTATTGCTTCCCTGGGCAGCCTGTTCCTATGCCTGACCACCTTTTCAGTGAAGAATTTTTACCGAATATCCAAAGTAAACCTCCCCTGCTGCAGTTTAAGGCCATTTCCTCTCATCATATCTTTTGTTACTTGTGAGAAAAAACAACCCCCACCTGGCTGCACCATCCTTTCTGGAAGTTGTAGATGGTGAGAAGGTCCCCCTGAGCCTCCTTTTCTCCAGGCTGAGACCCTCCAGCCCCTTAAGCTGCTCCTCATGGGAGTTGTTCTTTTGTTTCAATTTATCTCCAATAGTCTTTCAAAAATGAGGATATTTAAGTGTCCTAACATTCAGGTGAAGGAGTGTAGTGTTATTTCCCTCATTACACTGGGAGAAACAAGGTCAGAAAACAGAATTACGTACCAGTAACTAGAGGTGAATCTGGACAGAATTATAGAATTGGAGAATTGTAAAATTCCTGTAGACAGACATCCAATTTATTAAGGAAATTTTTCTTTCCTCTAATACCGTAAATTTTATTTTCAATCTTTTTCTTTTTCTTTTTTCTTTTCTTTTTCCTTATTCTTTTTCCATTTATTTTTCATTTTCCTTTTCCATTCTTTTTTTCTTCTTTCATTATCCTATTCTTGCCCTTTTCACTTTCATTCTAATTTTTTTTTTTTTTTTCCAAATTGCTTAGTATGTTCAGTATGTTCTCAGGAATGAAAAGAATGATGCTTGTATGAAGGTAATGGATTGGAGTTGCCCTTAGTTCCCTCATCTATGAGACACCAAATGGAAAAAGACACACATGAACTAAATATAGTCCTGAGATGCCTGTGCATTGCTAGAAATTATGATTGCAGCACCAACATGTATACCAAAAATGGTAGAGTCAACACATTTAAACTAATATTTAGCAGCAGGAAGCTTCAGTAGAGGAATTTATAGTTAGGTGCAGATCTGTGTGTGGTTGGGATATATAATATGTTACATTAAATAAACTATGTAACACCCCCACTCTCCCCCAGATTGAATTCTGGGACTTACAAGCACTCAGCTTAAAAAAAAAAAAAAAAAAAAGAAGGGGGATTTTAAATTTTTTTTTTCAATAAATATAACAACTATTAGCAGAAATGCCTAGAAAAGTGTGAGAGGTGGTTTGGATTTAGGGGTTGTTTTTTTGGTTTTGTTTTTTTTTACATCTTTATTTTTCCACTGTGTAAGGTCATATTTTCATACTTAAACTGTCATGACTTTCAGAGCAGTTTACTCTGTTTTAGTGCCTGACACCTTGTAGGCAGAATCTCTCTTCCCAAGAACAGTGCGTTACTACACAAGTTAGAGCAAGAACAAGGGACAGGACACATAACCTTTCTTCTTTTGCTTCTCGGCTCCTTTTTTTGTGCCATTTTGGCAAAGTTACACAGTTATTTTGTGGTTTAGATTATCTGCAAAATGGGTATATTAATAATTACCTTCTTGCCGAGGTAATTATAAACTGTTTAATACTGATTAATAATTAGAAATGTTTTAATCCCCTTACAGGAAGGGAATTAAATGCAAAGTACTATTATGACTGTTAATAATGCACAGTGAACTTTCATGCTTGTATGTAGTGGTTTCCTCTTTTATCCATTTCCCAGCTTAACACTTACTTTTTAAATTGAAACTATATTAGGCAAGGTTATTCAGGAGAAAGCAGAATGTTGGATGCAAGGGTAAATTTGAGGTAGAGGGTGGGTTATTGAAAGGAAATGAAGCTGCTGACTTCATTGTGTCTTACAATAGAATGGAGGAAAGCAGCACAAAAGAACTATTAGTATTAATATGAATAATGACCTATAAATATTCCACTTGTTAACCATGTAATCAATTCTCTGGTCTCAATGGATGTCTATCTTCCCTTTTGTATATTTGTATATTATAATTTAAATGCATACATTATAATGACTTTTTTTGGCTTACTGGCTTAATGT
This sequence comes from Origma solitaria, assembly GCA_013397895.1. Taxonomy (NCBI): domain Eukaryota; kingdom Metazoa; phylum Chordata; class Aves; order Passeriformes; family Acanthizidae; genus Origma; species Origma solitaria. The sequence continues at coordinate 195,645 of VZRL01006829.1, read as the reverse complement.
ATGAGAGACTATTCATTTAGCAGTCAGATATTTATTCATTTCTGTTGGATTGGAATTGCAAAGTCCTTGCTTAGCAGATTTAGTGCACTAAGTAGCTATTCCACAGGGTAGTAAGGTTAACATGGGAATGATGTAGGGGTTTCTAAAGCTGACAGAGGCATCTGGTGCTCAGCTCTGGGTACTGCTTAAAGACATATTGCTTAGGCAGGTTTCAGTCATTGTCACCCTGTTGGATCCCCAGTGAGATCCACACTGGAAAAACGTACATTTGTTATTAAATTGCAGCCTGATGACACTTACTGAGTATTTGCAGGTTGGCAGGTTAAAAATGGAAAGTTAGAACATGATCCTTGATGACAGTATTAGACAGAATATTTGATTTTATTGGTATGAACTTTTCCTCAGCTGTTTTGTCTGCAAAACAAGCTTGTTTGACCACAGGTAGACTATTTGCTTAAGAGAGGTTTAGGGTAGTGGTTTGTGGCAATTATTGAGATGAAAAAACCTGAATGCCTCTATCCTTGCTGTTCCTTCTTACCCAGTTTAGAATAGATGCTGTGGTTTAACTCCAGAAGGCACCACACAGCTCGTCAGTCACTGCACCTCATGGGATGAGGGAGAGGATTGGAAAGGGAACAGTGACAAAACTCATTTGCTGTGATAAAGAGAGTTTAAAAGCAAAAGCTGTATATGCAAGGAAAACAAAATAAGAAATTCATTCACTACTGCCCAGCAGCAAGTGGGTGTTTGGCCATCCCCAGAGCATCAGGACTCCATCACATGGAATGGTTACTGGGAAGACAAATGCCATCACTCTGAGTGTCCTAACCTTCCTCCCTTTGCCCTCAGCCATTTTTGCTGAGCATGACACCATAGGTTATGGAACATCTCTGGGGACATTTGGGTGGTCAGGTGTCCCATGTGTGTCACCCCACAGCTTCTTGTTTATCCCCAGCATAACTAATGCAGGCAAAGAATAACTTGATGCTGTCTAAGCTCTGTTCATCGATAAATAAAACTACTCTATTAACAACAGTTCCTACCACAAATAAAAGGCATAGGCCCATAAAAGGAACTATGGAGACATCTGACTTTATCCCAACCCAAACCAGTGCAATAGGTGAAATAGGCACTGGTTTCCAAACATACAGTGGCAATATAACTTGCTTATTATCTTCTCACATGTAAATTGCTTTCCCAGCTGTAAATCAAGTAAATCATGATCACCTTCAAAAATAAGTAGTCGATGAATATATTTCCTTAGATCTTGAAAGTTACAGGGAAAATAACTTAAAGAAAACTAAAAAAAACCCCTCTCTAATGTATTTTTTTTCTTACAATGCTATTTTTTTATACCATAAGGCTTCAGCTGCATCTTAAAAATATAACGAATTGACTGTAGGGTGTGTGTTGTATTCAGGATATCTGAGCTGTCTAAAATGTCACTGAAGTTCTAGGAAAATGAATATTCAGTGACCATAAAGGTCAATCAAATAGTCAGAGAAGCTTGTAGAAATGGAAGAATAGGGGAACATCTGCATAAACATATGAAAGCAGTCCAGCTGCTGACCCTTGCTCTCACACAGATGTCTGTCTACTCTTCCATCTCAAATATAGGTATTTATATAGGAAAGATGTGCAGAAAGGCATATGGATAGCCACATGTTGATGGATGGTTGGTTGGCTAAGGCTGTCACTGAGCAAAGAGGCAATGAATAATTTTGCTGGGGATGGGAGCCAGTACTTTTCGAGCCCTGCACATTCTGGAAGCTGGAACTCCAGGGGACAGCTTTCCCAAAGAGCATCCCAGACCTGTCACCCTGTTGTTACAGGACTGGTTTTCAGGTGCTCTCTCAAGTCTTTATCATCTTTTGGCTCAGAAAGAAAGATAAGACTCTAACACCTGTGTCGCACCTGCTGGACATTTCAGTTTGAAAGGAGGAAAGAGAACAATGTTTCTGTCTGGAAGACGACTTAATAATTTTACCTGTAACTCTATTCAGATTTCTCATAGATTTCCATTACTGTCTGCTTTAATAATGTTCCTTGCTCCGTCCCTCTTCCTTTCACAAATTTGGCTTTGGTTCCATCTATTCCTTTGCTTCTGATGGACTACAGAACTGCTCATCCAAAGTCATAAATCCTCGCAAGTCTGATACACAATAGAGATTAACCACTTTGCCTTTTGGGTCCAACAAAGACTTCAGAAATTCTCTTGATAACATTATCTTCTACCTTTTTAATTTTTCAGGAGAACCATTTTCTGTAAAATTGAAATCTTTTATCTTAAGTCCATAGATCTTAGTTTTGTCCTTGCACCTTCTAAGCAGGAAGAAGAGCCACTATGGAATGCTATTTTTTCCTATTTTGACTGGGCAACTTCCAGTATTGACTGTTTTATGCTGCTTGAGCAACAGCCACCCTCTAGATATCATTTATGGGGATAGTTACTGGTTTTTTTTGGCTGAGGAGCAGCCTGAGGAGCATGAATAAAATTTATTCCACAGGGTTTTGTTTTGGGTGGTTTTTTTTGGTTTTTTATTTGATTTTTCTCTCTTTCAGTTTTTTTGGGTTTTTTGCTTTGTTTTCCACTTTGAGTTGGATTATCAGGGTTATTGGAAATAATAATTTGGATTTGTTTCATGTGTTTTAGCTAAGATAATTATACTGAAGTTAAAAATTGCTGTTTGAAAAAATGAATTTATGTTCTATTGCTACTTTTCTGCAAAATTTAGTCAAGAGATTCTCAATATCAGTCTATTTACATTTATATTATGATTTTCAAGCAGGTACTCTATAAAGCTTTTTATTTTTTTTTTAAGGAACTAAAATAAACTATTAGCTAAAGTGCTAGAGAGATCAGGCAAGTCAGATTTGAGAAGTTTTGGTCTGTTTGCTTCAAAAAAGTTGTGAATGAGACATTGTACACAGGTTTTTGCCCATTTTCCAGCTGTAGAAAATTCCCCTTTGAATTTAACAGACTTATATAAAAAAAGTAGTAACAATAAGGTGACAACCTATGAAAATTATCTCTGATACACTATAATGTTTTAGTTGGGTATAGTTTTCTTTTGTGTGCTGCATGTTGTGCTTGGCACTGTTGGTAAGGATTCCTAGGGATTTGTAAATTTGCCTTCTTCAAAATGGATCTCAGCCAACAGACCATATTCTGTTCTCCTTTAGAAAATTTGCGTTTAATGAAAGGGAACTCTAGTTACAAAATCTGAAAAGTTGTATAAACAGATTTTATCACCACCTCTTACTTCAGTGTTTCCAGAATCCCCTTCAAGCTAATATTCACAGAAGTCTCAATCTAACTTTCAAGCAAATGGAAAAGTTTCACAGCTTATAATTTTGTCAGCTCACAGAGAATGCCAACCTGGGGTAGCACAGTGTGTCCTTACATCTTGCATTGAAAGCATATCCTGACCATTGATTGCTAAAAGTTGTCATTCACCCTTTTTTCATTCTTTTCTTAAGAAAGGAAGGATATGAGACCAGTGAATAAGGGGGAGAATCAATTGGATACCAATTGGCCTTGCACAACACACACAGCAAAACTGGCAGCAAGGCACTGGTTTGTATTTTAATATAAAGAATTCAAAGGACTTAAGAGTTGTGTGAATTCTGACTTTCAGGTGTGATTCATTGGACTTTAAATAGATATACACAGAGCAGACATTTTCATCTGAGCTAGTCACTGCATACTCTCTCTATAGTAAATGGAGAGAAGTAATCACATCCAAGTTATGATTCCTCTCATTTTAAAGCAAGGTTCTAAAATATGCTGTGAAGCACATAGTTCTGTTCACTGGCTGTAAGGCAAGATTACCTAAGGTGCAGACACCATTGTACATGTTTAAAGCTTGATAAAAGCTAACTCTTAATTATCTAAGATATATATGTTTTATACAAAGATATTTCTACTCTGCTTTTAAAAACCTAAATAAATTTCTATTTATGCTTTGTTTAAGCAATTCTGTAAATCTCACAAAATACTTAACAATCTGGTCCAGAAAGATCTGTCATACCCATTCCTATTTTGTATTTTAGGATTTGATAGAATCTAATAATAATTTAAAAGTCCCTCTGGCTTTAGAATGTCTCCAGATTAAAGTAGTAAGATATTCCCCCCAAAAAATGTCAGAATCTAGGGCTGTTATCACTAACACATGTTGACTTCAGCAATACCACACTTTTTCAAATACTGAGCAAAAAAATCTACCTCATCATAGAAAAATTTGAAGCAAGGTATACAGGATTTAAAATTAAAAAACCCCAAAACCAAACTTGGAATGAAGAAAAAAAAATCCAAAACAACTGTGTGTCTAGAGGGATTGGTTTGGGGGCTTTTGTTCATTTGTTGATTTTTTTTTAGATTGTGTTGGGTTTTTGTTTTTGATTTTGGTTTTGGTTTTGGTTTTTTGATTTTTGTTGTTCTTGTTGTTGTTGTTTTTTAATAAAAACACTTCCCAAGCAAGAAGTGACAAAGAAAACAGTCTGGAATCACAGTCTTTCTTTCATACACATTCCCCTAAGTACTGATTCCTGAGTGTCCATTTGTTTGCTATGGTAGTTTATGTCATTCTGTATTGTATTATATACCTAATGCACAGCTGGTCTCCTCATGTAGATTTCTTCACTCTTGCTTCCACAGAACCAAGTATCTTTACAATTATTTTTCATGGTTTCTGATTCTCTAGGCAGCATGATATTTGTGATTGCCAAGCTTCTGGAGCAGCCTAGGTACATTCAAATCCAAATGTCAAGGTTTTCTACTTTCTACTTAGATAAAATGGGAATTTTGCTTCTTTACCATATAGCTCATTGTTCAATGCTTCCATGCAGGAAACATATGAAAAAGAGAAATATATTTGTTAGTTTGTTGTTTGTTTGTTTTTAATCGATTTGTGTTGCAAAACATTGACACACACACACACACAAAAGTAGCAATCATTTCCTAACCATCTTGAACTGAATTATGTCCTTTCAGAGTAATTGAATCAGTTTACAATGGCAATCTGAGCATTTTCCTGGACTCTGCCAGACATGGACAATGAGACAACTGGAAAGATAAAGATGGCTCCACACCAAAATTTTAATGTATTTCTTTACATTTGAAGTGTTGTATAAATGTGCTACAGCTTACCTGAACTGGACTGAATAGGAAAGAAACAAATGCCCAAGTATCTGCACAGTATCTCAGGTGGATTACTGAACTTGCCCTCACCACACAGCCTCAGTCACAGTAGCAGTGACAAATTATTCTCTTGGAAGAGATTTGGCATAGTTTTTAAAGCGAGAGGTAAGTCAGAGTGAGTTCTCTATTGTGGTATTTGAAAAAGAAATGCTAAGAGCTTCCCACACCTTTGCACGATGTGAAGACACCAGAGTAGATTGTGAATAACCTAATTTGAGAGTAAGTGGTAGCAACAGTGCTGCTTCCTACTGCATGAACCCTTGAAAGGTGTGTTAGCTCCTCTAGGACTTCCAGGTTGTTCATAAGATGTCTTTGGCAGAGCTGTAGGCAGAAGGCTTTTCACACTGAGAATGAGGACACACACATCTTCAGGCACAAAACCCACAAGAAACAGACCAAAGAAAGAAATGCAAAAGACAAGACTTCCTTTAATTTCTTCCTTCTCCCAAGAATTCTTTAGATCTGCCCTTAAGTGGTTTAGGTTTATTGCACTTTTGCATGGAGGCTTTCTCAGAGCAGCTTCAAAGGATCAGAATAAACAGAAAGCAAAGCAGTCCAGGGAATGCACAAATCAGCTATGCACCACCCACTGTGGTAATTGACTCAATAGAGAGGTATATAAAATCCTTATGCAGTTTTTAAAAACAAAACAAACCAAACACACACAAAACCAAATGATCAAAAAAATGAACAAACAAACAAAATGAAACAAATCCCTTAGGGATTTCCATTTCACCTCTGTCCCCTTAAGGTGATACAAAAGCCTAGGAAAAAAATATAAACAATGCCCTTCTTAAAGCTGATGACTGATGGAGTAACTCTAAACTGTGTACCCCAGTGGGTGAAGGAGAGCATGAAATTCATTACTTTGGTGTCTGTGCTGCTTTCTCCTGCTACCCTGAATTACTCTTCATTTTGGCTAATATGCTGTTGCTTGCTAAGATCATCACTAACTGAATGATTTTCCTCCACCTGTCTAAAAAGGCATGAAAAGTAATGAATAGGCTACGACATCCTCTCACCCCTAGAAAACGTCCTTTCCAGGTCAAGGTTAGAGTCAGATGGTAAAAGGTGTGTGCGATGCGAGCTTGTTTCTGTTGTGATTGCTAGCAGACTAAGCAGACGTGAGCCTCCAGGGATGTAGGTCCATCAATGATAAATTGATACAATATATTCTTGAAAAGTTTGTTTTGTTACCATTATGCTAATATTTATTTAGCGGAAGTGAGTTTTGCGTGAAATGCTTGCAATCCAGGGGAGAATGAGGCACTTTAAATTAATAAATAACAATAACAACAATGACATCAGGGTCAAGAGAAAGCATGGCTAATGAAAACCATCACCTGTGCTCAGTCAGAGCATGAGAGTAAATCCAGCTTGATGTGCATGGGGGAATTCTGGGAATTTAACAATTAAAGGCTGTTTCTCCAGAGAAGAGGGGCCTCCATCTTACTCAACGTTGCTAATGAAGTGTAATTCATTTCACCTCTTCCCCACCTTTGAAAATCAAAGTTCAAGAGGCCGTAGCAGACAAATTTCAGAGGACAGGCATGCATACCTCTTGCAATGCCACTCATGCTCTTTAGGGAATATCCTCATGTTCTATTAATTATTGTACTTCTCTAGCATTATTATTCATGGACTAGCATCTCAAAATACTTGATTTAGCAGTGGTTCTGGAACTAATACTAATAAGTACAAGACTGTGCTTTGGGTAAAACATGTTATTTCTTATGGGTACAACAGAGGGAAATACTACTCTTCATAATTCAGCCAACTTTTACGATTTTTTTTTTACTTTTTTTCCCACATCTGCAAATAGAAGGCTGTGTTTGGGTTAATTGCATTAGTTTCCATATTAAAGAGGCAGTGTTGGGAGCATAACATTGTGAACACTGGTGCAGCACCCACAGGAACACAACCCCAAGTGGTGCTGGTGCCACATGACCAACAGTGAATCAACAGGCAGAAGTGTGAGCAGATAACCCGGCCCCACACTGCCAACGACGACAGGAATCCAGATGTTCAGCAGAGGTAACGAGCTGGTTTTTGGGCTCACAAGGAGGTAATAACCATAGATTTGTGGAGACTTCTTCATCATGCAGGCTAGCAAACCTCCATCCTGCCACAGCAGTTGCTGGGATGGGAGGTCAAATTGCATTGAAGTATTTCTACGTCAGACAGTGGAGGTCACAGGGGAAAATTAGCTATCAAGGGGCTAGCAATTAATACCATAGTTTGCAAGGAGATTTCACACTTACAAGGGCTGAAGAAACTGACCTTAAGTAGCTTAAGTTACTGAAAGAACTTCCCTTTTAGAAGTCCTTGACATTAAATCAACTTTTTCTACAGATCTGAAAGGCCAAAGAATCAATGTTTTAAACAGAGTGAATTAAATTAAGCTTAAAAAAAAATCAGTTTTTCACATTTTCAGACAACTAAAGTTTTTGAAAGTGAAAATGATCAAATTATGAATTTGACTGGTTTTTAGGTTTTGGTTGCATTTTATTTTTTTTCCTCCTGGCTGCTTAATCTCATTTTAAGGACTCAAGAAAATTGTTACTTCAGCCTCACTTTACTAAATATTTCTAGCTATACTGGGAAGGTTTCCCACCTGCATTTTGGACGTTGCAGGTGTTTGTTGAGCCGTAACCAGGGTGCCCAATAAGCTTCAGCACTGAGCTTTTCTGTGATGTAAGGACACACTCCTGTGGGAGAGCTTAGTCTTTCTTAAACATGAAATGTTTAAATGTCAAGTCAATGGAGTTACTAACTGATGTTGAAATATGTATCTTACAATTTTAAGAATTTTGAATAAACATTCCCATTTTTATTTATTTAAAAATAACTCAGAGTACATAAAATCTTATAAGCAATTTTTAATTCGAAAAATAGGCAAGCATCTTATCAAGCATTCAGCTGTATATAATCCTCCCATGAACTGCACTGTAAGGACTGAACAATTCCTTTTTGATTTTACAAGGATGTGATTTCTTCTTCTGACTATATAATAAATATTCTTTTATATATATATATATT
>VZRL01006829.1:168122-187397 GCA_013397895.1 Origma solitaria | reverse complement strand
AAGAAAGAAAACAACCTTCTTAGATTTTGACTGATCTTGGCATTTCCTTTACATCTTGGATATCAGTGTGAAGAGCAGATTGCAATGTTTAACACTACAATATATGCTGTGAAAGATTTCATTGATACTCCCATGCTGAATTGTTAGCCATTAAAAGTCTTTCATAGTACATGCATTTTTGCACATTATTACTGGAGATTGCTTTGTATGGGATGTTTTATTAGGATAGAGAAATTTGGTGGATGTCAAACAACATGGAATATGTATTACACTTTATACACACACACAAATATATATTTAAATGAAACAAGAAATACAATTTGATGACATATAATAACACACCACATATTTGTGAGAAGTATATGACAATTAGTACTATAGTTTTAGAACAATTTGTGCTGTTATAGCTTTAATTCCAAAAATATACACACTCTAATATGGTAGTTGTCATCCCAGAAATATATGTGCTGTGATAGTTGTCATTATAGAAATATACATACTGTGATAGCTGTCACTGTGAAATACATACTCAGTAATAGATGTCAGCAATGAAATATAATAATAATCATAACGTCTAGCATTTTTCATTCTGGGTCCGAAAGAGCTTTAAAAATATAGTATCATGCCCAATTTTCAGATGGAGGAATTGGCGTCCAGAGAGGATAAGTGTTCTGCCCAAGGTCACAGAGGAGACCCATGGTGAAGGTGGGAAGGGAAAACAGGTTTCAATTCTTGGACATTATGCTACATCTCATCGAAATCAGTCTGTATGTGAAAAAAATGGATATTCTCCCACAATGGGACCTGAGGCTGTTTAGAAACTGGCAGGACTGGCTCGGCACCTTCCAGAATCAAGGCTCATTCCCCTTGAACAGAGATAACAGTACAATTCACAACAAATCATATATCTGACAAATTAGCTTCCTTCTACTTCCCAACAGATCACAGCCTTCTCAGATTTATTTGCTATCTGACAGACTTTTCTGCCTCTTTTTTTGTTATTATTTTTTTTAAATAAGTATGTCTGTGGAGATACTGTGATTTTTTTTTTTTCTTTTTTTCCTTTACTGCTGTTTAAATAGGGTACTTATTTGCAATTGGTCAGAGAAATTTCATAATATTAATGCAGTCTTCTTGACTGGGTAAAAAAGCAACCATATCTCACTGAAAATATTTGCATCTTTAAAACTACTACTGCCAGAAGTAATAAGTGTTTGATAAACACATTCCTGGCAGGAAAACTCTGTGTCTTGAACGTTCATAGAAAATTGAGTGTCAGAGAATTAATTCAGGTAGAAATTCCCAAAGAATTTTTTACAGTGTTTGTTGGACTCCAGAAATGAGATATATTAACTCCTAAGATTAATCTCCTCACAAAAGCTGATGCAATTAGGAGGGTTCAGCACAAGAAATGCTGATAATAGAACATGAATGTGTGAAAGTTGTTAGAAAAAAATAATATGATTTAATAATAGCAATGCTGCCATTACAAACCTTGGTCATTGTGCAAAGCATGGTACAAGCAAAGCGTGGAATGATACACTTATTTTAAATGGCCTTTGAAATGACAATATTTTTAGTCAATGATTTCTGTTTCGGCACAGAATACTGTTGCCAGGTGAACTTTTTACAGACTGGGAGTGGAAGTCTTTCTCTCTTGGAACTCTAAAAATAGACATAAAATACATATTCATAACACCAAAAATTAAAAAAAAAAATCCTAGAGAATTTACAAGGTGAAAGTTTGGGTAACGACGTGTCTACAAATGGTTTTTATATAGTTTCTATGGAACTTTTTACATCCAAACCTCATTCTTTCCCCCTTTTCCATCTATGTGCAAATCAGCAATAACTGAAGAAAACCCTTATATAATGAGTCAATCACCCAAAAACTTACTTCAGCTTTTTCTTTTCCATCTTCCATTTTTAACTGCACTAAATTTCTGAAATTGTTATTATTAGTGTTATATATATATATACATATAACTTGCCTCACTGGTTTAGACAATGATACAGGGAATTAACACAATGCAGTAGAAGATCATCAAATATTTTGTGAAGTGAGGACAATAGAAGAATAAAATATATATGAAAATGCTATCACCAGCAGTAACGACACAATTAAAATTTAGGCATGTGATGACTGTCCTTTAAGATAAAGGAAACACTGGATAGGAAAAAAATCAGCTTAAAATGGAAAACATCACCCCATTCCCACGTTTAACTCCATAGGAGATGAGTTAGAATCTAGAACTGTCAAGGAACATTTTGCCTCAATAAGGCAGAAGAAAATTCAACAATATTCTTAAGTTTCAGTGTTCTCCTTCTCCTAGGAGTGTCCCAGCAGGCTTATAATGGACCTATTTGGTCTTTGGTGACTAAGGGAACTGCAGGGAGAACACTGCAGTGTGGTTGGTTTTTTCCTCACTGTAACTCTTTGCTCAGCTTTGTTGATGTGTGGGATCTACAAACCTAGTTTTTTTCCAGAAAAAACAAAGTTTATGCAGCATGCAAACACTGGGCACAACCTTAGCTGACAAGTGAGCTAGACAGCTTTCAGGTCTAGTGGGAAAAAAAGAATGAAAAAGGCGGGGGGAGAGGGGGGGAGGAGGTGAATCAGACATTTTTTCGGCTCTGCTGTGAGCAATATTCATGCAAGGCCATGCTAGCTTTGCACCTGTTTTTCTCATTTTCTATTCAGCTTGTCACATTTGTTTACAATTTGTCTTATTTTGTCATTTTCTTTGTGCTTTCCACCCTATGCCAAACACATTTGAAATTTGTTTGCAATTCAAGAAATGTATTACTGGTGAAGTGGGACAGTTTTTGATGGGTACCCCAAAGGGAAAGGAAGGGCCTTCAGTGCACAGGAGAGGTGAGAGAAGTGAGACAAGAGGTTGAGCAGAATCAAAATATCCTCCTTGCTCTTCAGCTGCAGTAAGGAGAGAGCATTTAATGCTTACAAGAAGTTTAATCCTTGTACAACAGGCAAGAGACAAATTCACTCAGGAGATGAAGAATTTTAAAATCCCTTTTCATGCACCCATAACTTTGAAAATAATCTGACATAGACTTTCACAGAATTGGGAAGACCTATAGCAGGCCCTTGTTCTTCCATGCGTGTAGCATATAAGAAAAGACCAAAAAAATTCTATTTTAATACATTAACATTTGTGTGTGGACTTTCTGAGAGATTTAAATATGTTTGTTTTGAAGAAGTGTTCTGCCTGAAACAAAGAGAAGAAAGGAAAAAGAAATGAACAAAAAGACCAGCAAACAAACAACTAAATGAATTAAAAAAAACATACAGTGCAAAATACCAAATCCCTACCGGTATTAATTCATTCAAAGTCATGAAGAAGATGCCAATTTACACCAGATGTGGATCAGGCCCACAGGATTTAATATGTTCCAAAATAATTTGGAAACTGTTTCTATTAATGTGCTTCTCTGGCATATGCTAGGTTTCAGCAAATAATTGCTTTTGTTTTCAGAGTTTATTTTAGGAATTAGTCATGGATTTTATTATTGAATATAAAGGTTACCAGATACATAGTGTAACATGGTAAATGAAGTGGTAAGTGAATTCATGTTTGGTAATTTCCCAATTTAATTAGTATGTATTAAAAATGGTGCTTTGCTCCATATTACATTTTTTTTGTATGCTATAATAATATTGAGTTTACACAAAAGCCTGTTTTGGTGTGTATCTGCATTGTTTTGACTGCTGTGTGTACATGACACATGAGGCTGGTGGAAGGGTTGCTTTGCAGGGTCATTCAAAAATTGTGGCCTTGGCCTCCTGTGATCATTTCTATTCATCTTTTTGTGAGAGCCAGGGCAGGGTGGGAGGGGGTCACTTCCAGAGCACATGGCCACATGCCAGTAAGGCTCAGAGAATTCCTTCCCTCTGAATTTCTTCCGCATGTTCAGCCAGCTAAATTATGCCTCCCTGCTGTTAGCTTGATCCAAACCTGCAGAAGTCAATGAATGAAAAGACTCATATCTATTTCAGAGAGGACCAAGCCCTCAAATTGCTGTTGGTCATTTCACCCCAGAAGCAGCTTCCCTGTCTTGCTCTGAGTTTATCACTTTGCCTAGTCCTTCACACAGCTGGTGATTTATTCAGATTAAAGACACAGCAGCCCTTCTGCTCTCTCCATTTAAATGCATATGAAAGTACACATATGTCATTCTACATGTAGCAACATTAATTTGGCTGCACAAGGCAAAACAGTAACTCTTTACTGGCTCCTTCTTTGTTGTGGTCATCTCGTAGCTCAACTTTATGCAAAACATTGTGCTAAAGAAAATGAACTTCGTATGGGATCTCCTGATTACTTTTCAGTGTTGCTCCTAGTGCCAGGCTTTGCAAATGATTCCTGTTTAAAACCAATTGAAACTTCGGTTCCTTCTGTAATAAATTCCCCTGTGAAGCAGAATGCATCTCAAGATGATATGCATATGTTGGATTTATTTCTGATCTTACTAAAGGATCTAAAGATATTTATCTGCTTCAGAACATATGTGAGAAATCGAGAAAATAGGGCTGGATTTTAAAAAGTGACTTGAATAAGTTTAGCGTTATTTAAATGTGGGGGTTTCGTTTCTGCAAAGTAGATCTAGCTTATTTAGGACTGGAACTACATGATCTTTAAGGCCCCTTCCTAACCAAACCATTCTGTGATTCTGTGACTGTGTTTGTGCTTGTACATATTTATAAATTGTATATTAATACATACACATGCACACATATATAAGCATTTAAATAGTTTATTTTTTAAAATGCCTGATTTTAAAATATGTCAGAAAAAGTATATAATGTATCTTATAATGTATCTTATGTTTTTTATGTCATTCAGTATCTGTAAAGTGTCATTTGAATAGTGAAAATATTACCACTGTTTATTGTTATTTTGATGGTTGCTTTATTACTATATTTTTATTATTACAGCACTGTTATAGCATCTATTTTGTTTCCTCATCCCAAAACACCTATTTTTAGCTCACTTAAATTAAGATATATGAAACAGCTGAAGATTCATAAAGTTACAGAAGGATGAGCATGAATGATTTGCGATAGCAAAATAGTTTAGCATTAACCAACAGAGAAATAAGAAGCAGAGGTCCTATGAGGAGAGTGGGAAATACACCCTGGAAGTCACCAGCACAGAGATCTGCAACTTGCCCCTTCAAAATATGGAGTTGAGGAGTGCAGGCCTGCAGAACAGAGTTTGGTGTGGAATAGGAACATGTATTTTGTTGGTCTGTTCCTGCTTTTTACTGAAATGTCATGAATTGATTTAATAAGACAACATTTAAAAAGAAAAAATAAAGAAAAACCTAAAAAGAGTTAAAAAATACCTAAATTGATGGCAAGTCAGGAGAGGCAGGCCAATTCCTTTTCTTAGTGCTAAATTGTAATATAAAATCATATACCTATGCTCTAGTAAATTCAGGAGAAAAGAAAGTACCTTAATCCAGAGTCTGCTTCTTAAGTTTCCTTTAAGAGTAAAAGCAATAACAATGCAAAATCATTAAAAATCTACATTGTGCTACTGAATGATGTAACAGTAATTTCACCGTTTAGCAGTAAATGATCACAGTTAAGGTAGTTTCAAATAACCTCTTTTTTTTGTTTGTTTTTTCCTTCCAACAAGGGGCTAGAGAAGATTTCAATAGCATTTTGAGATGCCTGGATGACTGAATGGGACCCTCCCTATGGGGCAATGTGGGCTGCAGCACTGTCCAAAAATTTTTAACCTTTTAAAATTTTAGTTCTTCATCTAATGCAGAAATGATTGTGCTGCTCTAGGTCTGCATTACACTGGGGGTCAGCAAGGATAATCATAATAGCTTCTACTGGTTTTAAAATACAGAATTCACCTCCTTATCTCCCTGCTTATATAAGCTTCCCATATTATGGAGATACTCTGGGGAACATCTATACTATCTCAAAAGGATCTATCTCCATTGACTTTTTTAATTTAATAAAAAAATGATTTAATCTGTAATTCACAGCTATTTCAGGGATTCTATTCTATCCCCATAAAACAAACTGATACAGAAAAGTTTTAGTTTGTTGTTTTTTGTTTGTTTTTTTTTTTTTTTCGAAGACCTCCCTAACACTTTATGATTTACTTTCTGAAAACCAGCTCATTGTCTTCCTCCTGACCTGAGTATTTCTACCTGCTGTTGGGCTTGGACCCAGATATTTTCTATCCTGCTAACTTATGTTGTGTTAATTTCCTTTCCTGTCTGTCATATGATACTTATCACTTCAGCTGTACTTTACCTGCCATTTAATCCACAGTTCTTTATTTGATTTCTCTTTTATCAAGCACATGTTAATTTCCTTCTCTCGCCCTCTGTGTCACTGCCTCTCCTTTTCTCTAGCAGAATTCTCAGGGACAAAAGTTATGCCTTTGCTCCTGAGCATTAGGATATTTTACAGACACCCCTCCTTCTTCAGAGCTATTCATCTTTATCTTTCACTGAGCAACAGCACTGCAAACAGAGTGTGAGACAACACAGCTGAATGATTGATGCTCTCCAAGTCCTGAGTTTCTTTTCCTCGTTTATTCACACAGTCACCCTCCTGAGTTAAGGGTTTTGGTTGGTACCTGCCATGGTGACTAGGAAAACAAGGGTAAGCTGCCAAATCCAGTGACTGTTTTCTTGTTCTCATATTGCATTTCCTTATCGGTTGTGACAATGTGCCACAATTAATGATAGCAGAAATACCTATGTTTGATACCATATGCATCATACTTAGTGGTGATGGATTAGCAATCAAGAAAATTAATTCTGCCTTTACAAAGTAACATCTGAACTTTGAATTTAGGCAAAAGCTTTATAGAATAGTGCAGATAAAAATTCTCCTGGAAACGGGATAACTGTGTTTCCATTGTACCTATATAATTTGTTCTGGACTGAGCCCAAACAGAATGGTATATTTCCCAAGAAAATGCTAGGATCACTTACTAAAATTTAATTTCAGATAGCCCTGTGATTCTCAGGCAACACTGTATGTATATCAGTGCCCGTAAGAAGGAGTCTGACCACAGAATCTGATGCCTTGAACACATCCAGATCTCCTTGATGACCTTGGCTAAAAAGCCACAGTTACTCTGGCTTTTATTCTATAAAGTAGATCCTTCCCCAGTTAATAAATTAACTTTTTGATTGAAAATTGTTAACAAATTTGAAAACGTTCCATATTATGGAGACGACCATGCATGCACCTTGATTGCTAGAATAACAAAAACCCAGAGATGAAAAACGTTATTTTGTCAATCAGATCATTCTCCTTACTTCATAGTCTATAATATATTTAGACATGCCCATACAGAACAAAGACAGCTGGAATTTAATCCAGTTTTGAACACCGAGGTATCTAGGTTCCACCAAATACAGATCATTTACCTCACTGGAAAATATAATAGCAACTTTCATTTTGGTCCAAAATTTTGTACAATACTTCTGTTTCCTGATAACTCAGTGATCTTATTTATTTGAACTTAAGTAATGAAGGTTATGAGCATTTTAAGAGCTCAAATCACTGTGGAAAACATATTAGATATTTTTAAGAGGCTGAAACTCCTTGGAAGATCATTGTCCAATCATGACATTGGTATAAATTCCTAAAAAATGTCTTATTGTAACTCTTTGGTTTCTTTCTGCCTTCCTTTTGATATAAAGACTTGAATTAATTTTTATCTTATTTGTTATGAATGAACTGAAGAGGAAGTTGATTTTTGTGTTAGAAGGTTATAAGGATGTTAATTGATTAATTAATTAATGGGTTAAAATCTTACAAAGATTGGGTGTTAATGGGTTAATTATAAGATGTTTTATGGAGGATTCAATCAGTTAACCATTTATAATGTTTTGATGGATTGTTTGTTTCTCTCATAATACTCTGTTTTGTAAAATCTATTAGAACAATTGGGGTAAGATGGCCACCGAGGCAGGACTTCTGGAAAGTCCTGCAGAGAGTGTCAATCAGGACGCCAGGACCAGCCCAGCTCTACCACCAAGCATGCCCTGTGGGGCGGGGTCAGAACAGACAGCCCTAGATGGGTGGATACAGGGAACAGGGCCAAGACAGACCGCCCCAGGTGGGCGGATACAAGGGGCAGGCTAGAGAAATCTATATTAAACATTGGTCTGAAGTAACTAAAAGTAACAAGGCGTCTTGACTGACACTCAGAGGGAATAAAAAGGAGCTGCACGTGCTCCGGGGTGTGCATCGGGCCAGGCCGGCCACGTGCTTGGTGGTGTTGCTTTGCTCTGTGGGCATCCCCTATTGTTAATTATTTTCTGTTAGCAATAAATAGTTGAAATTTTACAAAGTGAAGCCTCATTCTTCACATTATTTCAGTTAGGTGCATGCTAGATATCAGCATTGCAAGCAGCCGTTCCTGATTGTCTTTATTCTTAACATTAAACTAACAGTTTGGGGAGGGAATAGCATATATAGTTGTCAAAATTTATAAATGCACTTGAGGATGAGAGAGATCTCTGTCCATGGCAGGGGTGTGAGGCGTTGAAGCTGGATGATGTCTAAAGTCCTTTCCAATTGAAACCATTCATGTATTCTCATCCTGCATTGCAATGACTGTAATAACTTGATTTCCACTGGTTATAAATGTTGAGGGCTACTTCCTCCAATTACACCTATAGCATGAACCTCAGTTGTTGTATCTTTATTCAGCTATCTCTAAAATGAAAGAACTATCTTGTTCATCAGGTACAGACGAGTAGAAACACATGAGCATAAATGCAGCAAATAAACAGAATGTGTTATATACACTATTTCCTTGGACTAAATATGATTTTTCAAAAAAGCTGAACTCCGTGCTCATGTTGGAAGTTGTAGGAAGCAGCCAAAATACTGCAATACAGAACTGGTGAGAGTAGAAGTTTTCAACAGAGAAAAAACAAGTGACTGAAAATAGAAGACCGAACAAGTGGATGTCATGGTTTGGCAAATGAGAGGGCTCCTCTTCTGTTTCAGATGAGAGTTTGGAAATAGTGCTGCATGAAGATATAATGCCCTTTAGCAAACCGTAGCAGGAGAATTGAGTGTTTGAATTTTTCATATGGGATGACTTCATGCATGTATATATTTATTTATTTAATTTTAAAAGTCATAAAAACATATTTTAAGAGATCGCTTTTAGAGAGACAGACAATGGTGATTAGAAGTTTCTAAAGGAGTTTCCATTCACCATAAATACTGCTAGTTTTAACCTACTGGAAGGTTGTTTATAGCAGTTCATTTTCATAACTGTAGTCCCTAAGTCTGGCTCTTAGAAACAGCAGGGCTGATAAAGCATGAAAGAGCAGTTTATGGAAGACCCTGTAACCTGGATTGCTGGAAAGAAAGAGAAGTAAAGAATTTTAAGAAATGACCACTATTGACTGCCTCATACAGTGGATGGCATTTTGCCTTCATCTTCAGGATAATTGGACAGGGGGATTACAAATCCATAGCAATAGAAGGCTTTCCTTACTAGACAGTTAATGCACTATAAATCAGCAAGTAGGAATAGCTCTTATGTTGCAGTCTATGTTTTCATTCAGCTCATTTGCACTTCAAAGCCGAAGTCGATAATTCAGCTCCAAGTAGGTGTAATTGGGGGATATTTACCTTTTGTAGAATATGAATACAAGCTGAGAAAATCTCTAAATTCATTTGCACAGGACATTACGAGTCAGATCTTGGTACGCAGACACGTGGCCCAGCCTCCAGCTGAAGTCAAGAGGTGAGCTCGGAGCTGCTCATAAATCCCTCAAGGTCTGTGTGCTGTGGCAAAACAATGTTTTCTCACTATTGGTGATCAATTGTTTTTTGCTGAAGTGGTAAGTGTAGCCTTTGTTTTTTAAATACGAAATAAGCAGTCCCTTCCTTGCCTTATCTTTGTCAGGGTGGATGGAGGAAGGTCCCCTGAACCCATTTTGTTCCAGCATGCCTCAGAAGGTAGGACAGAAGACAACCCTAGAAAGACACAACTGAGCTCCTCAAATCACATGCCAATGCTAGATAAAATTCAGCCAGGTTTGCAATCAAGGAAATATAGTCAACAAGAAAAAGGGAAATAATTTAACCTATTTTTCTTTTCACCCATCATTTTTTATGACATTTCTGCCAAATAAAACTCTCATCATAACAGAGATTAAAAAAATATTTAATTTGCCTATCCTGATACTCCCTCCACACACCCATACTCGTGCACACACAGATTAGATTACCTAGTCTTGTACAGTACCTGGACAGTATTCTATTTCCACACACTGTTTTGTGAGCTTTTTCCTACCTGCATCATGTCTCAGAGCACAGAGAAATATGCATCCTTTTCAGTGCAACTTGCAGCTTTGAATGAGGTGAATGCACATGTAGTTTTATCATTCCCATCTGGCTCCATTTTCTACTGTGATAAAAAATGGAATTGAGGTTATGCAGAAATGGTCTGAAGTATCAGCTCCAACAGAAGATGAGGTGGGACTTTTTTTTCTCTGTGATGATGGTTTTCTATATTGGAACGTTTCTCAGGTTTAGGGGATGAGAAAGAAGATGAGAATAGGACTTTATTCCATATTTTATAAGTGGGAAATGAAGTTCCTCACCTCAAGCATTGTAACTTTCCCTCAGAGCACCGTACAATCTGAAGCTCACTTCAGCCATTATGGCTGGTACCCAAATATTAATTTTAAACAATCTGTTCTATTTGACAGGTTTGGGTTTTTTTGTTTGTTTGTTTTTTGTTTTTTGTTTTTTTTTTCCCCCAGGAGAGCTACAGCTCCCAGCGTCAAGAATTCAAAGTTCATGGCAACAAACTTGTTTTTCTTGATATGTAAGGGATCCTTTTTGAATAGTCCTCTGACTCTCCCAAGAGTAAATAGAAAAACTCAACACTGAACCTTCATTACTCCAATAAGAACAATCTAGTTTCTAATGGAAAAAAAAATACAGTCTACTTCTGGACGTTTCCTTCAGGAAACAAAAATGAAAAAGTAAAGGAGCCAAAGTTTGTGCTAATATGACATCAGGGGGCTAATATAGCATTACTGGACATCCTTGCCTGATGGATACCTAGAAGGGTGATAACTATGGATCAAGGACTCCTGCCTGGGCACAGAGGAGCAAGGAATGAAATGTATGGGGGAAAAAAACCTAAGCATGAGGAGAAAATAAATGCTGTTCTTCTTTATTCGATGAAGAAACCAATGTCTGTTGAGAAATCAGTTTCAATGTCATCGAGTTTGACAAGATATAGGTATCATGCTTAGATATCTCTGTGGAATCTGATCTTGAAAAGACACCCTGGGAAGTCTCAGGAGGCTGAGTGGATAAGTAATTATTAATGTTTTTAAAAAAAAAAAGACAACAAACAAATAGATATGGAATTCAGTCAGTCAGATGACAAAAATTGTATCCCTTCATTTGTTTGCTTCATTCCCATATTTTATGTATTTTTTTTAACTTTTGTTTTTATGTAGGCCACACCTTGCATAAGACCTCACAAATTCATTTTTAAAAAGTCTTTCCATGTGTATAATAGATGGCACAGTATATTGTGGGATACTGTTTTAAATCATGCTCTGTGTTTTCCCCAAGAGCCTCAAATTAGATGACTGTTACAACTTCCCTGGGAGATTATTTCAGGCCTAATAGTTCTATATAATAAGGACCTTCTTCCCAACATCCCACTGCAATTTTCCATTTCTTTGCTAAGATGGCTTACTGGTTGTCAGACCATCATTCTAATTATAGCTCCTCCTTTTGCTTTTTTCGTACTTTAGATATTGAAAATATCTAGTCAGACTTCATATTGGCAAACTTTGACTCAATACCTGATGATGAGACTGAGGTTTCTTTTTAAAACCCCATTGAAATCACCTGTGATTGGTTTAATAGAAGGGTAAGCAACTATTTGTGAGCCGCAGTAGTCACTGACAAAGAGTGTAAATATCTCTTCGTAATATTTACTTCCTGTGATATTTCCAGAACTGTTTTAATACACACAAATGCTTATCAGAAACGTCTTCTAAAATATCTATCTTCTATTGCTAAAACTGCATAAGTATTAATCAATTATGCACACAGCTGTATTAAGTTGGTCTAAATTACCCAGCAGCTTTTTTTTGTTTTAATCTAAAATCTTTAAAATTGTCATTTCATCTACAAAGAGAGCTGGAGAAGGAAGAATTGTTTGAGGCAATGTGCTGGGAAGCAACCTTTGCTTTTCACTGAGCCATCTTTAGTGCAAAAATGCAACTTCTTTTTTATTCTTTTTCCTCTTTTGTTTTAACAGCATAGATTTGAAAGCTACTTTTTAAGAAGCAGGAATATGCTTGTAGAAAGAGTTCTGTCTCTTTGTTCCTGAGCATCTGCTGGAACCCACACCCACTTTTTAAAATGTATTTTCAGTCTTCTAGAAGAAAACAAAAATAATTGTCCAAACCTACAAAATAAGAAGAAACAAAATATCCCTGCCAAACCAAACCCAAACCTGTGTTAAATAGCTCTTTAAGAATCAGTAGAAACACTATTCCAGAATGCAATGATGAGTGTCTTCAAATAATAAAGACAATACGAAGAGCTTAAAGACTCCAGAGACTTACATATATATTGTCCTTCAAGTCAGAAAACCTGACTTCTTGGGTAAACTCTGTAGCTGATGTACTCCGGCATCAAGACTATTTCATCTCCCGCATTTCATTCAGTTTGATTCTAAATTCATTGGCCCAGCAAATGTTCAAACCTATATAGTGCTCAGCAAGGCTCTGGACTTGGGTAAGGCCGCTGGATACTGTTATAATAATCCATTACTCTTTGGAGGGCAGGTAGGTTGACCTCATGGACCTTCTCAGCAATCAATTCAATGTCTAATGATGGCTCCATATCAATCAGCACCCATTTGCAAGGTGTTTTTGAGGAAAAAAAGAGGCTAAATTCATAGGGAATGTTCTCTGCATAAAATGATGTGACCAGCACTACCCTGATCATTTTTATTGCCTGTCTCTCCAATGTGCTGATGGAATCATTATATGTGCAAAACTCTTGCTGGCATTTCCCTTTGCTGTCTCTGACAAGTGCTTTTGTGTCAATGCCATTGCTTTTCAGGGATGCACAACCAGTGTTCCCTTTTGTAGCAGGGATGTTTCTAGCGTGCTCTTTGATGTATCCAATGATAGTGTCACGCATTCTGACACATCCTACCGTTCTGCAGTGGAAGCTACGTCTGTCGGAAAGTTTTGTCCAAAGCTTTTTGACATTCTCCCTCTCAGTGTTGTTTTCAGAGTTTTTGCTTCATTTTTTCCCATCGGGGCTGCGTTTAGTATACATATTTATTTATTTATTTGCTTATTTATTTATTTATTTATTTATCTGATACCATGTTTTTATGCCATGGATAGATGAGAAAGGTGCTCCTGTGGCTCACTGCTAGCTTGGCTTCCTCCCAGAAACCTGTCCCTGTCCAAGCAACTGACTCACAAAATGGGGAAGGATAGATGTTTAGAGATTAATTTTAAAGGCGTTAACATACTATAGATTTTTTAAAGATGAACAGTCAGTCCCTCTTGTAAACAATGCACACAGTTTACAGCTTCTCTATAAATCAAGGGTGTGTCTTTCCCAGGATCCATCTGAGGACCTGCAAAATTGTCCAGGTGATATAAGTTGCTTAAATGCCTCAGCAGAAGGAGTGAATTGAATAAATCACAAAAAAAAAAAAAACAACAAAAAACCCAAAAAACAAACAAACAAAAAAAAACCACACAAAGGAAAAAACCCAACAGTTTTCCAAGGAATCAGATTGAACATAAATGCACATATAAAAGTATTACATGTGTATGATGCATACATGGCAGTTATCTCTTTGTCAGATTAGCATTGTACTGAGAGTTTCCATAAACCAAGAATCTAATGTCACTACTATTTTTATTTTATCAATCAATTATATTTTTTTGGATCAGCCTTCTGCAGAAAATCAGATGTAAAAGCAATAGAATAGAATGAAAAGGGACAGTGAAGCAATGATTGAGTAAAACTGTAGTTCAATTATCTGACTTATCCCCAGATGATTTCTTATGTGGCTGTTGAGTAGATAATTCTCTATTTCTTTGTCTCCAAAACTTACTATCAGCTGGCTCTTGTGAGTTTGAAACAGATGAAAAGTGAGAAATTCTCAGGCAACAAGACTCAGTGTCTGGCTCCAGGTTCATGTGTCACAGCAATGGGAACGCAGATCTGCACTGCTTACTCCATGTTCCCACTTGATGACACAGCCGGACAACTTTCCACTGAGTTCTAGCTTCTGTGGAGCCAAGGATCACTGGAAAAGCCTCTGGATCTCTGTCCAAACAGTAGGAGAAAACTGTGGCATGTCCAATCCCCAGAATAATTTCATGCCTCTTCACTGATACCCTGTTAGGTCTCACATGCTGGGAGATAAGAAAGCATAGATTTTTGCTCCAAGTGTCAATAACAGTGTTTTTGTGTGCCTTAAATAGTTCAGGAGAATTGATGGTTGCAGGTCTGTAGTAACAAGCAGCCCCTGAGTTTGGTGATGACTGTCCCCAGCAGGGCTAAAGGATGTTCTGGATCTAATGGTTTGTTATACAGATGAGGGCAATTTCAACTGCAAATGCACAATTAGGCAGTACGCTGAGTTAAAAGCCTGTTCTTAGGCATGTTCACACAATGAGCATGGCACAGGACATGCAAATCCAGGCACCAGAGCTGATTATAACTGAAAGCAAACTTTGCTTCTTCAACTACTGAAGAGATGGAATTTATAACTCGGGCTCAGAGCTGTGCTAATACAACTTCTTGGACACAACCAAAGGGGTAGGAGTTGCACTGACCAGGCACCTGCACCAACCTGAGTGAGGCTGCATGCCTTTAAAACAAAATACCCATTGTGTCATAGAAACATGGGTTAGAAAACTGCTTCACCAGAAAGTCTATCCATTTCTGAGAAATTTACCCTACAGTTCTCCTAGAATGGTCCTCACTGCCAGCGTGACTCACTGCTAAGCATCCCTCGGTGAGTCTGAGCCACAAAATATGGGAGTTAGTTACAGTGCCTGATTGTGGTAATTGGTCCTTATTTCAAGCTATAAAGACTTGTGCTATTTTCCTTTCAATAGGCTATGCTGATTTAAATCTAGTATCACCCAAAATAGCAGGCAGACACCAGCAGTACTAAGGGACGTATCAGAGCTGTCTGAAGGTTACTTTAAAATTTGTGCAAATGCTGATCACTTCTCTGAACCACCCCAGGACTTACAGGGTCTCTACTATTAACCCTGCTCCAGACGTGGAATGGGACAACAAATAATTGTGCTCTGCATTTAGAAACAATCCTGCATGTGTAATTTCTGCCACTTCTCCCTCTCGTCCTTTTATCATTCACAGCATTTGCATTAAGACAGGATCTTCATTTCAAAGGAGTCCATCTGCTCTGGCTGCTCATTCTCTTCCTGAAGTTATAAACCTCTATTTGCAACAACATAATCCTCTCACCACAGCAACCTGCAGTGAGGTCACAAGTGGAGGATTGTGACTTCAGGTGGGGAAACGAGCAGCAGGAGCAGATGAACTGTTAAGAAGCAGAGATCCCATTTTCATTGCAAATGTCCTTTGCATTAAAGAATGAGGCTAGGAAAAGGCAGCCAAGGGAGGACACTGAAGCAGAAAACCGTGCACACAGAAAGCATATTCAAATGCTTTAAACAGTTGCATACGGTGAGCTAGCTCTTGGAAGAGCAATATCTTAAGATGTAAAACAATTAGCTACTTCCAATCATGCTGACAATTAAGAATGAATAAAATAAAAAATTGCAACACTTCCTTAGAAGCTCTAACTTTCCTCTTTTCTTTTTTCTTTTCTTTTCTTTTCCTTTCTTTTCCTTTCCTTTCCCCATCCCTTTCCACTTCTTCCCTTTCCATGTCCTCTTCCTCTTCCCTTCCCACTTCCCCTTCCCTTCCCTTGAACTTCCCTGAACTTCCCTGGCTTTTCCCTCATTGTCATGCAAATGACCACACACTGGGATCTGTGAGCCCACACACCAGCACCGAGAAATACCACATTGTCAGAGTTTCTGTAGAGGATCATTCAGGAATCACTGCTCTAAGTGTCAAGATGAAAACAATAAGCAGAGGTCACCCCTGTGCAATATATAGCACCCCAATCTCCAAGAAAATACTGATCTTCTTTTGTACTTTACACAAAAACAAGGGAAGATGATCCATGAGATTCAGGCACCGTAAGATGTCAGCTGGAATGTTTAGCTCCTTGTGTCCTGGTGTGAGGTGCAAAATAAACTCTTGTCACAGTGCTGCATGTGAATCTGGTGGCCTGGAGGAGAAGGGCTGCAACAGGGAACATCCCATCGGGAAGTGACTCTGCCTATTTTCACTTGAAAGAGGAGGGCAAGGAGCGGGTCAGGGAGCATCTGATATTTTTTCCCTGACTCATTTGAATACAGGATACACTGCCTCTGGTGAGGCAATACACTCCTTCTACCTCTCACCCTTCCCATATGATTCCTGACACTTCCTGACAGCAGAGGGTGACACGACTGACATTCAGGGCTACAAGGTTGCTGGGCTGTAATCTCTAGTTAAAATTGAATCTTGTGTATTGCTCCCTGACAGTACAGTCAGACTCCTGATAATTATTTGGAGGCTACAGTACCTGGATTTTATTTTGCCTTTTGAAGAGAAAGGTTAGTTGGATTTATTGTTCATCACCGGTTGAAAATTAAGGGAGAGTAAATTTTTCTTTTACATTTTTAATGATTAATGCAGCCATCAAATCTTTGGGGTTTTTTTGTTTTTACTTTTAATAAAAATGGTCTGTAAAGGTGGGAAGGAAAATATTTTATGTCAACACACTTTTCAAAAATCCACTGCGACTGAAGAAAGGACGTTTCTGAGTTACCCATCGATTGTTAACTTGCTTGTTGCCATGATATAAGGAAGAGGAAAATGCTACACAGATGCCACAATCTATAACAACAAGAGTAACAGGAAGATTTTAGACAGAGGGAAGGGAAGGTCAAATTCACTTAAGCAAACAGCCAAGGCAAATAAATGGATTTAAACTTTACTTTAAGACCTGGTGAGTTATTGCATTTGGGGTTATTTCCATTGTCTGATGGGTTCTGCATATCTATTTATGTATCTATCTATGTATCTATGTATCATCTATGTATCTATGTATCTATCTATCTGTCTATCTAATCTATCTATCAATCTATCATACTTATCTGATATAAAAGAAATTTCTTGTGAGGAACACGTCTGAGTAACACTTTAGGTGCCGCATGCTACCCATTTTTGCAGATATGAATTTGCTTGGTTTGAAAAAGAAAGACTTTTGGCCAAAGCCACTTGCATTAATTACTGGAACAGGTTAGGAAAATTTTCACCATCGCAACACAAGCCTGTTCAAATGTTTGGGACCATGAGTTAGAAAGGATGATCCCAAACTGATGAGCCTTGATTTTGCTTTTTGTACTGTATTTCACCTAGTATTGGTATCTAGAACTTAACACCTCTGAAAGGGAAATCCACGTTTGTTTAAGTGGTAAATAATGACTGTTTTTTCTTCACCAGGGCTTTCCAAATTCACTAGTAAAGGCAATGTTCCAGTGGTGTATGTTTCAAAGCTTGTAATGGTGGGCAATGCACATTAAAGAGCAGGAAATGGTGAGCTTAAAGAGCAGCCTGAAGTCCTAGAAACATCCACAGAGGTAGATTTGATCCCTTTATAACACTCGAGTGAGCTAAATGAGAAATAAAGGAAGGAGAAATGACTCATTAGAGAAGCCACCATGAAAAGAAGTCTACTCTTAGTATAAAATATCCATAAGAATATTGTAAAAGCATTAGCCCAAATATATGGAATTTCCAAATAAATGAAAAAAAGGGAATGTGAAATACTTTTCTCTTGGCCCCAATAACTATAACAATAACAAGGGAAAAAATAAGTGTGAAGGCCCATGAAGATTCTAAACATCTCTTGAGCACTATGAGTATCAAGACCTCGCTTTCCCCCTCTTTCTCTCTTTCTGAGATCCATGAAGAAGAAATGAAATTAGAATATCAGTTATCTTGTCATGACTGAACAAGAAATCAAGAAATACATCACATAAACACTTCTCAAGATCTTCCCTCGTGTCTTGTGCCCTTGTAGAAAATTTCATTCTTCTTATTACTTTTCTTATTAACTTCAAGATAAAGAACCTTTATCTTTAAGGAACCTTTTCTTCCCATCCAAAAAATCTGCATTGCTTTGCAATAGAAATCTGATATGTTTATAAATATAAATGAAAAAGCGTTGTCCAAGTGTTTGAAAAACCATATCTGATGTCCTGGTCCCTGGAAAAGGATCCCAAGCCAAGGAAAAGCATTTTTTTTCTTTTTTCTTTCCTTTTTTTTTTTTATTTTTTTTTTTAATAGCAATGAGACGGCCTTTCCAAGGCAAGTTTTCATTGCTGTGGCAGTCGAGGCTTGTTCCTTTTTTTCCCATATACATACAGCAATTAAATAAGTATTGATAGTGACATTTGAATTCTGTATCTCTTTTCCTCAGCTGGAGCTGTGCTATCATTTCTTCCTGTGGATAGTTTTGCAACAAATTGTTGAAAGCTGAGTAAACTTTCAAGTTTTCTTTGACACTGAGTCTGCAAGACTCATGAACACACATGTACATTCTTCTTTTATAATGAAGTAAGTTTTTCTACTCACACAGCAGTGAATTAGTAAAATCAACATAATCTGAGGCAAAAACCAATAAATTAGCAAGGACATTTTCTTCTGTCTCAGAAGGCTTTTTTTCTTCCCCCTTCTTTTTGTATGGAAACTTCTAAAAAGCACTTGATTTCTTGGCTTTTTAGTGTTTGTTCCATGAGTATAAATGAATATCAGTACATATAAACTTTTATGCTCAACAGTACACAGATATATTTTGGATTCATGCAAAAGGCAATTTCTACCCACACACACAAAAAATGTAGTTCATTGTGGTCAGAATTATTGCTTGAAATCCAAGAATATTTCATTGGTTGAAATACGAGGTGGGTTTTTTACAATGCATCGGAACATGAAAATGATTTGAAGCTGATCTAGAAATGCAGTTATAAGAGTGTAGTAGTAGGCATAAAAGTCAGAGGCAGACGAGGCAAAGGGCTAGCGGGAGGGGGGTTCCCCTCCTATCTCCCCTTTATTAAGAGTAAGGGGTTTAGGGTCGAGGT
>VZRL01006829.1:95642-167924 GCA_013397895.1 Origma solitaria | reverse complement strand
CGGCTCCGGCCCCGCCCCACCGGCAGCGGCCGCGGCGGGCGGCGGAGGCAGCCCGGGGGGCCGGCCCGCCACATAAGAGCTAGGTTCATAATTGCATTTTCTGTCCAGAAGTGGTTTTTTATTTTTGTAAATTCTATTAGGTGCTTCCCTGCACCTTTGGAACCTAAATACAGCTGTGAATCTGACTGTCAAGCCTTACTTACAGGATCTGGAAATCTGCCTATTCCATTGTGCAATTATTTCCACTGCCATCCATGAAGGGGGTAACACAGGGGTAACACAGGTCCCTAAATTTGCCACGGATACAGATTAAACAAATCCCAAATTGTATGTCAGGCTTGGGTGACACTTCACGAAAAAAAAAAAAAAAGAATTATATTGTTAGGAGAAAACAAAATAAAATAAAATAAACATCCCACACAACAACAAAAAAAGATAAAATTCAAGGTTAAGTGATAATATTTTTTATAAATGCATATCTATCTACTCATCCACCTTTTAATAGCTTTTTTTAGAATCCCTAATGTAGTGATGGCCAAGTATTCAGGTCCTAGCTTTTATAAAATAGGATAATAAAGGAATTCAAAATGCACTGTTCAACCCTTTTAGAGAGGAGCACCCATGCAAACTCACCTCTTATGAGAAATGTGAAAATCAATGCTGATATCCAAATTTTATTAATGTCTCATGGTCAGGAATGTCTTCGGTCAGAGCTCATCTCTTGTCATAAAGCCCCAACAGCATGTCACAAAACTGTGGGAAACCAAGCATCACATGCTCCTTCACCAGGGGATGATATGTTTTTCATCTGTATGAGGTTGTTCAGGATTGTTTCCAGATGTTTTCAGAGCAGACAGGGCAGTTAGAATCAATGTTCTTTTTCCTCTGCTTCTGTACTGTACCTCAAGAAAGGTCTGCAAGGGTCCTGTTCAGTAGTTTTGTTTAAGATAACATGCATACTTGGCAAAAAAATCCCATCTTTCATGATTTCCAGAGCATATCTATGTTTTTCTATGCAATCTGCTTTCCATATTCATTCCCTGGCTGTGATTCTAACTCCACTGGTCTCAATGAAAAGGCTTCCATTGTTTGGGAGTCAGCTTATCTGCCACGGAAAGTGGGGCATTTCTCAAGGATAGAGGCAGATCAGAACTGACTTTTAAAAGAAGTTGGACACAGATCTTACAAAATTCCCCTTCATGCCACCAACTGGGCAGGAAAATTTCACAGTGTTACCAGATTAATTAGCATTCAAAGAAGTGTATTGATGGCTTTTTGTCTATTCCTCTGAAATATTTTCATTCTTAAATCATAATGGCTGTGAGTTAGGATAAATATGGCACCTAAATTTACTCCCAGGTGGGTATACTGTAAATGATGGTGCATCTGGATGAGTTTTTGTTGTTAGTGTTTTCTTTTCATATGCAGCTCACTATGCCTTTGAAGAACATCAATAGATTTCTTTGATTCTGAAGCAGCAGTACTAAAATACTCAATAGCTGATTGAATAGGATGGGTCGTAGGGAAAAGTTTGTCAACAGCAGCCTCAAGCAAAATACAAATGTTATGGCAGTAGTTTTCAATAGGTTTTTTCTATCTGCTTCTAAAACTAAAGTTAGGGGGTCTTGCATATCAGTATAAATTTGAGCTGTCTGTTCATCTCGGGGATGTAACAAGAAAAACCAGCCAAAACAAATATTATTCTCTTTTCCATCATTTTTCAATATTTGATCATTCAAAACTTTTCTCATTCTTGCTGGGCACTGTCAGATCCAGTGCCTGTCATTACAAGTCTGTTCAAATGTTCTTTATTGTCAGACACATAGACTCATCCGAAAACAAATCTGCACATACACAAACACAAAGGCAAAGGATGTATCTTCATTTGTTCATCAGATTTTACCAAAGGTTTTAGCAAAGGAGGAAAAAGAAGCCCCAAAACTATCCTTTTTACCTCCTCCTGTTTTAACATATTGGAACGACAAAAGCTTTCCTGACCTCAAAGGACTCTTCACTTGTTTTGAAAAGGATAATTTTTTCAGCCTGTTCTACTTAAGCTTCTTTATAGTTATTTGCAACTTCACAATCCCATTCACAAACTGTTGCCATGGTAAATAATTATATCACAGATGAATTGTGTGTGCTCCCACTTCATGGTTGGAAGAGAAATTGTAAAAGGAGAGGTGAGAATGAGAGAGGGAAAAAATCAAAATCCTTTAAAATTACAGGGGAGAGAGTTGAGAAATGATTACCTCCTCGTTAACATAATTAACTCCATGAATTATAAATTGGTATTAGAACTTCTGACAAAAGGAGTAATTATATTTACTCATGTAAAATTAAACAATACAGAAAAAAATTAATGGGATTCACCAGAAGCTCTGTTAATATTATCATAAAATTCAGAGATCCAAATAGTTCAGATTTAGAAGTGATTTAAGCAGCATAAACTTTAGCTCTTCTTAGATTTGAGTAGAGTGAACATGTTTCCTCAGTGTTTTATAATCAAACTGTGGCACAAAGCACATAAACCCTCTAATTCCTCACAAAAGGGAGTAGTAATGTACAGAGGCAGCTGCATTCTTCCTAAACAGGGATGCTCACAGGCAACTTTTTGTTTTTTCAGGGAATTTGTATACGCACAAATCCACACACACACAAAACTCTGTACAGTTACACATGCAAATCTCAAGAGAACAATAAAACCTGTAGTTGATCTGTGAACACCGGGAGGATGAGAATACAGCAAATGCAAGAGAAAGGTAACCTAATCTGTTGGTTTGGCTTTGGCATTGCCACTCCCATATTTCCATCTGTATAATGCAATCAACCTCATGACACAGGATCCTCCTTGTTTTAATTTAGGTATACAGAACTCAAGTCTGACATGGTTAGTCACGTTTCTTCTGAAACAGTGTAGAGTGGAAGCTCAAAACCATTATTTGGTCCCTCTGGAATGAACTCTGTTGCAGATAGGATTAATTCCTTTTAGAGATGTCTTTTTTTTATCTCAACTTACAGGACTCCCCCCCCCTTTTTCTTTTTTAATTTTCAAATACCTGTCTAATTTTCATACCTTGTCTTTATATTGCAAATATCCATCAGCATTTTAAAAAATTTAAAAAAAAAATAAAAAAATTCAATAACCTTTTCCATATCCTTGTAATTTAATGCTTCACATTTTCTACCTGGGTCTATCTGTCAACCTATCTGTCTGTCTATCTATCTGTCTATCTATCTATACATCCATCCATCCATCCATCCACTTTGTTTGTTTGTTTGTTTGTTTTTCCACTGTCACGATTCTTTCTTTCCCATCAGGAAGCACTCTTTCAAGCCTACACACTCTGCGATGCATCTCATTCATGAAGTTTCCACCACAGGTCTATAAAGTAGGAATAGTAACTTTGGAGCTAAGGAGGTTGGTCCACTGAACAATAACCAGTGCGACTGGTTCCATCCAAGAAAAGAAAAGGGGAGAAATTGTAAGACATGCTGATGTTTAGGCAGTTGCCCATTTTAATTGTCCCTGGGTGCAGTATTTATCCAGTTCCCAAAGTTATCTAATTCCAATACCACCATGCTGTCCACAGCCTCTTTAGCTAATAAGCCTAGATATTTTCAATCTTGAGTGAATGTTCAGCTTTAAAATGGTGTACACCACCCATCCCACACCTCCCACAACAAATTACACTCGTAGACTATATTTAAATTTCAACAGGTTTTTGTGTCCTGTGTGAGTCCGTCATTCCCCACCTTGATCAGACACACAGAAAAGAGAAGTCATTTCACCCAAGGCTTTTCTGCATTTTGTATTTCACCCAGGGCATTAATTTCAATTTTCATGTTTCTACACTGTTTTTCCCCCCTGCTCTCTCTTTCTTTCTCACAACTTTGTATATGACAAAAGCCTTACCTGCCAACTGTTGGGAAAAAAATGTGATTTCTATTGAATAGTGCACTTTGGAATGAAAGAAAACATTGTATAAACGAGGCTGAGGAACTCATTCACCTGTGCCTATATTACTGTGAAATCAATTATGCAGGGCTCTTTCGAAAGTTACTGATTGTAGCAAATTGAATGGCCTCCATTTCAGCATAATTTGGAGAGGTTGATGTAATCAGAGACCTTACACCATGGTGAGATACAAGATTCGTGATATTCAGATGGGAAAAAGGCTACAATGGTTAAGCTTATTCTGTACTCTCTGCTTACCGGCTGTAATGCTTTCATAAGTACAAATGGAATTGTTTTGATGAAGGCAGAGATGGTTCTAAGGGGCAGGAAAAGGGGAGAGAAAGAGAGAGGAGAGGGGGAAAAAAAGAAACCAACAAACCTCTATTAGGTTGTTTCAAATCAAGGTACTGTACTGTTAAGCGAGGCAGCAGTGGAATCTAATCCTGAGCATAATTGGTTGCAAATGAAACACTTTAATATCAAATCTTGAGTTGTGCCCTGAAGCTGCAGTTCAGGTTTGCATGAGCTACATGTAAGTGGAGGTAAAATGTGTCTCTTTTTCTTTCTTTCTTTTTCCTTTTGCAAAGGTACATTCTGTTTCAATCTGTTGGAAATTCGTAGGGCAAAGTAATTGCTCCTCAGTTTATATGCCAAGATATTCTGCCTTGAGATGTTCTGCACCTCGAAACATAATCACATAGAAATAAACAAAGAAAAAAAGCCAATTCAATAACAACAAAAATAAGCAGATTCCCAACAAAATCAATCTCACAATGCCAGCTTGCCACTCTGTGTGCTGTTATATGAAGATGTTTATTAAACCTATCATGATATTCTATAGTGACATTTTATTTGTACTGTCCATCTTTTGGACAAAACAGCAAGTGAAAGAAAACCTGGAAAAGAGAGGTAGAATGTTAGCACTTTGGCTTCTTAATTTCTCCATGTTCTAGAAAACTTCATGAACCTAAAATGGAGGTGAACTTCAGAATTTAGATTTATCTCTCTTTGTGTAATGAAATTACACCAATTACATCCTCCAAGAATTTTTCTTTTTTTTGAGAGGAAAAATAAATGTTCATTCTTGCAGTAAATTCTTCAGTGAACAGTTCAAATCACTTTGTACTATGTTCAGGACACTTAAGCAGGGATCCCACAGTGCCTCTTGTCATTTTAAAGGATGTGATCTCTGCCTTTGCTCTCCCAGTCTGTAAATTACAAATAATAACACTTCCTTCATCTGGAGTAATTATCTGCATTTCTTTTTCTTTCTTTTTTTTCCTAAACATAGGAATTAGACCATAAATTTTCCATGCAAAGTATAAAGCACATTGTGACACATCCCTTTCCTTGTTTCTCACTCCCATACTCTATATTGTCAATAAGTGAAACCCTCATTTCTAGATTTTCCAATTTACAGAATTAAGCAGCTTTTCAGTTTTTCAAACTTAAGAGAATATGAATATAGAAGCCGTAAAATTTCCATAGACAATATTGCAATGTGAACTTAAGCATATTTTTCAGTTTTTTCCATATGCTTATTCTTATTTCTAAATAAAGTAAAAGCAAGCAGTTAAACATAAAGATTTTAAAAGATTTTAAGTTACCTGTAAGCCATCAGCATGTATCTCACAGATTTATGTTGTTTCTGAATTTCTTGGTTGGCTTTCTATAGTGGCCCAAGATTTCAACTGCTCTGGCTTTAGCATACAACTCTTTTCTAATAATCAAGAAGCTACAGAGATCATGAATGATGAAAACCTGAAATCCTGGGCATTGACCCAGAAATGGTCACCAGATAATTTCCAAGGGACCAGAAGATCATAATATTTGCTATAGGATCCATATTGACTCAGTTACCTTTACTGTCGGTCATAACAGAGCTTTCTACATTCATTTTCATAGCCACAAAAAAAGGAAAATTGACTTCTTTCTGGACAATTTCAGATTCTTTCTTTGCATGATAAATTTGCTCTGTGCTACGGGTGGTTGCAGTGCCTTACCAGGGAGAAAATATTAAGAAATCTGAATTTTGTATATTTAATACAGCATGCACCCCTAACTATAAATTTCTTACAAGAATGTAAAAGAGTTAAAGCATGGAATCATTATGTATTCTGGACTGAGATCCTTTGCAAAGGTAACTAAAGAATATCAGGCTGATATAATTTGAGAACTTGACAGGAAAGAGTCACAGTATCCTCCATATTCTTTATATGTAGAAACCAAAAGACTTAATCTGTTCTTTGTTCAGACCCTTACTATTTAAAATTATAAAACTGTAGATATTAACTCCCAATAGGTGATTCCTGGAAACAACTGCAAGCCTATGGATGAAGTTCCCTAGAACACACCTCTCTCACCATATGCTAACCAGCAGCTTTCTGTCACAATGGAATTTCAGTAACATTATAAAAAAATTGATTAAAAGAAATATAGGATTCATTCAAAGAAAGAAAACCCAGAGAAACATCTAAAACAAACTTTTAAATTTCTAAGGACATTGACATTGAAATTCTTATTCTGTTTGAGACTTGAAGAAGCACTTCTATGTTCAAAGTAATATGTACCACACAAGTCAATCAAATAATATATATTTTGACTATTCCTAAAAAACACTGCTTTGCATCTGTCCTGTTGTCTCCTTAGCTAAATAGCTAAATTCTCTTCTGAAAACCTCAAAACACAGCCTACTTTATTTTGCTCACCTATTTCCTTCACTAAAAAGACAAAAAAAGAAAGCTACCTGCATCTTTCAGTTACAACTTGTTCTCCAGCTTCGCCCCTGGTGCTTATTGCATGTGAGGGAAAGAGAAAAGGAAAAGGTTACAGCCTCACTCAGCAATTACACACAACACACACAATCGAATGGCAGCTGGACAATGAACCAACTACAATACAGGATTCCTATTAACTTCTTCAGCCCATAAACCTGGAGTAGTTCACACAGTTCATAAGAGGAGCAACAGCTCAGCCACCCATCCCTACTGGCTGAAAGATTTCCTGGAAAAAAGTTTCTCGTTTACCTGAATTTCACTCTGCTGTTAGTATGAAAGGAGATGGGGTGAGAGGGGAGAAAAAGAAAAAAAAAATGCTGCTTTAAAATTTTACAAGGGGGGAAATAAATATAAAACAAGGGAAAAAAATTCAATCTAACCCAAAGAGTAGCATGTCTCTTGAAATAAATATCTCCCAAGCTCATAAACAGTGAGGCCAATGGTCATGAACATAGCAGATGTTTATTGCCTCTTATACCCTCTGCTACTTTTGGATAATCACTTAAATATCACCAAATCCAGTCTGAATTTAAATTAGCTTCATATTTTCTTTCATGATTATTTCATTAAAAAAATTCATATGATTAGCCAATTAAACAGAGAGGGAGTAGGGAAAAAAAATGAAAAAGAAAAAAAAACAGTAGGAGAGCAATAGCCTTTAATATTTTCAATTAAGATGCAGTGCCACCAATAAAAGAGGCTTACATTTTCATTTTATGGGTACCTATGGAGTGCATTATGACACAAATGACTCAGAGCAAGGTAATCATTTGAAAATATATTGTAGTGGAGGACTGTAAACAGTGCAGTGTATTAGCTTAGATGGCATGTGATGAAAATATCAAGTTTCCAGAAGTGCATTCAGCATTGGTTTCAATATTTCTTAGGGCATGCATTTGCAATGCATGTCTTCTTTTATGGGAGCAGAGGCAATGTCCTTATGGAGAGCAAAGCTTGGTACTGTGGTGGAGTCTGTTCCTTGAGCTGTGCTTACGGGTCATGCTGGCTTTTTAACTCTACCCAAACATAACAGGCTGAGGCATCAAGCTGTGGAAGAGGTCACCAGCAATGCAGAATCCTTGAAATCAATTTGGGTTGGTCTAACTGACCCAGGGAGAAAAGGGGGTGTGGTGAATTGACCCTGGCTGGATGCCAGGCACCCACCAAAGCTGCTCTGTCCCTCCCCTCCTCAGCTGGACAGGGGAGAGAAAATATAACAAAAGGCTTGTGGGTCAAGGTAAGGACAGGGAGGGGAAAATTGGTTTGGGGAAATTAGTTTAATTTATTGCCAATCAAACAAGAGTAGGATAAGAGGAAATAAAGCCAAATAATAAGAAAAAGAAACCAGCTTCCCCCCACCTCTCCCTCCTTCCCAAGCATGATTTCATTCCTGTTTTTTTTTTATCTCCTCCCACTGAGCAGCACAGGGGGACAGGGAATGGGACTGGGGTCAGTTCATCACGTTATTTTTGCTGCTTTTTCCTCTACAAGGTCTGGACTCTTCACGTCCTTCCCCTGCTCCTGTGTGGGGTCCCTCCCATGGCAGACAGATCTCCATGGACTGCTCCACTGTCGGTGCTTCCCATGGGGTCACAAATCCTGCCAGCAAACCTGCTCCAGCCTGGGCTCCTCTTTCCACAGAGCCACAGCTCCTGCCAGGATCCTGCTGCAGCACGGGATTCCCATGGTGTCACAACTTACTCTCAGCATCCCCCTGCTCCAGCCTGGGCTCCTGCAGGGGCTGCAGGTGGATCTCTGCTCGCCCGTGTCCTCCCTGGGCTGCAGGGGCACAGCTGCCTCACCATGGGCTGCACCAGGGGAATCTCAGCTCCAGAGCCTGGAGCAGCTCCTGCCCCTCCTCCTGCACTGCCCTGGCTGTCTGCAGGGCTGCTCCTCGCACACATTCTCACTACTCAGCTGGCTGCTGTTCAGCAGTTTCTAGTTATTTTTCCCCTTCTTAAATACATTATAGCAAAAATCCTAGCACTGTCATTGATGTGCTTGGCCTTGGTCAGCACTGGGTCCATCCTGGAATTGGCATTGGCTCCAGGAGATACAGGGGAAGCTTCCAACAGCTTCTCACAGAAGCCACTGCTGTGGCTCCCCCAACACCAAGACCTTACTGTGCAAAACAAATACAACGAGAAGTCACAGGTTAACCAGCAAAATGTCAGGTAGGAGCCACTATTACTGCTCAAACACAATTCAAGGAAAGCAGGATGCATTTATCATGAAATCCTTCCATCCCTAATGCTCAGAAAGGACCTCCATTAGCTTCTCTATGGTAATATCTGGGAAAGCAGATTAAGGACAAAAGCGCACTGTGTGTTTTAGTTTTAGCAAGAGATAATCACTTCCAGTAAATTCCAGGAATTGATTTGATATTTATGAAGGTCTTCTTCCAGTTAAGGATATTTATGACTTTAGAATTTTAACTACAGGGTCGTTTGGGGCTTTTGGGGTTTTTTTAAAACTTAAAATAGGAAAAAATCTTAGGGAAATACTTATATTGACTTACTCTGACTCTCTCTCTCTCCATCTTATCCCCCCTCTTTTTTTTCCTTCCCCCCTCCCCCTTCCCCTTTGGAGCTCCTTATTTTTCCCTTCGTATAAAAGAGTTTGCAAAATACAAGAAGGATTAGATCTGCTTGTTTGTTACTTCAGTAAATGATCAGCCACTGTCTTGCCTTGTTCTTGTTATTTGTAATTTCCCCATGCCATAGCTTCAAGTGACATTCATTTCAGAAAAGTTTTACCTTGACTCTACCAGGCCACTTACTTCATCTTGTCAGTCTCTTTTAATTAAAACACAGAAACAGGTGTACAGTGATACGTAGAATGTACTTTTGGGTGACTCCACCTTCTAACTTCCAGCTACAGACTAGTGCCCATGAGTTGTTTATTGCAACATTGTCCATTCCTTTCAAAATTAACCCAAAGGGAGGGATGCCTCCAAATATAAATGGTAAATGAAATTTAGCATCCGACAAATGCATCATAGCTTTTTACTATTTTGCCAAGAAGATCACATTTATGACCGGCTTTTCTGAAACGAAAATATTTGAACTGGGGATCAAATTTTGCTGGAGTTATTTAACTGAACAGTGAAATGTCATCTTTTCAATGTAATGAGTAGAAATTGTATGATTTTGGATCAAAAGGGAATTGTCATGATGAAGGGTGGAATGACAGTGGAGAACATCACAGTCTCCAGAGCCACACTGGCAGATTGCATGATTTTCAGCAATGTATTCTATAGTATTTGTGCATTCGACACTTCTTAACAGAAGAATTTACTAATTTCCTCTACTCTGGTGATTTATTACAGGTTAGTTGGTCAGTCTGACGACAGATATATGCTGGCATAATTAGTAGAGATTTTGGCAAGAGACACAGTGAGAGAATAGGTGTGATAGGGGGTTAATACTGCGCTGTCAAAATGGTTGCTTCATTCTACTGCAGATGTGAGTTTTTAATAACAGTTTTGGATGCTCTATAATATTAAAATTCACAATAATATTTTAGTTTTAGATTCAAGTGAAAATCTAGTCCTTTGTGCCTTTTATAGCTATGAATTTAGATGTTGGAAATGGGAGTGCTGCTATGAGAAAAGCTCAGACCTTCAAACTGGTGGCAATCCCATGAGCAGAGAGGTTGGCCACATGATGTGCCTGTTTAGTCAGCCTCAAAGTATATGGCAACCTTTCACCTCAATGCTCCTACCATTCAAGCTGAAAGAAGATTTTGAATACATCCAAAGAGAATACAATACGCATAACTCTTGGACAGATTCTTTGAGGGAAGAACACAATTGTAATGGAAAAAAAAAAAAAGCTAGTGGCAAGGGAATTGCATATAGCATACAATATGGGAAATATTCTCAATTTTTGACTGAGTTCAGTTAAACACCACTGGTTTTGTTTTTGAGGGAAAGGTTCAAGCAACAGGGTAAAGTTAGAGCAGCAGTGACAAAGGCACATACGTCAAGGACATAATTCAGAAGCAGGCACTAGACACAATTACTCAGTGACATATGCATTGTTTCAGTACAGGGAATGAAAATAAAGAAGAGACATTAATCAGAATAATAATCAGTCAATGATGCAATAATGGTGATCTAGCTGCACTTAGTTTGAGCACCTCATGTCCAGGAAAATATCCAGGTAGTCACCATTTTCATACTGATTATATAATGAAAAATGAGAGTAATGATTCAGGTTTGGCAGCCATGGGGTTCTCCTGTGCAGAGAAACTAATAAATGGACACTAAATCTTGATATACATATCACATTGGGGCTGTCAGAGCATAATCTTCTTCAGAAAAGTTTCCTTGATAATTCAGTGCACCACAGTTTACTTTTCCCACTTGACTAGCACTTTAATAGCATAAAAATACTTAGTACTACATTAACACTTCCTGTGGATATTGTATTTCTGACACACTCAAATAGCATCGCTTTTCAATAGCAGAGGATGCTTTAACCTAGACTGACACTATTTTGTGCAATGTTATTTGTACTACAGGGACACACTGTTGTCCCTTATGATCTCCTGGCATTTAGATTTTGGCACAGGCTTGTTGCCAGCTGGATTGAATGTGGGTAGAAGTTTTTTATTCTCTGCACCTGCTCTACGTATTGAACAAGAAGAGTTATTACTCGCTTTTGCTATTGATAAGCAAAATTGCCTGTTCCTCAACAAAGAAAGAAAGCAGGGCAGTTGCTGCAACTACAGAGAGCGCTTCCATTTTGGAAAGCTCACCTATCAGAATCTAGACATAATATCTTACTTTTCTCTAAAACATTTTGTAACAAATTTAGACTATTTTTCCCCATAATGGCAACCACAAAACCGAAAATGAACGGTTATTCAGATAGTCATAAATGAAAACATGCATTTACACTCAAACTTATAAATAAATAGTTTTGAGCAAATTTAAGAAGCTACCACACTCTCTAAGGAAAAGCTTATTGTCTCTGGGGCATCTTGATGAATATTTGTGGTTAAGGTTGCGGGATTTGGGTTTTCTTGGGATTTTTTTGGGTTTGTTTATTGTTGTTGTTGTTGTTATTGTTGTCTTTGCTCTGGTTTTGGTTTGGATTAATTGTTTAATTGATTGTTTTTGTGCAAGTGAAAAGGTATATTAAAAGTCATGTCAAGTTTCTTGCACCTCACAGAAAGTATAAATGTTATATTCCTCCTCTACACAGCAGCTGCTCTGGGTGAGTGTATTCTTATAAAAAGAACCTGTTGAAAGTTCAGAGTAATTTCTCAGACTTTTATTGCCTAAACTATTGTGGAATGATAGAGTTCAGATTCTTCATTTGAGTAAAGTTTTTGTTGCTGTACCACATGGTAGTGTGAAGAAATCTCAATCAAGAACTATTGCATGTTTTCATTGAAAGCCGGAATGAACATAGAGAATTTTCAAATGAAAAGTGTCAGGTTTTGCAATCAACGAAGTGTACAACCACATACATGGAAATGACTGTTCATGCAGTAGTTCATGCTGAAGGGACAAAATAGTGTAAAAATAAGAATATTTTCAAGGGTTCACATGAAAATCATCAGCCATAATTAGCACTTATAAAATCTCAGGTAGATTTTGAGCTGGGTTTCTCTGGAACCCCTGAAGGATTTTCTCCCTCTGAAGATTTTAAAAGGTATACTGTACAAAGCCTTTCCAGGAATGATGGTGTTATCTATTGCAACATGGGACCTGAGAAGGCATTAAGGGGAGGGAGATTTCAGATTTATGTACTGTAATTTTGCACTTCGGTACTGCTGCACCACTCCTCACTTATGGTTATATATGTTCTTGTGTCTCATGGGTTTTCAGGTCTACTGCTGCCATGAGCTGTGTGCTCCTTGCTTCATATTAACACCACTGATGCTTCCCACAACTTCTCAGGACCTGTATCACTGCTGTGAGGGACCCATAATTCCACATCTGTTTGCTCTTAGTAAATACATTCTAGGGTTTTGTTTGGGGATTTTTTTTTTTTTTTGGTTGGCTGGTTTGTTGGGTTTTTTTTTTTGCGAACCTTTCCATAAAATACCAATAACATGGTGTAACATGAAAGTCATTGCTTTTAAATTCTATTTTCTTCCTCTCAAGTCCCTACCTTGGAACACGTCTTTTTTTCTCTTTGTATTCCCTATTTATCAACCACTTAAATGCCTTGTGAGAGAATGAAGCCAACTAATTGTCCATTTGATTCCTTGGCTCGCTCAGCTGCTTAAGGATGTCTTCTTTACATGGCATTTCTCATTACAGACAGAATATGCTGTTACCCACATACAAGTATGGCATCTTTGTCTCTGAAGCAATGGCACTTAAACTCCAGGAAATTTTAATAGAAT
Source organism: Origma solitaria (assembly GCA_013397895.1). Lineage (NCBI taxonomy): Eukaryota > Metazoa > Chordata > Aves > Passeriformes > Acanthizidae > Origma > Origma solitaria. The sequence continues at coordinate 154,826 of VZRL01006829.1, read as the reverse complement.
AGTTCACATTCAGCCTCTCACTCTTCTCTAAATACCTACTGTGAATGAGCTTTCTCTTTCCTGCTGCTTTGAAATGAACAATTAAAGTGAGTTCTACCTTCAGTAAGCCTGGGAACACTTTGGCATTTCTGGGCTTGGTGGAGGATGTGTCATGTGTTGTCACCATTTGGTTTAACTTCTCACAATATGACAGTATTTTTCTTTTGTTAAATCCACGGAAGAGGAAAAAAAAGAAGAAGAAAAAATAAAACTAGATTGCTGAAAACAAACAGAGTTTACAGAATTATTTAACCATTTACTGCTAATCTAGCTTTGAAACCTTTACTATTAAGGTGTTTCATCCAACAAAGGGGCAAATTTAACCACACCTGAAACCTGTGAGATCTCTTCAGATTTTTACACATCCCTTCACTCTTCTACTCACATTTTCCTCCCTGAGTGAAGTCCAGCAGCTATTCCTCTCTACACTGCCTGATGCAAAACTTATCAAAGTCAGTGGAAATGGTCATATTAACTTCGCTGGGCTTTGGTCCAGGTCCTGAGCCATATGGAGCTTGAACCAACCTTGACCTCAACGGAGATGAAACAAGTCACCTCCGACGTTGTATCAGTAGTTTCCTACAATCCATCAGTAAGATGTGTCACATATGCAGCATGAGTGAATCCACCTGCCAAAAGTGATACTTTTGCTCTACTGGCTCATGGCCAGTCTGTTAGTCATGCTATTTTCCCTGTATGATAAGAAAAGTTATGCATATTAGGCATTTTTTTGCTCCTATTTAAAAATGACAGCCTGGGATCTAACTTTGCATTAACTGCTCATAAAGTTCTGCAAATTCCTCTCCTTCCTATTGTGATTAGCACATTAATGATCTTCAGATGGTTCAGTGCAATGCTGCAGAAAGTTTGGATGACTAACAGACCTTTCTATTGTCACTGCTGGTGAATGTTTAAATAAAGGTGGTGCAATTAAGAAACATTCATATAAATTGTAAAGGGAAATGAATTGTGGTTTTGAGGTAAATGGCAAAGCATTAATACAATCCTCACAGCAGAATGTCCTTGCATCTTCAGTACACTCAGGTCATAAGTATGCAGCTTAGGCTACTACAGAGCTGTGATTCACCTCAAGGGGTCAAGTGAAAAGTGCCCTAAAACTGACTAAATTCACAGATTATACATCACATGTGCAGTGAAAAGTGATCACAATCAGTTAATCATAATAATAACTGGGAAATTTTGCCTAGGCATTGTCATCTACATACCTGTCACTGAAGTGTGCTTTTGCATAATGTGACCAATATAAGATATCAAATACAGGTATTTGCAAGGTTCATGATTTTTCCCTGTCAATTTTCCTTGATAAAATTATAAAAGTAAAAATCTTAAAAATGCCTCTGAAAATATACTGCCTTTACTATGGCCAGTAAACTAGTAAAATTAATGTTTGTGTCAGTCGGCTATTCTAAATCCTTTCCCATCAGTAACAACATTTTTAACACAAATTCCTATTTCCTTGTTTTCTGTACAAAATTCTTTGTATGAGAAACAAACTAAGCCTCCTTTTAAAGTTGATTTTAAAAATGGTCTTGCATAGGGAACTGTGTACCATTGACAAAGAAAAGTTTTGACTTTGAAAAGTATGAGTAAGGAAATGGAAGCAGAAAGCCACAAAACTCAAACTGTTGTACCAAAGGATTCCTAACCATGGTTACTAAGCAATGCTAAGATTAGTCCTGAGCTGAAAATCTTCCAGGGATAAACAGAAGTTCCACTTAGTGATTATCTATTCAGTCGGCTAGTTTGTTTGTATGTTTGGTTTTTGTTCTGTTTTTTTATTAAATCTGTACTACATTAGTGTTGCAGAATAGCAGTGAATGCATTGTATAATTTTAATTAATTCATACTGTTTCCCACAGCAAAGAGAGACTGCACTCGGTGTTGCTGAGAGATTGCCCATTGGGGTCCAGGAACTGGTGCTCTCTTACTCTGTGCTATTCATCTCTGAAACAGTGCCTAATAAATCTCTAGTGGGAACATACAGACCTCGCAATCCTTAGGATTCCCTTAAAGTGAAAATCACCACATTAAACCAATAATTATTACCAAAAAAGTCTTTACCAATTATTATGAGTTTACCTATGACTTTCTTGGTTCATGTCAGCCTGAACGTTACCGGTCTCGCAGCTGAATGATCCTGAAGAGCTTTGAAGAAGTATTTCCTCAGATCTTTCTGATATACACAGCACAGATGGTTATGCTGATTTATTTATTTATTCCCCTCCAAAATATGAATTAGCTTTTTGCTTTAATCAAGTAGTCTCTGTGTTTGTACTCAGATCAGCATATATTTTAGGCCACATCTAACAAATGGTTCACAGAGCAGTAATTGTGCTTCACAGCTTCTACTTCCATCTTATTCTTATTGGTCATACAGGCATCGTTTCACAAGGTTAATTGATGAGACCAAACTCAGAAATGAGGGATCAGAAGCAGAATGACTCTGTGAGATTTATGGACAACAAAAGATTATCATAAGAAGTTCTGAGATGGGGAATGTAAAATAATATTTAATGTGTAGAGGGGGGAGACCAGAAGCTAAATCATCAGAACTTTTAATGAACTCCATAGAAATTCTGAAGCTCTTAGAGCTCCTGTGATGTAGGTTCTCATGCAAGGGATGTCCCTGTAAGCAAGGTGGGCATCATTTAATTTTCATTGCTGCTTTTGACTTCCATTGCTTTTTCCAGTAATATTTTGGATTGAGGAGTGGAACATCCATGTAATATGCAGCAAGGGTCTCATATTTTCGTTTGGGACTTATGCATTAACCAATGACTGTATGATGTTTGTGGGGTCTGAGGTCCAACTCACTGCGTGCAGGGGGATTGCAGTCCATGCACTAAGGAAATGGGTGCTGCTGGCCGTGAGGCACACGAGGAAGCTGACAGCACAATGAGTGTTCAAAGAATCAGGAACTTCTAGGATGCAACACATTCCCTGTGTATGTGCTGCACAGTTGATAAATGGATTGGCAGGAAGCTTGGCACATCTGTAAAGCCTTTGGTCTTACAGCACCTGTGTGTGCAATCTTGTAGTGTTTGTTTACTGAAGATAGGTGCCTTCATGGTGCATCTGCATTGTGCAAGCTTCATAAAATTGATTAGGGTGTCCACAGTGATGTTTTGGCCAGCAATCCAGGTATCCGATAGCCAGTTCAAAACAATTACTCTCTCAGAACAAAGTCTCCAGGTTTTTTTGTGTATTTGTTTGTTTCTTTTCGCCTCCTTGGAAATAGGTCTGGGAAATTCAGTCAAATGGCAGCCTTACTTGAGGGGAATCTGGCACCAAAGGCTGAATTCACCACTGCTGTAAGGATCTTGTGTGACCTTGAATAAGTCACTTCTTCTCTTTGTTCCTTAGCTTCTATCTGTAAAATGGAGATAAATGCATTTCCATACCTCATGGGGGCCTGCTAAAATGCATTCATTACCAAGAAGTACATTTTATCTCCAATTTACACATTTTTTCTCTGCTGTCCTTGCTAGAAATCTGATTGTCCAACCAGTCCCAACGTAAACCCTCTTGCTTCTGAGTGGAAGCCAGGATCTACCTATTAAACTTTATAGAATTGCTTATTGCATATTTTTCCTCTCTGAAACCACCAGGACTGCTCTTTTTGTCTACAGGATTCTGGACTGAACAAGAAGCATTACTGATCCAGTTTGACTGATCCTGTATTTCTCATTTTGTGCTGTGTATAGTTCATGGAACGGTGTCAGTGTTTACAAACAAATTTAACTAAGTCATCAAACTGCAGCCATTTCTTAGGGAGAAATGTGCTAATTAAATCAGAGAGACCCAGATAGGAACATTTGTGGAGATCATCTGGTCCTATAGTTTCAGGTCACTGAAAAGGAAGGAAAAATTTCTGGATTAATATCCAGTTGCATCAAATTCATCTTTTTATGATGAAATCACTTCTGGAAAACATTAAGCTGTTCTGTTCTTTGAGATTGTTGATTCTCTCTTGAATCCCTTAAATGTAATCTAATATTTGTTACATATATGTGTATACACACACACACACACACACACACACACAAGAAATTATAAAACTAGAAAAAGAAATATTGGTGAAATATTATGAATAGACTAGAAGCTGGGGTTTTTTTTGAAAAAAAAAAAAAGAAAGTGTTAAGAGATGTCAAGCTGTCTTCAGCTTGGTGGTTCATATTATTATTTATGGTGGGCTAATATTTTTATTTTTAACCCTGAGGAAACATTATTTTCCCCCGTGGAACTTTGTAGATTTTATAGGTGTTTATATGGAACTAGTCACTGGGCTGTTATTTCCAGCATGGTTAATGGGGACTGCAGAAAAAAAAACTCACATGTAGTTGTATCGTAGGTTCTGATAGATTCTACTGTCAAATATCAGATGAATTAAGGTTCTCAAGGAAAAAAAAAAATAGAGTGACTGAATGGGCCAAAATGCATTTTCATTTCTGCAGTACAGCAGGTGGAAGAAGAGGTTTTTTTTAATAAGAGACTACCTTTGCTTTCAGCAGTGGGGTAAAAGAGATCTGAGCGAAGCAGGCATCAGAATAAAATAACATTTTCCTAGGAATCTGTCAGTGATGAACCTGCAGCTGGGATCTTCTTTGCTACTGAGCTCCTTGACAAAAAGCTGAAACACGGGAAATTGTTGCTCTGAGCAACAGTGAAGAGCTGAAGAGCTGAAGGAAGAAGGTAATGGAGACAATGTGTGCAACGCTTCTGAGAACCTGATTTACACACCTGGATTTTGCCAAGCATAGCTCTATAAGCAGTGAAATAATCTATAGATCACTGCTGCCATAACTTTGTTTGGGCAACTTTTAGGATGCAGAAACCAACCTGTTCCAAAGATGAACTGCCTATAGTTTGGATAGAAACCACTTAACAAAGTATAAATAACTAGGGAAAGTAGCTAGATTAATTTTCTTATCAATGAGTGTAAACAGAAACAGGACTGCGTTTGAGACTGTAGCCTATGAACATGCAGAGGAAATATCACTTACAGTTTCTTTATTGATCAGGTTTTATTGAGCAGCCAGTACATTCATTTTATTTTTTACCCTTTTAAAACAGTTCTGCCAGTGTAGTCACTGTTTAACACTACTTTAAATCTGGTAGCATTTTAGTGCATTATGAATATCCATACAATGTAAATTATTTTTATAGTTATAAGGGTAAGAAGCGTTTATACTACAGTTGTTCACATTTTATTTTCTTTCTAATAAGAAACTTCTTTTTAACTGCTACACAGTTCCCAGAAACAAGTAAATCCTATGAAGATCACTTGACGTGGTTCTCCTAAGTCATCTACATACCATTTAAGGTGCACAGCCTTGTGCCAGCCCTTATTCAACTGAAAAAGTGGTAATTTCAATTGAGTTTAATCTTGAATCAATTAACTATATGAAAGATTGTGACAGTCCAACATTTAACATCATCTAGCTTTTTAGTGCCAAAACTCTGCCACAGAGGGAATATTGTTTAGTCATATCATTGAACTTGTCTACTAGTTAAAATTTAGTTAAAATATGTTCCTGTGGTAGTCAATATTTAACTGTTGTCAAGGTTCTGCAGCAATATTTTGTGACAAATTCAGTATTATTTTAAGGCCCATACTCATTTAACGGCAGTGTATATGATTGCTGGTTTCTGTTATGATGAAACATATGGATCTGTCTTATGTGATCTGCATCACTGTTAATTACTCATTGATTGTTCATCCTTAGTTTTTCAGGATCTTTAGCCTCATGAGTTGAAACAGTCTTGCTCAACAGATGCCAACTGGGGACGGTTTGAATACATCTCACAGTGAACTACAGAGCAGCCAAGAACTTCACATTGCACAAATGCTTGAATAACACAGAGAAGCTCCGGCACAGTAATTAAAGAATTACATCAACACACCCTGCAGAACTTAATATACAGATGCACATTTGTATATTAACCTTGAATGAAAGCCTAGACAAATTATGTCTAAATTACTGTGGCACATGGGTGAGGCACTCAAGCTGGAAGGTTTGTGGCCCTAGCCTCTCTACCCACCTCCAAGGAAAGATGCAGTGCATCCAGGATTGAAAATTTTTTGGGCACAGGCAGGTCTTTCACTCCTCTGAAAACTGGAACAGGAATGGAATTGAATGGAATGGAATGGAATGGAATAGAATAGAATAGAATAGAATAGAATAGAATAGAATAGAATAGAATAGAATAGAATAGAATAGAATATTTCCTTTCAAAGGGACCAAGAGTTTAGTCTTTCTATTTTGATATCTCTGCCTCTTAAAATAAGATGGGGGAAACCTGGACTGGAAAAGTACAGCTGTCACAGAGTCACTTTCTGTGACTTGGAGAGACTTAAAATCTGAAACTTCAGCTGTGTCTCCCTTGAAATATCTTATTGGCCAGAAGTTTGACAGAGCTTTAATAGAGACATAGGAATTTATCAGCATATTTTCTTCATGGAAAATGGCTTTTTGCCAATACAACTTATCTCACAAACTCCCAGTTGTAGGAATACCACACTTGCACTGTGGATATAGCATAGGCAATTCCATAGCGAAGTTACAAAACTTTGCATACGCAAAGTTTACTTCTCAAGGTCAAAACTTCATTTGACTCAGCGAGGTTGCAAGGCTACTGTTCAAATATATAGTCAGGTATTTCTTTCAAGACTTATCTCCAGCATATTTCAGACAGAGAGTAAACCTTGAACCGTAATTTGGTTGAATGCCAAAGAGGGAGGAAACAGAAAGAAGTTGTTGAAGCTCAGAACACAGGACTGAACTGTTCCATGGCATTTTCTTAGAAGGGAAACTCATCGCTGTGTCTGGGAAGAGAAGGCGGCAAGGATAAGGAAATGACGAGTCACAGGACTATAGAAGCAAAATTTACTTTTTATTGTTTTATATCTCCTGGCCAGAATTACAGAATCCCAGAATGGATAAGGCTGGAAGGGATCACAGTGCCTCACCTGGTCCAAACTCTTTACTCAAGCAGGGTCCTCCCAGAGCACTCCTCACAGGATTGTGTCCAGCTGATTCTGAGGTATCTCCAGTGAGGGAGACTCCACACCCTCCCTGTAAAATCTGTTCCAGGGCTCAGTCACTGTACAGGAAAGAAATTCTTCCACATGTTCTTGTGGAATTTCCTGTGTATCAGTTTCTGTCTGTTGCCTCTTGTGCTCTTGCTTGATGCCACTGAGAAGACCCTGGGCCATCATCTGGCACCTCCCTTCAGATATTTATACACATTGATGCAGTCCTTTCTCAGTTATCTTTTCTTGAGGCTGAACAGCCCCAGCTGCCTTTCCTCATCAGAGAGATGCCCCAGTCTCTTCATCACCTCTGCAGCCCTCTGGCCCCGCCCCAGGAGTTCCATGTCTCTCTCACCCTGAGGAGCCCAGAGCAGGACACAGCACTGCAGATGTGCCTCACAGGGCTGAGCAGAGAGACAGAATCATTTCCCTCAACCTGCTGGCAGTGGTTCTTGGTACTCTCTCATTTTTTAGTCACATTCTGCAATAGCTGTGACTATTTTTTTTGTGTTGTAATGATAGGACTCATAACTGTACTTGAAAGCTGGACTTCCTAAATCAAAACAGTTAATGTCTGCAAAAGTAGGGCTTACCAGAAGATAACACTGTTGGTGTAACATCTCTATAAATAAAGTGGCAAAGCTCAGATTTTTTCACACTGAATGTGGCACCATAGGGAGATGGTAAGACCAGTGACTGACATGACTATCACTGAGTAATAGGAATACTCTTGATAATGAAAGTGTATATTAATTTCATGAAATTAATTAGTTTAATTTCACGAAAAAAACTCCCAACAAAATACCTTATTTTCATTTCAAATGGTTAACTATTTGATTGGTTGACTTTGAATTGATGTTTTGTTTTAGGATAAACAAATAGGATAAGGAAGGATTTTCTGGGGGAGAGGTCTTTTACAAGAACATAAAAAAATAATAAAATAATAATCTAGAGAAAAATTAAGCCAATTTGGTTTTTTTTCCATTTTCTTTTCTGAGAAAACAAAACTATATACTTCTCAATCCCTTAATAAAACTTCCTAAAATGTTAAAAAAACACCTACAATATGCTGGTGATTTGATAAAAAAAGGGGATACAAAAGAGATGTGTTTTTCTCTCTGAGCAGAAACAGAGTCTCTGGGCATATAAAGCACATTAAAACCCTTCTTCAAGTGATTGTGTTCATCCTTAACATTTTTTATTCTCAGTTACCTTACCTGACTTTTAACCCTTTAGTGTCCCCCACAAAAGATACCTTGAGGTATGTCTGTCTGTGAATGGTCAGAGAGGAGGCAACAGAAAAGCACATTGTTTATTGCATGGTATAATGTTTCCAGCTAGCCAACTGTTGCATCATTTTCCATTCAATGAGAACTTGAGTGTTAGTAGATTGCCTCCAGGTTGAGGGCACAAAATGCTGTAGGTGCTTTTTGTGGCTCACTGAAGGGAATGTAACTGGCACTGACACTACCTGGAGCTGAGATGACTTTAACACAAGATGGGAACCAAGTCATGCCAAGGAAAATGAGTTTGGTCTGAATGCAGGCTACAGTTCCTTTTCTTTATTTCTTTCAGCAGCTGCACGTTTTTTATCTGAGACGTGATTGCAATGGGGCAATGCAATCCTCAACTTCAGCAGATTAAATTATGTTCTTAAATGTATCTACAGAATATGCGAGGGTTGTTTCCTTAAAAGAAATTTTACTCTAGGAACCATGTTTTATTCTTGCTCAGTAAAAATCTTCAGAAGTATCTAGGGTGAAAGACATATGGCAGCATGAGGCATTTGTGTACCACACTATAATAGTAAATCCATATTTTTATCAAGGATCCTGTAGCTATATCTGTACAAATAAATCGAACTTATTTAGTGCCAGGGAATATATCTGGACACAGGAACCTTATCAGTTACAGCATTATATACTTAGACCTGTCTGTGACATATTTTTGACCTAAGCCATCTAGAACTCCTTGAATCAATTCTCAGACATGGAAAAGGAGTTAGCTTAAGCCGGACATGATTTCTAATGAGCAGTTCACATGCAGTTACTTTGTTTCAGAGGATAAGCAATTTAAGCCATTACTGGTCAGGCTCATTCTGCCTTCAGAGCCCAAGAAGAATCCCAGGTGTTTTTCAAGGATAGAGGTAGCCAGTAGTGTTAAAAAAACTTGTCACAGAGGTCTCACTGCACTACTCCAATGTCAGAAAAGGTCTTGGTAATCTCTGCAATATTGCTTTTCCTTGGGTGAAAGCACTGAGCAACACATGCAAGATCACATACGTTTTCTCACCTACTTCTTCTGGGTGCCGTTTAAAATTTCTTGCAGCAGTAAGTCCTTTGAATAGAATGAGCAGTAGGAAAAAGTCCTCATTTGCTTTACCAGGACACAAAATAGATATGGAAGCAGCAGATATAGCAGAGTTCAAAGAAACTGATGTGTGTGCCACAGATTCTTCACCTGGATAAAAGAAAGGAAAATAACTACAGACACAGACACAGCCACCAAGTCGCAAGAAGTTCCACAGCCACATGTAGGCTGATATTATGAGGTTTTTTGGGGAGATTCTTTGTTTCGGGAGTTTTGCCATTTTTGGGGGGGAAGGAGGTTTTATGGTAATGGGCATTATTGCCCTGTGAGTGATGTGGACTGCGTGAAAGAACATAAGATTCTTCTGAGTGACATAATGATGAAGCAAAAGGCTTGTACTGATAAAAAATAAATAACCCCACCACCAAAAAAGACCCCAAAAAACAATCAAACCAAATGCTGAATGATCTTCCTGAAGACAGAGGCATCACAGCAAAACATTGGATTAAGAGGAGTGTATGCTTTACACTCTAACATAAGTTGAGCACCTTAGATCCCAAGATGAGGTCCAGTAAAAGTTCTTAAAAGACAGTTGAAATGAACGAAAGGGAAAGTCACATCATAAAATTATATAAGAGAGTGAGATTTGTGTAATGTCAGTCTTTAATGTCCTGACAAAGTAACCACCGTTGTGATAAAAAGAGAGAAGAGAGAAGAGAAAAGAGAAGAGAAGAGAAGAGAAGAGAAGAGAAGAGAAGAGAAGAGAAGAGAAGACTAAACATGGTTTTAATTTGCTTCCATATTATCTATCAGAAGTGAAACTGGGCTTATCTTTTTGAATTACCAAAGATGAGAAATACTACGGACAAAAAAAGTGCAGGAATATAATCATGACCACTAAAACATCGTACTTTTAGACCTCTTAAAGTAATTAAGTTACCTTAAATATTACAGATAAGTTTGAGCGGTAAATATAAAAACTAACTGTTCAATGAACTTGATCAGGTTTAAACCTAGAACTAATTTTTTTACAAAAATGGGAATTTTGGTTATTATTTTGGTTTAAATTTAATTTTTAAAGTACTTAAGCACTTAAACAACACAGTTGAAGGCCTTTTCTTGTTAAGGAGAAATAAAAAACCAAAACAAATCTGTAGTTTTCTGTCCAGAAAATGTTGCATTTTGTTTGCAGGTGAACTTCAATGGACTACTGAGATTTCAGGAAGAGAGATGTTTTCTCAATATACAAGGACATATTAATTAAATTGCATCTGATAATAATATGTTCAGTAATTTTGAATTTTTAAGTGAAAACAGGGCAGCAAGTTTTTAGGAAGCATTTACATGTAAGTGAGATGGGTCACCTTACATTGCCACAAGGTTAAATTCTTCTCTGTACCACGCCCAATGTTTTCAAGCTCATTTCACACCTATGCATTTTATTCTTTGTGGCACCTGAGAGAAATAAAATGAAATAGAATCAAATAATTTAATACTAAGAATGGTTTCTCTTTTAATAGTAAGAATAACGATATCTTTAAAAAATGCTTATAAGTAGGCAGTGTGGAAAAGTCAGAGTGAGAGAAGCTGAAATTGGAAAACTGTGAGTATTAAGAATGAAATGAAAATTATAAACAAAACTCCCTTCTTTTTACATTATTTAGTTTCTAGCGGAACTCGATTTGTGATCACTAGAATGTCCTTGTGGTGTTTTCTTGTTTTACCCACATCTACTTTAGCTCCATTATAACAATTTTTTAAAAACAATTTATTTGGAAACCTTCCTAGGCTCAGTATCTTTCTATGTGTCTTTAACTCCTTTTATCCTATGAATGACTTTTTAACCTAAATGTATATATCTCTATATCTCTAATTTCACGGAAAAAAAAAAAAGAAATTAAAAATTTACTCAAAAGTGAGAAATGTCAGATGAAGGTTATCTAACCAAACTGATTATACCTGCCGCTTGACAACACACAGAAAATACATGGTCACAAGCTATTTAATTTCCAAAATACCTGAAGTTGTGGTGCCACTTCAGTGTTTCAGCAGTTGTAATTCCTCTTCTTTCATGTTCTTTTCCTGAGCTCTCACTTCAAACTGTCTGCATCCTGTGCAATGCACTCACATCTCTCTGTCTCTGTGGGTCAGAACTCCTAAAATAAAACTTTTCTGGTCTGTCCTCTCCAATCCCTGTCCCCTCCCTTTTTGATCATTCCTCCTGATGAGATGGCCCATGCCACGGCTATAGGAGTGCATTGGATAAGTGCCAGTGTGTTTGTCCAATTGCTTTGCTAAACTCAGAACACTTACTGTTTTCCTCACCATGATTTTTAAATAAAGGTATTAGTATCTTAGAGACCAGAATGTCACATTTCTGTTTTCCTTTGAATGGATTTGGGTGTGATATCCCCAAGTGGCTTTAAGATACCTTTTACCATTTCCGAGACAGAACAAATGTCTATGGTTATATGACAAAAATGGAAGCTCTCTGTGACAAGGAAAAGTTTTTCCTTTTTTCATCTTGAAATCATTAAGTAGCAGAATTTTGAATGCATGAAACTCATGCGGGCCTATGTTCCGTGTCATACCAATGAGTTTTTCATGTCATCTACTGTGGAATCCAGGAAAACAGGTGAGTAAGGAACGGTCAAGGAATGGTCAAGGAATGGTCAAGGAGAGTCCTTTGTGCTCTATATCTCTCTTTTATTAGAAAGGAAGCATGACTGAAACATTAAAAACTATGTTTCTCTGGTGATGTTCTATATTCATTAATGTAAATTAAGGAAACAACTCCAATATTTAAATTCCCCAAACTTAGTTTCTGTTGGAAATATTGCCTGGATGAATCCTGAGCAACATATACTGCAAATAACACAGATTGTTTTCTTTATTCAAAAATGGGAAGACCTTCTTTCTTTAAAATTTTCATTGTGTGGTTTAATTCTCTTAAATATTGAGTATTAGAGGATTTGGAGGATAAGATGTTTATAAAGTAATAGTTTCAACAAGCTACATTTATTCTTATATTTTCTAATGGCTTTCCAGCAATGTGAGAAAGTGTGTGAGTGTGAAGGAACTGAAGGAGGAAAGAATAGTACCATATTTTTCTTGTTTCATTCTGGAAAGAGAATCTTGAAATGGGGAAATGTGTGAAATATTATGGTCTCCTAACTGGCTGCATTTTAAAAGAAGCCCAAAGAAACCTGAGGAAAGCAGAATAATTTCACAAAGGAAGTATTCTTTCTGGTTTTTTATGCAGAAGTTATGGACCCTTTTTACTAATCAAAGAACATAGAAAATTCAGTTTGAATGTTATTATGCCAAAGAAGGAGAGCAAATTCAATCTTTCAGCTGTAAAAAAGAGATTTTACTCCTATTTTAAATGCAAATCCCCAGACATCTTTGCATAGCGTCTCTACTCACCCCTTATAATGAATGGATTCTTCACTGCTGAAATCTTGAAATCTTTATCAAAACTAAGTGCCTTTCACCAATGTGTGTTCTAGTTCAATGACAGGTTTTAGGATTAGGTATAGGAACAATGAAAGCCTATGCTGTGACTCATGCAGGTCAGATTACTTATCCACAAGGTCCTTTGTGGTTGTAAACCTTATGAATCTAATAATCACATATAAAGGTGAAAAAGCCCATGGGTGAGAAGGGAGACAAAGCAGAAGAGTCATAATCAAACAGTTTCCTAAATTCCTAAAGGAGACATAAAATAATAAAAATGGCTTGAAAGGGAAAATTGCAAAAAATATTCTGATTTTCTTATGTATATTGCACGCACACATATCACACCTTGGAGATTTTCTTTAATTTGGAAACTCAGAGCTGTATATTACTTTTGTAAGAGGTTGCTGCATTTATGCAGTTTATATTTACCTGCCACAACAACTGATGGTCTGATTTAATACTACCAACAACGTTTTTCACTATGTAAAATCACTGAAGAAGTAGCATAGCTGTGTGCCATCAATGGCTGTTGGACACACTGCACCTGGGAAGCAATTAATGAACCGTTGCAGTATAGAGATATAGAATTCAACTCACAGGACATCAGTCCCCATCCTGATGTTGTCTTACGCTTGTTAAAGTGAGGTTTCTCATCCCAGTGGGTTATAAGGAGATCAACACTAATGAACAAACAATTTACCATAACTCAAAAGTCACAGCACATCACACTGTTGATCATTACAGCTTGACCTACGTGTTTTAACCATGTTAATGACCATCTGACAATTCTGTTTGTCTCTATCACTGAATTTCATTCAATTTATTTGATTTAATTAGAATGTCATTCTGTTTTAAAACTATATTCTATGGACAAGTGTGGTCTTTGTAGGGCAGAGAAACAAAACTCCAGCTGACACTCATCCCTGAAGCAAAAATAATTTCAAGATACAATCAAGTAATGAAAAGAAGTGGGGCTTCATCTACTTCCCTGTTTGGTTACAAAATTTTAGACATTACTCTCTAGTCATGCAGTACAAGAGACAGGAAACACTTATTTCAGGTTTAATCATTTCAGTTTGTTTGTTTATTTTTAAGTATTTGGGGAAAGAGTAGTATTACAATTCTGCTTTCTTTTTCTCTCATTTACTATTATATGTGGGTGAGTAGGGGATAGTGAACAATAAATTACACTACTTAGAGATGTAGGCTAAGGCTTTTCTTGTCAGTTGTGTCAATAAAGTACAAACATAACATCAGTTTCCCATTACACACATCATTCAGACTCATATATTACTCAGTATAATGGGAAAGGGGCCACTGAAATCTAAAATGAAAAGAGAAATTGAAGTACAACCAGCAGCAGCAGCTGAGCCAAAAAGCAGCTGTGGTAGTGAAACATTTAGTCACTGCTGCAGGAAAAAGAAGAATTATCTCTACAGAGGACGTACAGTGCCACATGCTGGGAACTTTGTAGCTGGTGGGTTTCTGTGAGACTGGAAGGTAACCATTTCTTAGTATTTTTTTCTTTATTTTATTTTCCATAATACATTTGCATTTCATTAAAAAGAATTGAATACAGGCCCAAATCACAACCCAGGTCATGCTATTGGCCAGGTCTTGTCAGCTGCCTTTATTATTTGTTTATAGCAGAGGGTAGATGCCACGATTTGTTCTTTGGCTAAATTCTTGTCTTTCCAGTTGTACTGTTGGGTGACTTTGCCATAATGCTGATAAGCCTCTTTTCTGGATCGCTTCATGCACAAGGCTGGAGCTAGATTTTGGAGCAGTATGGTTCACTCAGATGATGAATAGGACAGATCTTTGTGTCTCAAGAAAATTTTGCTCTGCATATTGTAATAGCCAAACCTTAATTCAAGGTTCAATACCTTTATTGATGATCTGGATGAGGGGATCCAATCCACCCTTAATAAATTTGTAGGTGACACCAAGCCGGGCAGGAGTGTTGAACTGGTTGAGGTCAGGAAGGCTCTGCAGAGGGACATGAGCAGGCTGGATTGTTGGGCAGAGGCCACTTGTTTGAGTGTCAACAAGACCAAGTGTCAGTTCCTACACTTTGACCACAACATGAACACCATGGCTGGAAAGTTGCCCAGAGGAAAAGGTCCTGGGGGTGCTGGTCAACAATGTCTGAACATGAGCCCAGGTGTGCCCAGGTGGCCACGAAGTCCAAAGGCACCTGGCCTGTGTCAGCAACAGTGTGGCCAGCAGGACCAAGGCAGTCATTCTTCCCTTGTACTCAGCACTGGCGAGGCCACACCTTGAATGCTGTGTCCAGTTCTGGGAACCTCAACTTAGGAAGGATGTTGAGGTGCTGGAGCATGTCCAGAGAAGGACAACAGAGCCAGTGAAAGGTCTGGAGCACAAATCCTACAAGGAGCAGCTGAGGTTGTTTAGCCTGGAGAAGAGGTGAGCCTTAGAGCAACAACAATAATATAATGACAATAATAATAACAATGCAACTCCCTGACAGGAGGGTGCAGCCAGATGGGGTCAATCTCTTCTCCCGGGCCACAAGTGACAGGGTGAGAGGACACAGTTTTGAGCAGTGCCAAGGGAAATTTAGGCTGGATATTAGGAGGAATTTCTTCACAGAAAGGGTGATTAGTCATTGGAATGGACTGCCCAGGGAGGTGCTGGAGTCAACATCCCTGGAGGTTGTTCAAGGAAAGCCTGGACATGGAATTTGGTGCTATGGTCTGGTTGACACACTGGTATTCAGTCATGGATTGAACTCAATGACCTCAGAGGTATTTCCCAACCTAATTGGTTCTGTGATATTGTAAAAGTGATAAATTCTCCCTTGTTTTAATTAAAGCTGTCTGACATTCGCTGTGAGCACCTGCAATACTCACTTAATACTGTTGCTTGCATTATGGTGTTACTGTTGCAGAACCATAAAATCATATAATAGTTAGAAGGGACTTTTAAGGATTATGTAGATAAAATCCTTCCATTGTCAGGGACACCTTCTACTTGACTAGGCTACTCAAAGTCTCATCCAACCTCACTTTGAAGAATTATAAGGATGGAGTATTCACAGCTTCCCAGAGCAACCTGTGCCTGTGTCTCACCACTACTTTTAATAGTAGGCCAAAAATAAATGCAACTCAGAGGATCAGTTTTTCTATTTGGATAACCAATTGTTTGCTCTCCCTATTTAGGAAGTGTCATAGCTTTTTCTGAAGGTTGCACATAATAGAAAGCCCCCACAAAATAAGGAGAAATGTAAGGTGTTATCATCCCTATTTCACAGAAATGGGAAGACTAAAGAACAAGGAAGTAGAGCCTGAACCCCAAGTGATTATTTTAACACCTGAATTGTCTTTCCATAAAATTTATTAAGTGAACGGAAGATGGAAAAGCAGCCTTGGTTCTGACTTTAAAGCTGTGGAAAGAAAAACAACATTGAGGCTCATTATTAATTATAACACACTAGGAAGGGAGGGAGAGAGGTGGTGGAATTATAGTCTATTTTCTGAACTAATACTTATGAAAACTGGATGGCATCGTCTGTGATTTCATAAATGTTCTGGAAGAAAGTGTAGTGATTGCATAATAACCCCATCAAAAGGGTGGTTGATTAGTTTAGTCAATTTGGCATACATTTCAGCTATTATTTTCATTTGAGAAGCAGAGGCTGAATGACACAGTTGCTTTTATCCTGGCACTTTGCAAATGAGCATCCTAGAGCCTAAAGTGGTTCTTTCTTAACTTCTCCACAACTTGGGACATAACTGTGACAACAGTGTTTGAAGATCACAGAGTTTAAAAGAAGTTCAGTACTTCAGGTTTGAAGGGAATTGTGGATTTCTTATTTTGCAACCACCCACTCAAAAGAGGGGCAAAGTCCTACACAACTTTATTATATTTGTAGAAGTGTTCAAAGTTATATTTTCTATGATTAGATCACTGAAATATCATTAATATCAGTTTGTAGTTATTCTCTGTGCCAGTCCTCAAAAAGTGGAACATTTCCATCATCTCTATTCCCCTCAACTCTGTAGTGGTGTCTTTTGATTGAATCTGGGGGTGTTCTGAAATATTTAAATACTTTTCCATACCTAAAGGAATGTCATTAACTGCACAGGGGTGAAATTCATGGCTGACACTGTGTTGGAGAACTTATAGGCTGGGTCAAATAATCTATTTAATAGGAAATGGCTGTTTCAGATAGATTTTGTATGACCATAAAATCCGCATTTCAGAATTTCTGCTTCTCTTCTGATAAACTCATGCATGCCCACCATCAGTATTTTGTCCAAATCTGATCTCATGAATGTGTTCCTATTTTTTCTTTTTTTTTTTTTTTTTTGGTGGTGTCACAGTTTAGGAATGGTATACCCCAATTTAGTACTCCCACTGAAAAGACCATCAGCTGCACCACCTTCCCTCTCCAATAGAAGGCACAAAAGGTAGAGATCACAGGTCAGGATAAGAACAATTTACTGGAAACAGCAATGAGATAAAAAATTAATAGTAACAGCAAAAATATTAATAACAAAAGGTACAGGAAAAAGAAACTATTTACACCAAAAATCTGAAAAAATAAACAAATACTGATTGGATCTTCCCCACAAAGTTTTCCCCTACTGGAAGGAGCACCCTTCTCTGTGGAAGTGAGTAAGAATCCCTTTCCCCCAACCCTGGCAATGAGGTGATATCAAGCAACTTTAGAGTCTGGCCACATCCCCTAAGCCACACCACTTCTCAGCTACAGCAAAATTTAACCCTGTACTTAGCTAAAATTGGGACAAGTTTGTAATTGTTTGTCTTTTTCTTTCCTGTGAACAATAAGTCAATGCCATTTCCTTCCTTACTCATCACTCTAGAGCAGGATTCACTAGCTCAAATGTCTGCTGTGTTGACATTACCCTGTGGAAAACACATGCACAGCTTAAATTGTGGGAAAAGGATCTTAATTCCATTTTCATGCATCTGAGTAGATCAGTTCTGCATGAGAAGTAGGAACTGAAATGACACTCTCTGTGCCTACATTGGGTGACCTTGGAGCATTGTGTATTTTTGAGTCAAAGGTACAAAACCAGTCTAGGTCCAAAGCTCCACCAGAAAAAAAATAAGCCCTTATTCTTTGCCTTTTTTTCCAAAGGGAAAAACAAACTCTGTGAACAAATGCAACATAATTGGCAGTACTTACAATCAAATCTTGTGCTGTTCTAAGGTGGTGGTACAGTTTAACCCCAGCTGGCAACTAAGTACCGTAGAGCCACTCACTCACTCCCTGCCCCCATATTGGCATGGGGAGGATATTTGGAAAAAAACCAAAAAACTTGTGTATTCAGATAAAAACAGTTTAGTAATTTAATTATAAAACAATTAATAATAGTAATAATAACAACAATAATAATAGACTCTTAATAAAAAGTGAGAGTACAAAAATATAGAGAATAATAAAATCCAAAATCTGAAATACTCTTCTTTCTAGGGATAATTTGTAGGTTTTTCAGGACAGTGCAAGAGAGGTCTGTGAGAGGTTCTAAAGCTCTATATACATCACTGTTCATAATTGTACATATGCTTATGGATACACTAGAGCCAGTAGGAGGTAGACTCAGCTTATGGACAGCATGACATTATGAATCCTTTTACTTCTTTCTGAAAATCTTGTGTTTTCAATAAATGTAGATGGAGAGTACCAGACATAAAGCAGAAGCAGAACACCTCTGCCATCATACCTTGTCAGAGGATGAAGGCAATGAGAAATCTTACAGCCATTTTCTTTCATCCATTCTTATCTTGTCACATCTTTCAGAGCTTTGGTTGCATTCCCCTTTTGTTTTTATCCAATTTTTCTTGTTTCTAGTTTGTCATTCCCTTTTGTCTTTTTGTGTTATTTTTTCCCCTTCTTTCTTTCTTTCCTCCCAAACTACTCCCTCATTGTCAGTTTGCATCCATCCCCAACTCTGTAAAACAGAGCTTTCAAAGTTTATGCAGTTAGCGCATGTTGCTTGCTCTGAGAGAATGAGGGACACAGAAAGCAGTGACTAATATCAGAATCATGAGTGAAGATATGTTTTATTCATAAACCCTGCATCTCCAGTGAAATTAAAAGCAAAGCAAAGGGTCGAAGCTCTGAACCCTCTTTCCTGGAGCCTGTAAACCAATAAAGGCTTTATATTAGCTATCGATATCTATCTCTGACTTGGCTTAATAACATCTTATTCCCTGTTTTCAGCAGCCATCAATAATATTTCTGCCTGCCCGCTCAGGTCCCCATCTCTGCGTGCAATTGCATTATAAGGGTCTATAAGCCCAATTTGCTTCACATTCTTATTTTTGGAAAAGGCTGGCTGGCTTTTGTAATGAGAGCAGCTGCCAAGAAGGCTTGACAGAATTTGTGGCCCATCTGGCTTATAATCTTCATTCAATATCGCAGGAGCCTAAACTCCCAGACCAACTGATAAGTCAGAGCATATAGGCAAGCAGTGGCAGTAATCTTCCTTGTGATTTCTCATTAAGGACAGGGACATCTCAGTGAATCTTTCATATCCTGGCTATCATAGTTTTGCTTGGTTGGGTTTTTTTTTTTAAATTTTTTTTTTCTCCCCCTAACAAGGCCAATGTCGTTTCATTTTTTAAAATTATGTTAAAAAAAAAACCCATAGCAGTTTAAAAAGTACTTAGGTTCCCTTGTATCATGTTTAAGAAACTAGGAAATCAATGGTTTGATTCTGCCTTTAAACTCAACAGCAGTTTGCCACTGTTCATACTTGAAGTATGTGTGCTGACATATTCCTCTCAGAATCACAGAAAACAAAGCAGCAAATGATCCTGAGAAATAATTTAGCATATTTCCCTAGCATAATGTGGAATTAGTTACATCTCCAGGATCTTCAGATCTCAGTCATCTTTGTGTCATACTCAGACTACCTCATTATTGCTTTAAATTCTCAATTTTAGAGGTTTTTTTCTGTTATCTCAGATTTTTCATAACTTAGAGTTTCTACTCCAAACACAAAAACAAGGCTACTATCCTGCATGTGGCGGTGCCCAGAAATCCCTCACTTCTTGAACATGAATATCACCAAATCTTTTACTCGTTCTTCACAAATTGCGTTTTCCAGAACAATGTTCACCTTCACACTCAGTTCCCCTTGTTAGGCAGGCCACTAAGCTCCCTCAGTTGTCCTTTAACATTTCTTCCAGCCTCAGCTGTCTGAAAGCTAAACCTTACTTTTAAACTTACCACTTTGGCCCTTTCTAGGAGCCTAAACATCCTGCAGATGTCAGAGGTGAAGAGCTTCAAAGTGCTAATCATCTCACCTGGTTTCGAGATTTATCTTCAGAAGGTCTGAGATGCCTTTTGAGAAAGCAGACTTTCTCTGTTGATTACAGTAGGGACAAGCTATAACCAGAGGCCCAACTTTTACAGGACTATCAAGATCAATTCCTCTATTAGCAGAGGAAATGAATAATGTATTTTTTTTCTTACAGCTCTGCATGTCACATCTAATTTTTTGATTTCTTGCAAGATGAGAAGTTCACTGTTTTTGTTCCCCTCTGCTAAGGCATTCATCACCCTTGAGATAAGAACTGAGCTCATACAGTGGTTATCTGTAATATGCTGGAGTTTTTTAATGCACATACTTTTCACAAAAGCCTCTCAGATCTCCTAGAGCTTTGCCACACACACCTGATGGGAAAGAGCCCAGGAAACATTAAGGAAAGGGACAACAGGTCAAATGGATAAACACAGGAATAAATATATGTTCATAGAGTATTTTTCACACATCCTTATGACACAATTTTTTAATGTTGAAAGAAAACAAAATAAATAATAACATAATACAAAACAACATAAAATAAAATATGAAGAATTGTACCTTACTTGGAAGACTAATTTCATAAATATGAGGATGAAGAACATTTGAAAGTCATATGACTGGACATTGGAAAAGGAAGCAGATAGTTTAAGAAATTGAGGAACCTAATTTTTTTGTTCTTTTTTTTTTTCTCCCCTGGGGTCAGACCTAATTTCAAACATGTTAGGCAGCATTAAAAGAGTAACCACATGGACGCTGTGCTTTGAAACCCATTCAACTGTGTGGTCATCTGTTTCATAGCATAAAGTTTTATGGGGATGCGGAAAGTAAAAGTCCATTCGGAAGCTCTGCCAGCATGGCAAATAATTTACTTCACAGGTGGGTCTGCTGATTTTTTTAGGGCTCATTGCAGTTTGGATAAGGATGCTTTTTAACTTCTAGCACTACTTATTGCACTGCTGCCATGTAATGAGGGTAAGAAAAAGAGTGCAGGTTAAACAAATTTTATTTCTTTTTTTTTGGTTAAATCGTTCTGTACCCAGGTAGTTCTCCATGATCTCAGTTATGGTGGATGGGTATGGGAAGGATTCTTATGCTAGTTTTCACATGGATGGCAAGAAATACATTTGAAGTAACACATTTTAGGAAAAGCATAGCAGAAATTAGAATTAGGTAGCTAAAGGTAAACCACAATCTGGAAACCACAGATTACCTGCTTGCAGCAGAGAACCTCAGCTCATTAGATTCCTAACTCACAAACTCATTAGCTCTCTGTTCATTAAGTACTTAGCACCATTTAGTTCACAGCTCTTCTTTCTGTTCAACCTATTATTTGCTCCATGCACCATATATTGCTCAGAGTTGGTATAATGCAGTTAATTTCAGTGAAATTCAACAAGGTTTTGCTATAAAAATTGCCTCTGCTCCTGTGGCTTGTATTTTGTTGTTGTTGTTTGTTTGCTTGTTTGTTGTTTTGGGATTTTTTAGCCTCTGCATTGCATAGAATTTATATGGCGAACACATTAAAATAAAAGCAAGCAAAAAACTCAGTCATAAACCTTTAGTGTGCTTGGAAAAAATAACATGACAGAACAGATTTGTTTCCAAATTTAATCTTTGTGTTTTTCTTCATCAAACTTGAAACCATATTTTCCTGAAATATCTAAAACTGAAAATTGGCTAGTGTGTGAAGGACTGATGTCTGTTCAGTTCAGGAATACACGTTTCTGATTGGCAAGAGAGATCCAGCTCTTGCTTATAACATTAAAAACCTGAGTATAGTCACTGCAGTTGAAGGGATTAGTCATGCGCCAAAAGTGAAGCAGAGTATGCTGCAGAAAACTTAAAATTGAAAGGAAAATCACGACCTGTCCAAAAAAAAATTAAAAAAAAAAAAAAAATTAAACTTATCTTTTCAAACTAGAATCACAAGTACCAAAAATGTGGCAACCTGTGGCCTGTAAAGTTAACTTGTGCTCATGGTTCTTCCCCAAAATCAGATAGACTGAAATGTATTATTATTTATATTTCATGAGTTTCCAAGTAGCAGAAGAGATCCTTGTCCCACCACCCCAGATTTTTTAAAGGGCCTACTGCTCTTTAGGGTTGAAATTATTGAAAATCAAGTACGCAAAACATAGGAAAGACGAATTTCCCTATCTCAGAAGACTCAATTTCAGAGTTCTAGAATGGAAACTTGCATTTCAGACAGAGCAACCACCAACCAGCCTTCTAAGTCTTATTGTCACAAATGCAACTTTTCTGCTCAGCCTTTTCAAAAAAATAAACATTTTGGATACAATTCCCTTTTGATTTTGTGGTGTAAAAGAATAAGAAAGAAACTAGTTACTTGTAATTATGACAAAATAGTAGAATGGTTTGGGTCAGAAAGGATCCTGAAGAACATTTTGTTCTACCTCCTCCACCATGGGCACAGAGGCCACACACTGACCTGGTAGTTCATGTTTACGTGTTTGACAATTAATTGTAGGTACTACAGTTCGCCAAAGTGGTTATAGCTCCTTCTTCAAGAGAAAGGCGCCACAGAAACACTGATGTAACTCAAACCAGCATTTTTATTTTTCTCTCTGTGCCTCAAGGTAGGACATCATTATGATTTACAGAAGAATAATGTTTCCATGTTTTGAGGTGATGCGATTTCAGGTATTGCAGTGTTCTGGTTAAAT
The DNA here is from genome assembly GCA_013397895.1 of Origma solitaria. NCBI lineage: Eukaryota > Metazoa > Chordata > Aves > Passeriformes > Acanthizidae > Origma > Origma solitaria. Next base: position 131,976 of record VZRL01006829.1, on the reverse strand, counting down.
TTCCTAGAGGTTCTCCTGCTATTTGGACTTGTCAATCCAACAGAAAGGTAGAAAATGATGACAAGGGCAAGAAAGTAATAAAAATAGCACCAAATTAAGAGTAAATAAAATTATTTCCAAATCTTCCCTGCAGGATCAGTAGTAGTCTACATCCCTAGCAATGCAAGAAGCAGAGTGAAATTGGAGGGTAAAGGGGACGTGAGATAGAAAAAAAAATGGAAAAAAAGAAGGTTCTATAAAAATTCAGCTTCATTAATGGGAGATACTGCAAGAGGGGAGTTCAGGGATTCATTATCTCAAAAATAGCAGTCCAAACTGACAGGAGTGGGTGAAAACTTCCTGACCCCATGGACTAGTGGATTTCATAGTTACTTGTATTTGTCTTTTTAAAAGTTAGGAGGTGGGGGTGGGGGGGAGAAGGAAAGGAATAGCCTGCTCTCTGAAGCCTTGGGGCTTTTCTGATACCGTGGAAAGGAAGTAAAGGGAAAACAAAGCATAAACAAGAGCTCCTACCCACAAATAACCAATAGAGACTAAAAATACTATTACAACTCTACAATAATTTAAGGTCATGGTGTTCCCTTTTCTAAGCCTGTGAAAACCTGACCCACATAAGACATTAAAATTCATAACACATGAAAATTAGGAACTCCTAGAAGCAGTTTCTCTTTCTATAAGTACAAATTTTCACTGCCTACGTCTAGCATTTAAAAGAAACCATCCAGATAATTAAAATGCCTATAAATGAAATGTCAAAGTTAAATGTTTTTCTTCTTTTCTTTGCCCTTTTTTTTAAGGGAAAAGAAAAGGAAAAGTACCAATGCTTGGGGAAACTGAAACCTTTATTCTAAAATAACATAGCTTAAATACCACTATCTTTGTGAAAGAACAGAATAATTAAGGTTTGCAAAGTTAAATGGGTCCATAGGTCTAGCCATTTCACTGCTCAGAATATAAACTTTTTGAAGGAGGAGAGGTTTGTAATAAGTGTATATATTGTTTTAAATACTGCCATCATTTCATTATTTTAAACATGAGTCAGAGTGCATGTAGCTGTCACTCCAGTGTTCTAGGAAGAAATTAATCATATACAGAGAAAAAAATTAATAAAAAAGTCAGTATTTGGCAGCCTTCAGGTTCCTTTTCATAACTCTCATTTTTCTCTGATAGATGGAACTGATGAAACAAGGAAATAAATCATGCACAATTAAAATGAGTAAAGGCTGAAAAGACTCTATCAGTGATTATGTTAAAGAAAATGGGAGGTGGAGGGAATTCAAACATGGGTTGGATTCCCTCATTTATCATTCATTGACAATGATACCTGAATTTTAATTGAAACCTCCCATGTGGTTGGCATCTGTCAGAACGAAGCAGTTTTTCAAAAGGAAGAGGGGCAAACTTTGTTGTGAGCTGGATTTCAAAACTGAGAGGAAGCAGTAGGAGCCCTTCTGATCTGCTGCCATCACAGTAGCCTGGGAATGATGCTGGATTCTCGGAGGGTTCATCTTCCCTTTTCGTTATGAATGGGATTCAAGTGATATACAGAATTTTGTATCTCCTCACTCTGCCAGGTAAATGTGTGTGTTACTCTTTATGTTGTGGAAGCTTTAACACATTCCCAGAACCACAGCTGTGGTGGAGAATGGCAGCATTATTCACCAGTCAAAATATCTCTGAGGTATTACCATTTGAACCAAAGATTTAAACTGTACTCTTTAATTGTCATTTAAAATTAGATGTTGAGGCAGGGTAATAAAAATGCTGGTACCAATTTTTCTCCATAGATGAAATCATTCTGCTTTATTTTTTCTGCTTATTTATACAATTCAATTTCTATCCATAAAGAATGTTGTGAAAAGTAAAAAATGGGTCTGTTTTTAAACGACCATCTTTGTTGCTGCTAGGGACAGTGACACTGCAAGATTTGCCAATGATATGGTCTTTTGGGAAAAGGTCTTATATGGTCATATGAGAAAAACAAAACAAAATAAAACCCTCTAAGTTTTGCTAAAGAGCTAAACAGCCAGGCTGATAGAGTTTAACAGATTCATTTCTTCTGTGGGTAAAGCATGGTCCTGATTGACCAGTTGGTTCCCTTTGTGTGGAGTCTCTTGGTTTTCAATTTCAAAACACTTCAGTCATAACAGATTAATTTATTTTTGCTTCTTCCCTGCTGCTTGATGGTGTAATACTGTGTAGAAAGTAAGTAGAAATTTAGTCTTAATTCAGTTGGGATATCTGCACTAAATATTTTTTTGTGTAGCAAGACTCTAGTAAGGAAATCATTCAGTTGAATACTGTAGCATTTTCTCATCACAAGTGATGGAGAAGTTTTCTGCCATTCCCCCCCTCTTATACAAGAAAGAAGGAAGGATAAGTGTGACTCTGTTATGGTTTTCACAGTATCAAAAGAAAACCCCAACACCTGACTACAGTATTAAGTAAAAGAGTAATTTATGCGACAGGTGACAGTGGAACCAGGCTCAAATTACACCGAAGAGTACAGAGAGAGAGATTACCAAGGTTGACTACTGAGATGTGAAAACTCAGTTCTCACCAGAAGCTTAAGGGAATTAAGCTTCAAAGCCAAACACATTCAACAGCTTTACTAATCATCCATCAACTGTAAAAGGAAAACTGACCTGGCTGCTGAGAAACTAAGCTAAAACCAAAAAAAATCCAGCTTACTTGCTTAACCAATACCACTTCTTCACCATTTTCCTAGTATTCCAACTGTAAAATGGATATACTCTTACTCATATCTCAAAATAATGGTGATAACCTAAGTATTCTATTCCTCCTTTTTTTTTTTTTTTTTTTAAATAAGTTTAGATTCTCGCATAATAGCAGTCGGACAAAAGGATACAGAAATAAGACAGGTGAATATAAAGGGGAGAAAAATTTTTTTTCTTTCACAATCTCAACTGAATCCATAAAACAGATGGGACTTTCCCAGAGTCACATGTGACAGAGGGGCTAGCTTTCAATTCAAACTTATTTTTTTCCCAGTACTATTAGATATCTTGGCTGGGGAGCATTTTAATCCTCACTATTTTTCCATAAGAAAAATTGATACAAAAGAGAAAGGACTTTCCTGGGGTGATGAGCAATAAAGAGAGAATACAGCATTTTGTCTGTGCTCTGAAACCTACAGAGGAAGAAGTACTGAAAGGCTACACTGGCAATAATATGTGATAATATAAAAAGTGTTGCAGCTCTGGATGGGAAAATGATTGGAATTTGATATTTGTGATCAGTATCTCAGTATTTCCTGGTGTTCTTTTATCAGAAAAAAGGAATAAGAACTACAGAAAAAACCAAAACCAACAAAACCTTTATGAATAAAATGTGGGAGGGTCTAACATCAAGAGAACTCTGCATAAAGCCTTAAGCGATGTATCATGCAATGTGTAGGACTCCATCTTCATAAAATAGGCAGGGTCTTGTGTATCAAATCACATGTATTTGCATGGTTACAAACTCACTGCTTCTGGCCATAGATCTCCACATCCACAGGATGGGAATGTTTAACAGCATCACACAGTACATTTTGTGTGGATCACAATGGATTCTCTTGGGCTTGTGGTACCCTACCACTGGAATTTGAGCAGTGGAAGTGTTTCACAAAGTTTAAGCACTGTAATTCATTTGAATTCAGATGCTTATGGGTACATTCACACAGACTAAGGAGTTGCTACAGGAGTTTAAATTAAAGGTGATGATAAATAGTGGTGTATTGAGTTGTGGGAAAGAGTCTAATGACGTGCCTTAAGGACTAACACTGGGTCCAGCTTTGTCTTCACTAATGATCTGTAAATGAGAGTCAATAGCTCAGTTATTAAATTAATGGATGCACCTAAATTGGGAGGTGTTGCAAAGCCAAGTGAGGTGAGAAGAGCAACGTAAAAGGATACATGAGACATAGTGATAAAAGAACAATCCACAACTCAAAGCTGTAGTGTGGGATGAAAAGCAGATGGAGAATAGGTATGTACTCAAAGAGTAAGAGAGAAACACTTGGAAATTAACAGCAAAAGAAAAAAAAAATAAAAATTACATTGTTTAGCAGAATGGATGCCAGTTTGCAGTGTTATATAACACTTCGAGCAGACTGAAAAATGATAGATTAACTTCTGTTTGCATACACAGAAATGCTATTTCAGGGAGAAGGTGTAGCAATTTACCTTTCTGTTCCACTGCAAAGATAAAACGTTTTGAGCTGTGCAGGTAAGAGACAAATTTTTACCCAGGTGAAAAGGTGTTTGTAAGCCTCACTGTAGCTCCTCTTTACTTGGTGAAAGACCAAGGATTAGATTCCTCAGAGTACTCAGGTATTTAGATAGATATGTGCCTGGTGAGATTTTCAAAACCATCTATGCATTGATTTTGATGGGAATTAGGCATATGTGAACAGTTGGAATACTCATTTGATGTCTATTTGCCTCTTTATGCATGTTAATAGCTATAGAAGTGTTTAAGCTACTTCTGAAAATGGATCTTAGCTATTTAAATGAATTGCATCTTATGATGTTTAGGCTGAAATTGCTTTAAAAATCTAGGCATTACAATCTGATTCCTGGTATTTCACTTAGAGCTAAATGTAGGAATCATCTCCCATAACACTGGTTGCCTAAAATGTTAGCCTCCTGTCTAAGCTGCATGTCAAGGCTTTCTGTAATCAATGAAGGGAGTTAGATACCTCCAGAGAGTGATTCATCCTAATATGGTGCCTAAGAGAGGTGACCCATTTCCACCTCTCCCCATTAACTGCAGAGACAAGCTAGATAATGATCCTTGCCCAGAATTCACTTTTAGCATAGATGAGGGAAAATCATCCCCACTGCTATGATTCTCAAAGGTAAACTCCAAACCCATTGATTTCAGGTTAACGTCACCCATAAAAATAGAATAAAGCTTTGATTTCATCAGAGAGATGTGGGACGTCTGTTACAAATATCCAGAATTATAAAAGAGAATATTCTAACATTGATACTGGTGTAATATTCAGCTGAGAAATATTAATAGAAAGATTAAGCAAAAAATTTAAGCAAAGAATGTTTCAGGCAGTATAAAATAATGGTTATTTTAGATTTCTACCCTAATATTTATTAAAGTTTTTTTTGAGTGGTCAACCTCTTTTGTGTTGTTTATTTTTTCAAGAACTAGCTCCTGCTCTAAGCTAATTTTTAATTGAGCTGAAAATGTCATTTCTGTTCATTGTCTTTATAATGAATTTTAGAATAACTATGAGAAGTATTTGTTAGGTATCTCTCTCTCATTCATATGAAGTAAATAATTCCCCTGTTGTCCCACATATTTGTTATTCAGCTTTCAGCAGGTAATCCAGGCAAAACAGGATCTTTTTGCCAGATAAAAATAAGTTCCACAGGCAGAGTGTGGAAAGGGGAGAGAAGCACATGTGACTGAATAGAGTGCTGCCAGCATGGTGTTCTTTGCTAGAAAACTGCCAAAAATAATAGGAACAGCTTTTCTTTTTTTATTTTCTATTTTTTTAAGGAGCTGGTTATAGAGGACCTTTTACGTTTACACAAGAAAAAAAATCTATACTAAGTTCTTTTTAAACTTTGCTGCTTTGTTGTTTTCTTTAAGTCTATGTCCGCAGGGAGATGTAGTGCCTGTGGTTTATGGAAGATGGCAAAGATATGATTAAATTAGCCCTTCTATTTCAACAACAACATCAAGGAAGGTTGTCACAGTGCAATAAGTTCTTCCAATAGGATGTGGAGGGATTTTTGTTGCTGCTGGGTTTTGGTTTGTTTTGTTTGTTTTTTAAAAATAAAGAATAATCGTTTTCCATTAATAAGACTCAATGCTTCCAAACTAAAGGAGCATTTGTCCAAAGGGCTGAACAACTTTTATAGATACCAACGGCACCATTGTTTCATTTTGTGGATATGACTACTTAAGCAAAAAAGATTATGAAGGTAGTCCAAGGTTGCAAATAATTCAGAGAGCAGACAAGGCTTGACAGTGACATGTATTCACATTGGCATCATGGAAGAAGGAAAGAGATCAAAATTTAGCTTTTGGGAAACCAAAATACATACTAAACCTCTGGTTTCGTAGCAGCACAATGAAGATTTTTGCATCACTTTTCTTTCTGCATCTATATTTTATTGCTGTTTTGTAAGAGAATTGTTTTCTTTCCCATAGCCATATACTTTCATTTTTCTTCACAAAAAAGAAAATTAAAAAAAAAGAAATCTCATCATACCCTTCATAACTATTACTCTGAGAGCTTACTTATAGATGACAAGTAAGTTACAGAGCACTTGAAAATGTAGCTGCAAGGCTATGTGAGGGCTGAGGAGTTGCCAAGATGAATCTGTGCAGAGTGAGTGTTCCTTTTGGAAGCTTGAATACCGGACTAACGGTTCTAATCTGCATTCGTTTTATGATTAAATTTTCAGCATAAATCTGAATGGGTTATAAACAAATAAGTGATTGAACAGTGCTTGAATACTAAGAGTTTTTACATGATATCTAACTGGGCTTTATCCGTGACCTAGATGTGGAAATTAGATATGTTCTGTAGGCCTTCTCATCCCTGGGGACAAACAGTCTTCTAAAGGTACGTATCTGTTTATACCTATATCAGGACCTTTAATCTGAGGATTATACCCTTATGCCATTTAAATTCTTGTTACTTAAAGAGATGATACTGTCAGATGCATGGACAATTATCCATTCTGCATATGCAAATTCAGGCTCTAAATAATGATCCTGACATATTGAACTCTTCTGGGTTAGTCCCTTAGGATTTAACATACACAAATAACTCCTCTTGAGCTTTTTGAGCATTCTCCAGAGCTTTTTTTGTTCCACAGTTCAAGACATCTTTGGGAAATTAATTTCCTCTAAATTTCTATCAACTTCTCAAGTGTCCATTTAAGAAGAAGGAACACAATGATTCCATCATAACCCTTCTATTATGTACTTCCATAAGGAAGCTTTGCACTTGATTAGCTACTAATGATGGAAAGAATGCTACATTTTGAGAAATGAAAGCCCAGGACATGTAAACACTTACTGAAATGAGCAATTCACTTCAGATCTTAAAAATTATTGCCTTTCACTTAAGAACTTAAAGGCCACTCAATTATTATTCTACATGGGGTAAATGTATTTATTGGTATAACAAACTTATTTTTATTAAAAAAAAAATACACTTACAATTTAGAGTCAAAGTTTCTTCCTCTTCCTGAACGTATATCTGTTTGTTTTTGGGGTTTTTTTTCAGGTGGTTATGTAGTCCTTTCAATATATAAGTTCCTACTTTAATTGTTTGCTTGAGTCTTTCAAGTTGTCACAACAGAAGAGAAGAACAGAATCGAGCAATGAGACCTAAGCCTTAGAATGCATAATGTAGAAACTGGAATTAAATTATGATGGTCTCTTCTGAAGTGGTTGTAGCCTGTTTAATTACTGTTATTATTGATAAGCTTCCAAGTATGTCTTTAAATTACATATCTTTCCTTCATCATTTTATGGAAAGCAAAATTTTTGCCAAGAAATTTCACCTTTGGTTGTTAGGCACTCTCATGGATTTTTAGCTGCAGTTTGGGGCAGTCTATACTCTGAAAATGGGACCGAAAATCTAGGCAGAAATAAGTAGACTAAGAAGATGAAAAAGCATGAAGCAGATACTACTCTTAACAGAAAAGGCTTGAGATGACTCTTCAAATGAGTACTTTCCTTGGAATCAGAAGATTTAATTCCTTTCACTGAATTTCAGTCTTTGAATGTTGGAGATGAGTGTTGATGGAATAAGTGCCTCTGAATTGCATAGGTTACATCTTCATGTCAAATGGAAAAAGTGATTGAAGGAGTAAGGAGGTGGTAGTGAGGGGGAAGATATTTGTCCAACATTTCCTGTGACTTTAACAGGGCATCAAAGTAAACTAACAGAAATTAAAAAGTAGAGGTGAATATCCACCAGCCTGGGAAGAATTCAGGATCTCTGACAGTCTTGTACTTTTTTTTCATTACTCTGTGTTAGACCAGAGTACATTATATTCACAGTTGTTAGCATCTGCGACAGCTAGACAGAACCTCATGCAGTGTTTTGGCTCCAGTTTTAAATTAACACTCTTTTTGACAAGCATCACTTAAATTGTTTTTGAAAAATCTCAATCTACAGTATTAAACAATATCTAAACCCATCCCCGCTTGAGTTAAGTTTGATAGATATTGGATTAGACCCTTAAGATGCAGCACTGCAGCTTCTACTTAGTTCATTAAGGGCACGATCCAATGCCCAGTGACATCAATAAGAGTTTTTGTATTGATTTCACTAGTTTTTTGATTGCACCGTAAATCCCTGATCCAAGCAAAGCTCTTAAGCCTGTGCTTAAATTCATTGCTGGATCCAGTCACAGATAACGCCTGTTCTAGTTCTCTAGATTCTTTGTGCAGTTTGTCTTTTATTGCTGTGATTAAAATGGTGAATGAGGACAATACTTTTACAAACTCTCTGATGTGTATGAGAGATGAAAGTTACTTCCCCAACTGTTTTTCTGCAGGAAAGAGCACAGGACAGATCGTGGCAGATCTATGGACTCTCTAAGCTCAGAAAAATATATCACAAAATATTTCATTAAGGCTGAATGTTATTTCATTTTGACTGTTTTCAGACCCCTAAATTGTTAAAAGAATTGAGGACTATATTGCACAAACTGAAAGGAAAAGAAAAAAATCACCACTAACCCACAAGTTGAAGAGAAGTTAGCTCAGGAAGGAAAAGCTTTAGATCTAGGTTACAATAGAACTGCAAATGCTGACAGATGACAAAGAGTGAACTCTGAGCAGTGTTAGACTCCTCTAATTTTATAGATTTTAACATAATTATCAATGCTTTCCTTTCAGCTATTATGCCATTTTAATTGCATGCAGCGTATTTCTATGGTTTATAGAGCTATATATGCAACAAGAAAATGAAAGAAGCAAAATGAAAATGGAAGAATTATGTTAAAGAATCTACTGAGTTCTGAATCAGTGCCTTTTACTTTATCTGTGATTCATTTTTTTCTGTTTTTTGCCTTCATACTGATGGCTATTATAGGTCAATGACTGTCTAGGTGGTTTTTCTGCTGAAGAAGTCACTTTGCCAAATTTTCAAGCTTCAAAACTTCTGAAATGTCACTTGTTAAGGTGATATTTTTCATTTCTTCATCTAGTTAATTCATCTAAATAATCAAGAAAACTTTTTCATTGTCTTCTGTGTCCGTTTCATTCACGCCATGATTTCTTTGCCACTCCCTACTTCAGATAGATGTTCAGCACTCACCCAGGAAACAGAAATGTCTCAGACCCTGTCAAAACGACCTCATGCAATGTCTTTATCTCTATTTTCCCCCCACCCAGCAATGTTAGTTCGTTTACTTGTGGTCCGTGGAAAATATTTCAAAGCAGCTGCATCTCTATGCATTTTAAACTTGAGCTGATTGCCTCCTTCGTTTCACTGATGCTGGGGTGTACTTCTTGAGTGGAGTCATTCTTCTCCCTTCGCCTTAACACAAGCACTTTAACAGCCTAGGATCTTCATCACAATTAATGTTATTACAAAAAGGTCAAAAGGAAATATTACTTATTAGATACTTATTGCCAAGCTCTGGAAGTAAAAAGCTGTGGCACAAAATGAGTGTGCAAAGCCCCTATGCAAGAGGAGCTCACTTTTGTCTGGAGTCTTCCAGGCACTACAGGGGATATATTGAATGTGATGTTATCTATCCACAATACGTGCAAGAATTTGTTCTGCCCTTGCTCCAAGCCATGCAGTTGCTGTTGAGCTATGAGCCAAAAATAATAAGCTCTGGTGGGAGGGAGGCTGAATTATCTTGGGCTGAACAACACAGTAACTCCGCCACACAGCTTTTAAATTGACACTAGCTTGTGTCTCACACCACGGTCAAAACTATCTCATACCTGCCCCAGATCAGCCAGGCAGATTGATCTTCGTTCATACATAACTGTTAATAATAATGGTCTGTTTCAGTGCTTTTATTACAACAACATTATATTTACCCTCCAGGAACTGCTATCAGAATCTTGTCCCCTGTTTATATGTACACGTATAAATATACTGACTGCCAGCAGGTGTGCTGAAGAAAAATAGGAGGGATGGAAAATGTCTTGCAGATAAGAATTTCTTTTTAAATGTTAATTTTTAAGACTTCTCCCCCTCTGCCCCCAGTGTGTCTGACTGTAAACTTCATCTTTAAACTTTTTTTTTTATTATTATTATCACCATCATACCTAGAGCACATACAGGCAGAACATCAGTTTAGTGTGACCTTTCTGAAATCATAAGCAATTCTTTCTCTTTGTCATAGCGATAATAGAATGGATCAGATACTTCCTGACGACATTATAATAGAGTTCAACTGTCTAAGCTGTACACTAATGAAAAATGTAAAATCCATCTCTTCTCTACAGTGGTCTCTAGTAGAACAGAGACGCTGTCTTGCAGAGAGCTTTCCATATGGTACATTGGGAACTCTGATATTTCTTGTACTGTATGGCAGATTTCACCATGGGCAGGATATTTTTTTCTTTTCATTCTGTATGCCACTTCTATAAAGACATGAATGTATTAACTAATAAGCTTTTATCTACCTTACCCATTCTTTCCTAACTTCCTTTGCAACAGCAAACTACAGTGTGATACATGAGACAGTGGAGGAATGTGATAAATGTGGAATTCCTTTGACTTTTTATACTAATCTAATCCTTCAGCAGGTGTAAATCAGTGAACCTCCACTTACTTCACTACGCTTTTGCAGCCACAACAGTTGAACATACATTGTTTACTGCTGAAGGAAATTAAAGGTTTGGTTTTATATTTATGTCTGAAAAAAATAAAAGAATGTTAGCCATTCAAAATGTATTTCGTGACAGAAAAAAATAAAGCATTAAAAATAAAGCATTAGACTTAAATTTCTGTAAACAAAGCTCTTATGTTCATCTCTGCAACAAAGATAACATTGCTAATAAAGCTGTTTGATTTTCAAGTGTTCAAGGGCAGATTGGATGGGTCTTGGAGTAAGCGGCTGTGGTGAAAGGTGTCCCTGCATGGGGTGCACCCCCCCTGTGCCTGCATGGGCACCCCCACTACCATGGGGTGTCCCACCCCATGGCAGTGGGGGTGGAACGAGACGATCTGTAGAAACCCTTCCAACACCGATCATTCTGTATGTCTATGAATGTCTTACTCTGTCTCCTTAAACAAAACAACAAAAACAAAAACCCAAACAAACAAATCAAAAACCAAAGCTGCAACACATTCTTTTACATCTTTTTTAATTTTCAATGGACATGTCATCAGTGTAATTTCCTTCTCCTTTTAACCTCTCAGTTTGGTGGTAATCCGGGAAAGATGATGGAATATACTGTTTTAACTGACAATTTTATTATGTAAAAATGATCAATGTGCTCTTGCATTTGGATTGAAAATAGTACATTTTACATTGTATTCTTTCCAAACAGACAGGTTTCAGAAGTTTTCTTTCTGTAATAAGCTCATTAGTTTGAATTTTTTTTTGTTATTACAAACAGAGACTTGCAAAAAAATGCCAGTTTTTACTGGACACTCCATTTTCAGGGCAATTCTAATTTCTGTGCTTGGAGTTCTCTGGTAAAACTGCCAATAAGACTGCTAATTAGTGTCCATTTTGATGTGATATTTCTTGCTATATCTTGATGTATTAGCTTTTAAGAGAAGGAGAGGACACTGCTCGTAGCACACTTGTCTATATCTCTCATTTCTGGAATATCATTTAAGCAATTCTGTTGTGCAGCACTTCTTAGAATGTGCCTAATTATGAAAGGTGCAGTGTCAGACAAGAATTTTGAGACTGGATTCTCCACTTCTGCCACTAGTTTCGTATGTTATTTTGGTTGTTTCAATTAGCTTTTCTTCTTTTTAATCTCATTTTTAATTTCAGCTAGTATATAAAAAAAAATCACATCAGCTACGATAATACCTGGCCACTGTGGTTTCCATCCAGATTTTCTCTGTTGCTTCCTCTGAAGGTTCAGCTTTGGTTGGGCAGCATTTCTGTAATTTTGGCCAGATATTATAAGAAAAGAATATGATTGTGATCTGGGTACTGACCCTGCATGAGATAAAAGTGATCAATCTGTTACAGTCATTTGCATGGCTAGTCAGAAAAATAACCACTTTTTTCTGCAAGTCAAAGGAGCTAAAATTAGGGCAGCTGAAAAGCAAGATTTTGTTTTGTGAAAAATACAAACATATACATAGTCTTAGTTCTATGTGTCAGTGGATAAGATATTTCTAATTTTATGCTAAAACCCCAATAATCCCTTCAATGGTCTAGTAAAGCCATTTCAATTACGCCATACATAAAACATATATGAAATTTAAAAAAAAAACCAAAAAAACCCTACCAAGTCTGTAATAGGAATTTTGCTTACATTTCAACAAAAAATGTAGTTTCCAGTTTCCACCATCCTCTGGACGAAGAACCTTTTCCTGAAATCCAGCCGAAACATCCCTTGACTCAGATCTATCCCATTTCCTCATGTCTTTTCACAGGTCATCACGGAGAAGAGAACAAAGTCTTCCTCTCCTCTTCCCCTCATGAAGATGTTGAAGACCCCAATGAGGTCTCCCCTCAGTCTCCTCTCCTCCTGCTGAACAGACTAAGTGTCGTTTGCTGCTCCTCACACGGCTTCCCCTCAAGGCCCTTCACCATCCCTGTGGCCTCCTTCAGACATTCTCTAATAGCTTAAGATCTTTTCTATATTGTGGCCCCCAAAATTCCTCACAATATTCCATGTGGGGCCGCTCCAGTGCAGAGCAGATTGGGACAATCCCCTCTGTTCTCCAACTAGCCATGCTGGGTGTGCTGCCCCCCAAGGACAGGGATGTCCCTCCTGGCTGCCTGGGCACTGCTGGCTCATGTCCACTGACCAGGACTCCCGGGTCCAGTGCTGTTCTACAGTCTCTTGTTCCCCAGTCTATACACACAACCAGGGTTGCCCCATCCAAGCTGCAGCATCCCTTGCCTTCATTAAACTTCATATGGCTGGTGATTCCCCAGCTGTTGAGGTCCCTCTGCAGGACATTTTTGCCCTCAAGAGAATTGACATCTCTTCCCAGTTTAGTTTCGTTGACAAAATTACTTCGTATTCCTTCAGGTCCTGTATCCAAGTTGTTAATAAAGATGTTGAAGAGAACTGGGCTGAGGATGGAGCCCTGAGGAGCCCCACCAGTGACAGGTCTCCAGCCTGAAGTCACCCCATTCCCTATAACCCTTTGTGCCCGGCCTGAGAGCCAGTTGCTGACCATCATGTAACATGGTGACCCAGCTGTGTGCTGTACTTTTTGTCCAGGACACTGAGACAGTATCAAAAGCTTTACTGAAATCCAAAAAGATAACATGTGCTGACTTTCCTAGATCAACTAGGGGGGTTACCCTGTCATAGAAAATCAGCTATGACAAGCAGGACTTTCCTCTCATGAAGGTGTGCTGGCTGTGAGTGATGCCTCTGCTGTCCTCCAGGTGTTTCAATACCTCCCGGAGTGAGATAGGCCAACCAAAATCACATATATGAAGAAAGCATGGGAAGGATTCAACCCAACTGCAGCTTGAAATGGAGAAGGAAGAAGGTCAGTTTGAGTCCTTGTTGCCTAAATGTGCATCATAAACTTGTTGCTTCACACACACACAAGTAAGCCCAAGTTTTAGCAAAAAAAAAACCCACAGACAAAATCATCGTAAACGCTAAAATTCTTACACAAGTCTCCATTAGCTTGATTTGCAAAAAAAAAAAAAACCAAAAAACCAAACCCCCCCCCCCCCCCAAAAAAAAAAACAAACAAACAAAAAAACCACCAAAAAACTGTATTTTCTGCAGTGCTGCTCCTTCAGGAAAGGAAAGTCTGGATGCCCTTCTTTGCACCAGAAAAATACTGCAGAAATGGAGCATGAGGAGAAAATCAAGAATTAATTGATTCCAGACAAAGGGAAGAGAGCATTTTCTTACTAGGAAACTTTCAAAAGATAAGTTTTTATTTTCTTTTTGTTGTTCCAAAGTTGTAGTAAATACTAAGAGTCATTAAAAAGCATATCCTTCCCAGTCTGAGAAAATAATTTTCATACCATTCCCTCACGTTTTGTATTCTCTTTAGATAATGGTCTGATTTACAGTATCATTGATGATAGGGTTTAAGGGATCATTACAGGGCATCTAGTCTTCCCCTCTCCCTTAAAATGGGATCCATAACTGTTGATCCTGACAGATGTCTGTTCAGCTTTGCACTTACTGACTTGCATGGACCTTCTTATAGAATCTGAGCAAAATCTGTCACAGTGCACCACATTTCTTGTGCCAAGCAGGAGAAGCAGGTTTTATGTTTATCCTTACACTGACATTTTCTCTACATATTCTAAACATGTTATCTCATTTTCATGCTGTAATAAACAATAGGGGGGTTTTTTTTCTCCTTAATTCATTTTTCTGGGCCTCTGAGAGGTCACCTCCTCTAGGAGCTGATCCATCTATTTCTTCAAATGTGAGACCTCAACCCAGCTGAAGTACTTTAGCTGAAAAAGACACCAATAACAAGGAAACCAGTAATATTATCTGTGTATCATGCATGCCTTAGTTTTGCATATACACACCAATATTCTCGCAGGGCTTTTTTGCTCATTTTTTATCTAAATCTGGAACTGTTGAGTCATGTTAGGAATGTGACTCACAAAAAAGCATCAAATCTATTTTATTCAGAATTTTTACCTGATCACTGATTCCTCAACTTTTATTTGTGCAGTTAGTTATTTTTAAATGCATATGTCCTTTTTAAACTGCATCATATTTTTCCAGACCATTTATCCAATTTGTCAAGATCATTTTACATTCTAATCCTGTACTCTAAAGTGCTTGCAGATCCTCTGCGTATTTAATAACCGTAATCTCTCTTCCATTATTCAACTCTTTAATATTTCTTAAAGGACCAAGTACTGAAATTACTCTAAAGTACATCTCAAAACTACAATATCTCCAGAACATTCAAATATATTTTTTTAAAAAAAATATGTAGAACAACAACTTTGCATTAACCCTGAGGCAGTTTAGAGAAATATTATGCGTTAATCAGATCACAAAAACTGCTCTTTGTCTACAACAAACAAAGAAGTGTGATTACCAAAATTAACTATTGATGTAATTATCATACATGCTGAAGAAAAAAATGCTTAAGTTTGAAGAATTTGAACGGCTGAATAACACCAGCTCATATTTTCACACTATAGTAGAACCATGTGCTAATTTATTTCTACTGTGGCAAGGAATAACAAGCTCCAAGAAGTGTCCACAAAACATAAAAGTGGTGGGGTTTTTTTGCCTTTTTTCTAACCCTAAGATCGTGATCTTTGTTTTGAATATAATAAGGACCAAAATAAAGTTTCAGAAATGTAGCTAACAAGAACGTGCTCTCTCTCTCTATATATGCATATATATATGTATGTATGTATGTATATATAGTGCAGTTCTTCGGCTTTTGAAGAGTTCTTTTTGCGTACCTGTAATAATGACCTTCAGTTATCTTTACAGTTCAGATACCTTTCAGTTGGCTTTAGATATTGAGCAGCTAACTAACCCTAGCCCTACGGTAGTTTTGGCACTGGTGCTCTCAGGTTGATGTTTTTGTAACCTTGAAACCATCTCAGTGTATTTTTTACTACAGACAGAAAAAATTCACAGGGCAAGAGGCGATATTAATATTATTCATTTCTTCATAGTTGGTTTTTTTTTTCCCCAGTTGGTGTTTTTTCCCCCTTAGAATGCAGAAAAAGAAAACTGTAGCAAGCAATCTTTCACACTTACAAATAAATAAATAAACCAATCTATACTTCTTTGTGTACAAAAGAAAAATATGTCCATAAACTGTGTAAAATTCTCTTGCCTCTAGAAAAGGATTTTCCTTGGGTTTTTTAGAGTATTTTTTAATTTCATAAGTAAAACACCATGGTTCCTTATTTTCTTTTGCTGTTGAATGAAGTTGTCATTATTTCAAAAAATACAAAAGGTTAGGCATTTTTATAGTGGAAATGGGAAAAAATCTGAAAATATAAGCTACTGCAGTAGGACAATTGTTGTACTTGTTTTAATTTCTCAAACTGTAAACACCAGAAAAAAAAATTAGCTGCTGTATCAGCCATTGTTGAGGGCAAATGAGGTAGAAAACAGTTTGACAGCAAAGATTGTGAGTTTTTTGTGGGAAACAGGTTGAGCAGAAGTCAGCAATTGTCCTTGTAGCAAAGGGGTCAGACCCATCCTGAGTTTCACTAGCGACAACATAGCCAGCATCTCCTGGGAAATGATTTTTCTCTCTATGGACTCACCTCAGACTCCATCAAGAGATTTACTATGTCAAACTTTGTGAACTTCAGAAAAGAAAGCTGTGGAGAGGCTCAAGCAAGTCTAGGGGAGACCCCCAGGGTGGGAGGGAGGCTGGAGCACATTATGGACTACACAATGATGACAGCACTTTGTTTATTCAGTATTCAGTAAAGTGCAGCTCCGGGGACACCTAACAAGAGGGAAAGACAAAAATCAGAACAAACCTATTCTAGAAGGTGCACAACACAAGAGAAAAACCGAACACGTCACAACATAGGACATTCCAGTAGATACAAGTGTCAGGTTTATTATTATTTTCTTCTCCCTCACCTGAAGATGGTCAAATGCTGGATCAGGAGGGCTCAGAGAAGGGGTAGGAACTACATCCTTGGAGACATCTAGGATGTCTATCAGCTGAATCATGCCAGAAGAACCTGTACTGACTGGCTCGGATTTGAGTAGGATTTTGGGCTACATGATGCCCCTACAAAAGCACATGATTCAGTAGTTTTATACTTTTACATATCCTTGTAAGTTGGAATGTATTGCAAGTGAGAGAAGTCAATAGAAAGCTGGGAGAGCCTACAAAGTCCTAAGAAATCTGAAAGACAATGGCAAAATTGTTTTACAGAGCTGATCAATGCTGGAAAAATTGCTGGAAGCACTGCCCTCATAATAGAAAGCATTTCCTATGAGTGGGAAATAAAGATTTCATTCATTAATCTTCTTGATAAGATATTGCTCCTCCTGCACAACATCTGATAGTTTCTGGGCTAAAAGCTAGCTATAGTGGATGAGTTAGAAAATTCCTACATACCAAATACTAATACTCTGTATGAAGGAAGAAAATAATTTCCTTCTCTATCTTCCTTTCATTTTTATTGTAATGATGCCAGGGTAATATCATCGCTGTATCTCATTCCCAGGAAAAAAATATTCCTCCTGAGTTGGGGCTCCCATGTGTATTTTTTCACTTTTAGTCCACCTATGGTACAAATAAGAATTAAGTCTCTAACTTACTTCTTAATTATGTCAGGAAAAATTTTTAAAAAAGAAACTTGGAATTCCAAAATCAATAAATGTTACTTACATGTTACTCAAGGTGCTCCAAATGTACAAACTGTAATGATCAATATTTAGGCACCATGCGAAGAGACTCCTTTGGACTTGGCCTGAGGCACTTCAGCAAATAGTATCCAATTCCCTGACACATTTTATACTAGGATCCCACCTATAAACAGTTTACAAAGAACTAAAACATGATTGCTAGAAGCTACAGATATAAGAAATCTTGTTATGGATTGCTGGAGGGACATGTGTGAAATGTGTTATAGATTGTTATGAGTCGACTATTGACCTTTTAGCCTCCAAAACCTACTCTAACCATTTATCAAAACCTCTATTAATCATTTATTAACCATTTAGAAGCTATAAAAGAAACCATAATACAAAGTGTGGCTTCTATGTTTCCACATCTTCTGCCAGGGGGGACATAGTGGCAACAAAAAAGACAGATTGAATATGGCAAGTATCCCTGTTTCCTGAATAATAAATATTTATTCTAAGCCCACAACTGGGATTTAGAAGCAAAAAAAAATACATTTTTCTTTTGCCGCTCTTTAGTCAGAAGTCCATTCTCTTCTCAGTTGCAATTTGAAAATGTGGGATAGTTTTTTTTTCTGAGAAGAGGGGAAACAAAATTATGTCCTACTAAAATTAAAATTAGAAAAAATCATGCATTTCACCCATGAGATTCTTAGAGAACAAGATTTCTGCTGTGACTTCTATATCAAACGAGAATGTGCAGCCACAGCAGTAGTAGTATGCTGTGGTTTTGCTCTTATTTTTGTGGCTGTAGTAAGGATGCCAGGTGCCAGCAGCCTGAGGAAGGTTCTCACAGGTAGGTGACACTCTGGTGTAGCTGAGAATGATCAGATGGAATCTCACTGAGGTGAAACTCAACTAAAGTGCAGTCTGTGTTCTCACAATCTGTAAATATATCATGAAAGTTAATGTATTTAAGCAGAGAACATTCATTCCTGGTGAGGTAATGCTCCCATCCCAGTGTTTCAGATTTGGGAGCTGATATTAAAAATAACAAGAAAAATAGAAGCCCGTGCCAGGCAGCTGTGATAGATAAGTATAACTACTATGAAACCTAACAGTTTTGATCAGTGTCATATTTTCAGCTAGTAGGGATGACAAAGTCAGGAATCTTAGATGAATGTGCACATATTTGCTTAACTAGATATGGTTAAGTCTAATTCTGCACCATTTATCTTTCCTTTGAACTTAGACACAACTAAAGAACATAAGGAGTATAACAGTTTTACCAATCTCAAGGTTAGCCATCAGACCATCTATCCTTTCCTTTAGATATAGGAGCAGTGAGAAAATTGTGCTATTAAACCTGTATCAGGATATTTGCATCTCTTAAGAATTTCTCTCAGTTACATCAGCTTGCATGTGGAGTAGATCTTCTTCAGACAGGTGAAATTATTGCGATTGTGAGTGTTTGACTAAGTTACGGCGCAGAATGTTGTAGGGAAAAAAATAAACATTTGAAAAACTCTAATCAAGTTAAAACACAATGATAAGAGGATGTCATAAGTACCACAAATATGTTCTGATTTTGTTTGTATGGAATTCTTTTTTAGATTAACTACGCTATTTTTAAAGTTCTAATAAAATAAAATAAAAATATGAAAAATGAAAATGGAAGATGAGATAAGATACTAGGGGAAAAAAAAACCAAAAAACATGCTATAGCTCAATATTTGTAAGAGCTCAACTGCATTTGACTTGAACTTACTCCAAACTTTGCATTTCCTTATGTTGGTCATTTGAGATCTATTGCTTTTCTAATGATCTCAAGGGACAGAATTAATGTCACTTAGGAGTTACTTCTTATCACAAGAGATCAAAAAATTGATCGGTGTCCATTGTAAATACATACTAAAAGTGAATTATTTTAAACCACTTCCATGGATCTTCCAAGGAATCTTCCAACAGCTAGAAAAAGTAAGGAGAAAATTAGTTTCTCCTGCTTTGCAATCATAGTGGACTAGCTTCCGATGCATGCAATTGTTATGTCTCTGCTGAAAGGTTATAACTTTTAAATAATATTTGATTTCTTGACTTCTAACATTTTGTCAGTTACACAGACTTTTCTTTCTCCTACTTCCATCTGTAACAGGTGTAATAAAAGGTACGTGTGAAATAGCTAGTAAAAATAAATCTTTTTTCCAAACAACTATTGGATATGAAAAGATGGAAAACTGTGATGAAGTTATGATTCAAAA
Source organism: Origma solitaria (assembly GCA_013397895.1). Lineage (NCBI taxonomy): Eukaryota > Metazoa > Chordata > Aves > Passeriformes > Acanthizidae > Origma > Origma solitaria. Next base: position 112,282 of record VZRL01006829.1, on the reverse strand, counting down.
TAGAACAATCATGCAACAGAGTTGGGAACAAAATCCAGATCCTCCAGCTCCTCAGTCAACATCATACCAATCATGCAACAGAGTTGGGAACAAAATCCAGATCCTCCAGCTCCTCAGTCAACATCATACCAACAGGATGGTATTTTCTGCAAAAATAATTTTTGTCTGAAAAAAGTAATTTCTGAGACCAGAGCTGTGAAGTGAAAGGATGAGAGAAGCAAAGAAATCATAAATGTAACCTTAATTAAAGTTAACACCATGCATTGTTTATCTTTCTTACAAAAACTTTAAAGACTTCATGATATTTTATCTAAATTATTATATCTGAAATCTTGATAGCCCTGCAATGGGTAGAAAGAATCCCTATTACATCAAATTTAAAATATGGTAATTAAAAAAAAAATTAAACCCAACCAAATCTGAACTTCACATCTGCTAAAATTTGTTGTTTTCAACTGTACATGTATTAAAGCATTTCCGATGTCGGACGGTGCCAAAACATATATCCCTGTTATAAAGGATAAAGGTGTTTCTTAAACTGATACTTCATTGAAAGTGGCTAGAACAATATCTCTAAATTTTAAATCCACAAAATTTGTGCTTCTTCATGACTCTTTATGAGTTGAGCACTTGAGAGTGCTCCATTTCAAATTTAACCACTCCTTCCTCTACACATGTTTGTGAGACTGGAAGGCTCTTTCTGGACCATTAAAATCAAGCTGTCTCCTCCTGTAGGCAGCCATGGTACATAATCTCATTTATAAATTTATCAAGCTCCATTTTCAAACTAGTTATGCTGTTTGATCTCTCTACTCCCATTGAAGGACTGTTCCAGAACTCTGCTCCTCTGATGGTAAAATGCTCTTTCTAATTTCAAGGCTAAATTTATTCATGAGCTGTTTATACCCACTTGTTCTTGTGCCAGTATTGGCCTTTAGCTTAAAAAGCTCTTCTGTCTCCCTGATGTATATTGAACTGTTAAAATATCTGTTAAGCTGGAAATATATTAGACACTGGGTGAAAATCCACCCCTTCAAAGATTAATAAACGTCAAAGACAACGGAATGGCAATTCATAGTTGTATCTTTAGCCTATAAGCTCTTTTACTGTAGGGACCAATGAAGCTTGTTTATTTTTATCCTTTTCCTCTGGACCAAACCAATGCACTGCATAGTGCTGTGTCCTTGTAGAACCATATTAATAATAAATACCAATGGTATGCCAGTTTTTGTCATGAGAATCAAGAGATCCTGCTGGTAATTCCTTTCTTTAGCCCTATGAATCCAGATTTAGAATTTTGATCTTACAGTTGTGCTTTAATAAAAACATAATCATGCATGCTTTCCTGACGTGCAGATACCTATTGTCTTCAGTGGGAATTGGCTCAGGACCTTGTTCAGTTTTAATCAGCATAATTTTCTTCTCCACACAGATTTTTGGAACTAAAACTCATTAACTGATATGGGAAATAGGTTCCCTTTTGCTTTCTCTCTCTTTTTTCCCCCTTTTCCTTCCTTTCCTTTTTTTTTTTTTTTCCTTCTTAATAGGAGCTAGTGCATTGTGTTTCCTTAATTGCACCATGTCATGTCACATTGCAATGTAAAATGACATGGTGTAACACTTTGTGACATGTGATAACTATGATGAATTACATTCAGAACAAAAACCTGCTTTGAAAGGATATATCTGATCAGGGAGAGAGCAGGTATTTCAAGCACTCCATGGATATTTTGGATTAACGGATAATTCCCCATCACATATCACAAATGTTTAATAATAAGATTATGAACATGCTGGCAGAGGATTTTCCTGACTTTTATCCTAACATATCAATTTTTTATTTACTGTAGCAAATTAACAACTTCTATGCTTACAGTGTTTATATATATTAAAATACATATATACATATATAAAGCTAACTACTTTCAAAGAGATAAGCTTCCTATTCAATTTCTTGGAATAATCATATTAAGAGATGAAATTAATGTCAGAGAGGAAAGAGGTGTTCACCCTAGCAGGAATGTTCTCTTCAACAAAAAGTATTAGGAAGATTTTACTAATACTTCAATAAAAAATAACTCAATTCAGATAAACAATTTAGAAACCATCACTGGTAATTTTACCAGACGTCATAGAAAGTTTAAGCATGAATTCTCTTCAACAGTAATTTTAAACTTAAAAAAAAGATATCGGAAAAATGTCTAGAAAGTGCCATTTTTAGAATCTCACAGTGACTTTCAGATCAAATGTGCCTGATTCATATAAAAACTTTTTTTTTTTTTTCCCCAGTGACTGCCAGTAGTAGAGCTGCAAGTTGGGATATGAAAATCAAGCCATGTTCTCCTGTCGTTGTGCCATTGCCAGCACAGAGGATCTTGCAAAGCAAGCTTAGCTGCTGACAATTTTGTTGATGATGCATGAGACAGAGAAGAATCCAACAGTCCTGTCCAGACTGGTATTGATTCTGCAATGGGAATTTTATTAAAAAGGCCTTTTTTTTTTTTTCTTTGTTTTCTCTCTTTTTTTTTCCTTTCCCGTTTTTCTTTTTATTTTTCCATTCTTTATGGTCTTTCTTTGTTTGTTTCAGTTTGGGGGTTTTACCTTTGTTTTTTTTTTTTTCCACCACAAGATGACAGATATAACTGGAAAACAAACAGAATATAGTGACAGAATGAGTAGCTAAGTTTTCTGTATGTTTCTCTAGTTTCAGAGGTATTCCTATTTCTTTTTTGAAAAATAGTTAAATGGCTGGCTGTATTACTTTGTTTTGTTTAGTGAACTTTCTATAATTTAAGATAAAGCTGTTTTAAAATCTTTCTTGGTGTCATAAAATCTGGACTATTCAAAATTAAATAAAGATGGCAGCACCCTCCATCTAAACCTATTCAAAAGTATCCAAAAATGTCGTTGTACTAAAAAGTGAAATTAAAATATGTAGCTGAATGATAAAAATGAATACAAAATAAAATTACTGTGAGAAAATTATTTTCTTGTTAGTTTGAAGGAAGCTCAGATGTCCTGTCCTGTCTTTATGTCTGAGACCCATTTTCTTATTAAAAGCATCACAGACCCTCAAGGAGAACATGTGGCTGAGCATGTTCTTCTCAGATCCTTCTCCTTCCTGGAATCCTACCAGACTTTGTATCTATATAAAATCCATATGCTTTGTCAGGCTGAAATTTGCTGTGTCTCTGATGCAACATTTCAAAGCTCTGATATTTGGTATTTTAGAGGTGGGATTGCAGCCCTAGCATTTAGATCAGCTACCTCTCAGAAGCGTCTTTTGGTTTGGGTTGCTTTTGTGTTTTTTTCCTGGCATGTGTAAAACTCAGACTGATTACGCCATTTTTGACTGCTCTCCGATTTATCTCACCTGAATTCCAACTTCTCCAATTTGTAGGAAGAATTGGAGAAGTTATCAAAAGATGTGTTCAGTTCTCTGTAAAAGCATATGCAGAAATAACAAGAAACTAAGTAGTAGGTTTGCTAGTAGTTGGGGTGGCAACAGTTAGGTGACAACAAAAGGCAAACTGATGTCATAGAAACCAAATTTTATTCACACTCTAGCCAAAGAAACAGCAGGAAAACCATGGGTTTTTTCTACTGTTCCTTGCAATTTTTGTGCAGAACAAGTATCTGCTTGGCTTAAGATATGAGATGACCTTTAATATTAAAATCTTGAACGTGTTCCTTGGTAGAGAACCACCTACAGGCATAAGTGAACAAGATGGTGTAGTGGAAGGTATCCCTGCCCATGGCAGGGTCTTGAAACTTGATGATCTTTATGCTCCCTTCCAACCCAAACCATTCCGTGATTCTGTGATTCTGTGTTAAAATAATTAAGTCATCCTCACCCTCATGGCAAAGTCACCTCTAATCAAGCCATTCCACACAGCCCTCTTAACTACACCTAAAATCTTCTTAGGGACCTCTAGGGATGGGCACCTAACACCTTACCCCTTTGATCTTGTCTGTTGCACAGAAGTTGGGTTCTTTTACCTAAAATAACCCAAAAACCACAAAGACCAATGAAAAACTAAAACCTACTAAACCAAACGCAACACAAACTTTTAGAAAGGTGTCTTGCTAATTTTGCAGAACTAATTTAGAAGGGACTCTAACCATTTCTGAAAGATAATAAATTACACATTCTTGAGGCAGATGTATGAGAAAGGCTGCTGGACGTGTCGCTCCTTTTCCACATGGGGAATTATTACAACAGCGCGCTAGCTCTGATTAACTAGAGGGGAAGATGAAAGACAGTGAGGATAATATAATCGTGTTTGCTGAACAGTGGACCCGAATGTGCTTAAGGTCAAACATTGTTAATATGCAGTCCCTTAATAGGAAAAATTCACAACATTTTTGGATGGAGTAACATTGTCATTATACTGGTTATGAAGAAGAATATAATGGAATGAGGGTGGTTGTATAAATTAAGGGTATGCCGAAACACTGCTTTAAAATTAGAGGAGAGACAGACTAGGGAAGGAGGGAGGAAAAGAGGAGGAAGAAAAGGAGAGTTAGGCCAAAATCACAAAACACAGCTGCAGTTCCAGGGTGCTAACAGCCTCTGGGAATTATCTGTTTTCCAGTTGAATTCAGTAAAGCTGTATTAAGTGGAGGAGAGATTAGCTGGAGAAGCAAAGCTGATTTGCTTTTGTAATCTGGGGATCTGTGAGTCCCAGCTTTTCCTACACCCCATGAGTATGCTAAAGCTGTACTTGAAAGGATGTGGTCTGCTGAGTCATGCCACAGCCAAAAAATCTAAGCCTTTCCTCCCTGCAGGGAAAGCCAGCAGTGAAAGGGGAAACAGGACTCATGCAGAGGTTTCATGAAGTCCATACAGACACACCATGCCAGACACAAAAGGGGTTATTGAAGTATCCTGGGGAGTTGTTCCGCTTCGGGCAGAGAAAGTGAGGAGACCTTGTTTTCAAATCTTACATAGGAGTGTCAGATTTTCCTAGCAGAAAGAAGGTTCCATATCCCACCCTCCCCTATGAATGCCCTGTTCCCTCAAATCCCTCACTATCCAAAAAGGCAGAGAATAAGTCTGTGTGCTATGAGAGTATTGGGTCATTGCTCAAGGAGGGAAGAATTAAGGTCGGATTGACGTGTACCTTAACGCTTCATTACTTGGTTTTCAGAAGATTAATTTTAGGCACTCTGTCCATTCTGGAAGGCCATTAGGTACCACTGGGCCACCTTAGCTCTATAGTAATGAAGTCTGGGTCACTTCCTTTATTTCTTTTCACCCAGAAACAGAATAAAAGTTGTGACTTTTGTCGTATCCCTTTGGATTTCAGTGAAGTAATGGGGGTCAGAGTAGGATCCCCTACAAAGAATAGGTGAAAATACACCACAATTGAATACTCACAGCTTTAATTGAATCAGGATTTAATTCAATGAGCCTTATCTTGTGAGTTGTTAGTTGTTGATGCCTGGTGAAGTACCTTTAAAGATATAGGTATGTGTTTTGTTGTCCTTAAAGAGAGTTGGTTGAATGGATCCAGTTTTAAACTTTTCCACCTGCTATAGGTGTTATAAAAGACTACTGAGGGTCAGATTCTTTCTCAGTAGGATTTACAGTCTTAAGACAAATGTGCAACATTCCTCATAGCCACAGATTTACTCACAGTTGACAAAACTGGGCTGAAGATGTCATACAAGTTCAAAACATGAAACACATTCACACAGCAGTTCTACCATTGCAGTTACAAATTAGTTATCACTCTAGAGGAGGATGTCTCACATCAGTTTCTTTAATGGCATAAGTAGAAGAAACATGAACAGTTCACACTGAGCACAACTGTCTACTTCACATCCCTAATTACTCATGAAAGGTGTAGATAAATCAATGCACAACTACTTACAAAATTGCAGAAGAAATTAAAATTTCAGATGAAAGATGAGACATAGCAAAAATTTAAAAAAAAAAAAAATTCTTCTAAAAGTAGAGAAAAAATCGCCACAAGTAAGATATAAAATGGTTGTGTTCATATCTGGAATTTACCAATGATCTTGTACACTTTGAAGGCTGAGGGTTTTTTGTGTTTTGAGGGATTTTTTTGAACAAATGTCTACACGTTAAAGAAAATCTGCAGCTGTACCTTTAACGTTTTATAATTATAAGACAGACAGAAAGTGTTGGAACAGGGAAGTGTATGTGAATGGGGGTTAGCATGCTGAGACATTGTATTTCAGCTGTGAAAATCAATACTTGCTCCAGAGATAGGGCACTTGATCAGAAAGGATATTGCAAGATACAAAAGAGCAGATATGAAATACCATTCCTGTGAAGTTCATTTCTTGCTCTTATTACATCAGTTCAGCAGAAAACATGGTGTGCATGAAACTATGGCAGTGCCAGCAATTTATTATTGCTCTTCCACAATTTTTAGAAGATTTGGATGGGATTTAAGCAGAATTGTGCTTTTTGTTCCTTTTTTATCAATAATTAAAAACCTGGAGATCTAGATGATGCATTTGGTAAAGGCTCCTTGTGTACCAGGATCTTTTTCTCCTGCTCCCATTTAACAAACCTGTATTTTGGTATGACTCTGGCCAAACAACAAGATCAGAACTTCATCAATGGAAAAGAAATTTTCAGGATGTTTTTCTTAAATTTCTATTTTTGAGTGGACTTTTTGTTGAGTTTTGTAGGGGGACAAAAAAAAAAAAAAGGAAAGAAAAAGAGATACAGAAGATAAAGTTGACCCTGGGAATACATTAGATTGGGACACTGTTTTCATACTGGAAATTGCAAATGGAGGTGTCCCCTTTATCTTTCTCATATTCTTGTTTCTGGCCAGCAATTTTATCCTGAGTTTTCACAAAATCACTATTTAGATAGACAGATAGACAGATACAGATATAAAAAAAGCTGATTTTAGGTGGTTTTCAGCCAAAGAAGATGCTTGCTATAGAAAAATGATGGCCTGCTCTCCCTGGAACAGAAAAGGAAATACATTTATACCGACGTAAAGCATTTCATCCCTTGGGTTTCATTCTCTTGGATTGCTGCAAGGACCAGTTTCATTAGTAGGGCTATGTCTGAACCTGTCCGGTCAAACACTGTGCAACCTGGGAAGACTTTGTCTCTAGCCTTGTAAATTCATTCAAATAATTTCACATTTCCTTTTTTCTTTTTCATTTTCATGTTGCTTAAAATGTTTCCAAGATAGATGGAGTAACTTGAATTCTATGAAGTAGCTCTATGTGCATTAAGTTCTGTAATTTATTAGTAGTCTCTAAAAATATGTAGCAGTAGCCAAGCTTAATTCTGATGTTTGTGAAAAAAAGAGAAATACCTTAAGTATTGCATGAGTAACAGAGAAACTTTAGACAGGATTTTATTAGGGTTGGGCGTTTTTTTCTGGTTTACTGGTTTTCACCACCTTGTTTAGACACCTGAATTTAAACTGAAGCTCTTAAATAGAAATAAATTAAGATAAATGAAGAGCAGTGAGACATTGCAGTGGGTGCCCAGAGAAGCAGTGGATGCCGCATCCCTGGAAGAGTTCAAGGCCATGTTGGATAGAGTTCTGAGCAATCTTGTCTGGCAGAAGGTGTCCCCTTGGGATGGGGAGGCTGGAACAGGATGATCTTTAAGGTCCTTACCAATCTTTCATAAGATTCTATGAAAATTTAGCAAAGGTCCAATACATTTAGGGTCCTGCACATCAACCCAGAGACGCCCATAATATGATTGCTATGTACCTTGCACATTGGCCTTTCCTAGACAGGAATTAGTCACTCTCTACTTCACCACAGGAGTGCAGCAAACTTGATAGGGCTTAAAACCCCCTGTTTCAATTTTTTTACTTTCTAACTGGGCCTTCTCTGACGTATTTTCCTTGCATAGTCCTTGACCAGCCAAGCTCAGATAGAGCCCTACTCACAGAACCGGTCCTTGCAGCAATTTAAGAGGTGAAGCCCCAGGGGTGAAACACTTGATACTGTTAAAAGTGCATTTCCCTTCTTGTCCCCCTTTGTCAGAAAAACAGCATCTCAGACTCTCCTTCCCTGACAGAGCTGTGCTGGCAGAAGTCTGTGTCATCGGCAGCTTTCAAATTGCAGCTGGTTTCTAGCCCACTCCTGCAGCAGAGCTGTGACACTGACACTTCCACGCAGCTCACAGCAAAAGATATATTTAACTTAGAATAATATCCCAGAGAGAAGGTAGAAAAGACAAATGAAATGACCTGCTCTGGCAATCATTCCAAAGCTGGTGTTAATGTCTTTGGATTGCAAAATGGAGAAAAATAAATAGCTGAAGTGCTTTACCGATTAATGCAAAGCAAATAACTCTCAACAGCCAGGGTCAATGACTGTCACTGTTGCAGCTGTGATCATCACGCAAACTGTCCTCACTTCATTCGTGTAATGTCCTACACCTGCATGCTGGCTGTAAAGAGTCCCCAAAGTGCCTGCTGAGTCACAACAAATGGCCCTAGAATGGGAGGAGATGGATCAGTTTAACTGCCCAGATAGCAATTCTTGTTGGGGCACATTTGGTTGTCATCCAGAGGGCACTGACAAAAGTTTTTCACCACCAATGCTGTCCTTACAGCTTCTCCCTTCTCACCCATCACAGGTTTCTTTAAGAGGGGAAATGAATAGCTGACTGAATTAAATCTAACAAATGGGACATTTGCCTTTTTTTTTTTTTTAATGCTTGTCAATATCAATATACTCTTCATGTTTCTGTTTAAACATAATGCTAGAGATTAGCAATTAGGAGGAAATAATAGGGCCTGATCTTATGTGATATGGAAAGTGCTATTGTTCCTGCTATACAGATGGAGAGAAAATTGGAAGGGGTTCAGAAAAAGGGCTAAAAGGATAAGTCATGCCTTCTAAACACGGCTCATAGGCAGCTCTGACTACCTAGCTTATTAAAGAGAAGGCTAAGATGTGATTTTATTGTAGTCAATACATGTGGAAAATTTCTCACAGAGACTTTTGTTAGCTAGAAATCATTTCATAAAGGCTTCAGGGGCTGGAAGACCTTCCTGGTATAAAGCCCATTTGTAACAGCAAAGCTAAAATAACTTTGAGTCATGATGGACTCACAATTTCCTAATGTCATTTCATCAAGATTTCATTTCCCCCCACTCTCTGAAGGTCATGCTATAATTCATCCACAAGCTAAGTATTTGCTGTACCAAGCTAATGAGTGAAAATCATTGGTTAAACTACATCATGGTAATACTATTTTCTCTTCTTACCTGCATCTCACAAATAAGTTTTGCTTCTCTTTTTGTTACTCCACCGTCGATGCAGTGGTTCCTAAGCTCTTCTTTCAGAATATACTGAAGTTTAAGAATTTTAAAATTCTAACATTTATAGCAGCCACCTAAAAAGATTTAAATGAGTGCCTGGAAACTCGAAGGAGAGAACTGGGGAGTATTCTGTAACCTCCAGCCATAGTTAAGACTTCTAACAGCAATTTTCTGAAGTGAGAAGTTCTGCAGCATTTTCTGCTGTAAAGTCTAATATGATTTTAAATGATAAACAAGTTAAAATGCTTGTGAAATGAAGATAAAACAGAGATAAACCTGAGCTTACTGCCATTTAATTTTGGAGGTATCTGCCACCCATCTGTGCATTACAAGACACTACATAGGGGTGAAAAACTTTTTTTTTTTTTTTTTTTTTGCCTAAGCTGCAACATCTTTTGCTTTTATTGGGAATTGGAAGTTCCTGGTTCAGACGTCAGTGTCTTGGTCAAGATAATATCTATCACATTTAGATACAGAGGCTTAATTCAGTGCATGGTCAGTCAACCATGTAGTTCATATTTGGTTCTGGATATTAAGTTCTAAAGCATTCAAGGAGGCCTGTGTCTGTGGAGTTGCTCTGGGCCCATGTCTAGTGCAATGTGGGAGAGAATAAAGCACCTTGGTGCATGTCACGAACCTTTAGTCTGTAAGTCTGGCCCTTGCTGTACACAATTGGGTGCCACCAGCCAAAGAGAGTGCTAAACCATTAGCACCAAAAGGGAATGACAGCAAGAAATGTGGATAGCACAAAAATACTGTAAATTTTCTCAGCCAACCAACAATGCTATTTAGCACAGGTTTTCTGTAATTGTGGTACAGTGAGAAAAATCACAGTGTTCAAATGGCCCTTAAACTCTCTCTTCCATCTCTGTGATGGGGTCATCTCGCTGTTGATACGTAGGGTGCATGGGGCCATAATATAAAACATGCAGGAATAATGGATGATTCAGGATTTGTTAGAGAACTTTTTTGTTTCCAGCACTGTTACTGCTTCAATTGTTTTCCTGTGTCTTTGCTGCAGTATTTATAGAAAGGAGCATAGTTCCTTTGCCACTCCTGCTGTGTTTCCACCAACCATTAGCTTTCTTTGAAATTTCTGAAACATGGGGGTGTACCTGGTCCATTCAACACTGCAGGATGTTGCAACACACTGGGGCATTTTCATGCCAGTCAGAAGACTGGTTACCTAGGAAAATCACTAAACCTCTGTGAAAAGTCTGAGAAATTTTGCATTAACTTTAGTTATGTCTGAAGAAATGAGAATAAGATTGATAGATGCTCACTGGGAAAAGAAAAATACCTGAAGTTCTCCACTAGGCAATTTGAAGAAATCATGGGGAAAAAAAGAAGTGGTTAAGAATGTGAAAATTTAGGTCAAAGTGAGCTATGAAAATGGAAAAAAGTTTTAGGCAGCCCATTTTACTGCCAAGAGAAAATAGGATTATAAAATACAGAGGGAGAAGTGGACAATGTCAGTAGAATGAGCTCAATATCTGAAAAAAAGAGTCCAGAGACTAAGTTACGAGTATTGTTCATAACAGGCAAAGCTAGATAGTATTTTAGTGAAAATCATAGGGCAAAAGTACAGTTGTAAAGGGCAGAGAGAAATTGAAAATGTCAAACAGACTATGTCAGTTTCTACATAAAGAAAAGATAATGAGTTTTAGTCAAGAGAGATTCATGGGACGTGAGCTAGTTGGCACCTGAGCTGCTTCTGAGACATCATTCCCTAAACATTGTAACTCTAAACCCTGCACAAATTCAAAATCACAGCAAACTCTTTAGCATTTCGTTTGTGTTGCCTGGAGTACTGGAAAGATGTGCATCAGGAACATGTATAGGTGCATGTTCTAAAACCTTTGTGATACTTTTCTTGACTATTTACATGTAATACAATTTCTATACTCATGAGACAACACCCTCTATCATCTCCACTCAGGTTTTAAACACCAGTGTCTGTCATCATTTTTTGATGAGAGACGCCTTTTTCCAGCCGTGATCTTGCCCATGACACTGGATTCATGCCCACTGTCCCATTCCTCCCCAGAAGTCTTCAAACTCATCTGAACTATTTCAGCCACTCTGTGAGCTGTTTTCCTTCTTCAGAGCACACCACAGGGTGCTCACAGAATGTTTCATGGCCCCAGAACAAGATTTTGGATGTGTTTCTGCTCTCCAATGCTACGCAACTTAGAGAACTCAGCTCTCAGTTTGAAAACACAGCGCTCTGATGAAATAGCTAGAAATTACAGATATGTATGCACTTGAGGACATTGTTATGGCCTAGTTAAACTGAAATAAATTGCACACTTCTAGACTTGCAAGTTTTCTATTGGGAATACTTCACTGTAGAAACATGTTCTAAATATTGGCCTAAATGGGAGAGTAGGACCCAAGTGAAAATCATTGATCAGCTTTGGAACGAAACATTGTTCTTTAAATATGAATGGGTTTGCAAATGAGAATTCTGCAACTTGGAGTACCATTTTATTTTTATTATTATAATAATAAGCAAACAAACAAACAAACCTACTGAGCGCAGTAATTGAAGTATACTTCATCCTGATCTGCAAATTAATCAGAATAAGGTACAAGACACTGAATGGGGAAGTACATTTATCATTTAAAGAGACATCTACAAATGCTTTAATGTTTTGAAAGTGAAGTTCTACGGTCCAAAAAAGAGGAGATAGCATTCATGGATGTGAATATAGAGCTCCAGGATATAATGACATAGCTATCAATGTTTGGTAAATAATATGTTTTCTGTGATGAAAAGAAATTAATTTAATATATGGGAGTTTATGTGGTTTGGGGTTTCTCCTTTGTTTGGGTTTTTTTTCCTCAGAAATATAGAAGAAAGAGAAAAGACAAAATTTTCTTTTTTGGAACTGAGAAACTTGTTTTAAGCTGCATATTCCTTTCTCCTCTAGCAGTTTTCAGATGAGTTTTGCTTGTGACTGGGGAAGGGGAGGAGGAACCTTTTTAACTCTCAGTATTTTCTATCAAAAACATTGATACAAATCTATTAAAAGCTGTATCAAACATGATCTCTGTTGTAACTTCACATGCACACACACAGATACAAACCACAAGCAGTACAGGAGTAAATCTTACATGAACTGCACTTTTATTTTGTTGTTCAACCTGTCTAGAAGAAGTGGTCTGAAAAACAGAGTTTGGGTGATAGTTGAAACCCTCTAGTCTAAAGGTTTTACTCAAAGTAATGAACACTGACCTTTCAGTATTGAATGGTGAAAAAATAAAGCCACAGGCACATATGAATTCAGTTTATCAATAAAAAGGGTATTATATATGTTCACATATATACTTGTGCACAAGAATAAACAGATAGGTTACACATTGAATAACAAATAAAATCAAAGCAGCAGAAAGACTTAATAGTCACCTGAAATTCGGAACAGCTCCCCTTAGCTGTGTTCACCGGCTATGAAATTTTGCCATTTATTTTCTTGCTTTTGGAGAAAACCAGCTGCTAACAGGTTAATCCCCTAGCACAGTATCACACCTGCAATTGCTTTGCTCCCTGAGCTCCCAGCAGACAGTCTGCAGCTCCGCTGATGTAATGCTGTTTGGCTGCACTTTAACTTTCCTCTTTGTGCTCTGTGTATGTACCCACTTTATTACAACGGAGAAAGATAACCCATTTCCAATCCATCTATCCCAATACCATAAGAAGCTGAGGCAATAACAATTATCTCTATCCTTACATTTTCTCTCTTCTCTGAATAGTTCTTGTACAGTAATGAATTGTAACAGCTCCTTCACACAGATTTCTCTCCCATATAATTAATGTCCTAAGATATTCTATTTACTGGTGAAGCAGTTTGAATCAAGAAGTGATTACTTTTGAAGTAAACAGAGCTGCTAACCACATTTCACTGAGACGACAGCAGTTTCCCTTAAAAAGACCCAAAAACACACAAAAAAACCCCCTAACCAACCAACAAAAAAAGCAAAACCAAAACGCATGACAAAACAAAAACACAGACAAAAGACAAAAAATGGATCTTTGAAAAACCAGACTGTGCACTGGGATATTTTGGCTTCATAAAAACCCCCTCCAACAACCATAACACATTTTTTTTCCTGTCATGTTTTTTGTTCTGCAGTTAGAACAGGGAGTGTCCTAATCAGTAGGCTGGTTTTCAAGTCTGGATATTCACAGGTTGAATTAGAATTTGCTACTTTCCTGCAAATCGAAAGTGTAGTCAGATCCATAAGACATCAGAAAGTACTGTTTTCCTGAAAGACAGTTTCTCAAAGAAACATCTGAGTGAAATATTTTCTGCCCTGAATATATGTGATGATATACTTGATATTCTTAGGGAACAGTAGATACAAAAGGAGCGTGCATAGAAAATGAGATAACTGGTGATAACCAGCCCAGGATTGATAGGCCAGAAGACTCCTTGTAGCTTAGCCCCTGCAGCCTGAGCAAGGGTGTAGGAGACTCTCCATTACATAGAGGAATTGCCTCTGAAAGCATTGCTTATTTTCCTGCCCATCCTACTTCCCATCTCCTGGGTTTGAGTCTTCCAGAAAGGGAAATGAAAGTGTGTGAAAGGATGCATAAGGGGTGGGAGGGCTGACACTTCCTATTGTAAGGGAAACATAAAAAACCTCCTGTTTCATTCCATGTCTTTACAGCACCAAGTGTAATCATGCTTTAGATATGCACATCCCTATCCAGCTCTTCAACAAGTGAAGGGAAGTGCTTCTCCCCAATATTAACTTACAGTAAAAGTTTTTTCCTGAGAAATGGGAGCAGATCATCCATGACTCTTTCTCCTCCCTTCCAGGAATTGAGGTGTTTCATATTTTAGGAAAAGCCACAAACACTAGGCTGTTGCAGTGTATGTCATAACTGTTCCATCCTGCACCTGAACAATTGCAGCTGGTCTGAATCCTGAAAGTGTTACTGAGACTGAAACTCCCAATGTCTTTCACTGTCTCTGAGCCTATGCTACTCCTAGCAATAATAAGGGTAACTTAACTCAGGAAAACTGAGTCAACCAACAGGAAGGCTCAGGTTCATATCTGGATAATGAGAAGGGATGCATTTCACTAATACACTATAAATTACCCTTCAGACACCAAACATGCTCTGTTTGTGGTACAACAATCCTATGCATCTAGCTAACAACCTCAGAAGCACTCTGTGGTTCCAGGACACTAGATTTCAGATGTAGAGAAAGAGAAATTAGGCTTCTGAAATGAACCATTATGGTGTGGTCTGGGCATGCTAACAGCAGTGGTGCTTGCTTTCTGAGACTTTTCAAACACCGACACAGGATCCTATATAAGCCCCCCAAACATAGCTTGAGGTCACAATAGGGAACTGAATCTAAAATGCCCATATTGTCATTAACTGTATTTGTTCTCTGTTTTGAGCTCTTTACATTTTCTAGGTCATATTTAATCATTTGCAATTCACTGATGGATCTCCTTAGTAAGGACATGTCTGTGCCTGCAGCAGAGGACATCATTTCACATTCATGAGAAACAAAGCACCTAGTAAGTCTTATAACATCAATAGACACTTGTGGCACTGCATCTTCCTAATCTCCTTCCCGCCCCATACCCTTCACTGTCTTTCCCTACTTTGTTTGCCTTTGAGATGTTTGGAAATCCTTGGCACTCTCATTTTAATATTCATCTCCACAGTTTAGTGGAGGATCTACTTGTTCCAGCAGTTGATTTAAAAGGGAAAGACAACTGAAAGAAGTAACTAATTAACAGGATATTCCTACAGAATAAAAGAAATTGTCTTCCAGCAATAATTTTGAGAAAGGTTTCCTAATAGCAAATAGATATCTTTTGGGAGGTTCTTATACATTACTTAGACTTGTCCGTAAGGGTCTGCAGATTTGCTCTGAATTCTCAGCTGAGAAGGCTCAAAAACAGCAAAGTAGAACAAGCCTTCATAACTGTCCAGTTTTGGACTAATGGAAGGATATGACCTCACAGCTGCATAAGAACCTTTCTCCTTTCTGAGGGCTTGGGCTGGACATCACCCAGTCTATGAAATTATAGTTTTAGTTAAATACAGTGAAAGTCCTGCAGGTAGTAGTGGTAGGAGACCCATATATTTCCTTGCTCACGAACCAATGGAATGTGTAATAGACACTGAATGGCTGAAAATGTGAAATATGGACTCCTTTTCTCCTCAATCTCTTGCAAATGCTTCCATAGCTCCATCATGAAGAAAAAAAAAAAAAAAAAGCAGTGGCAACCTGGATCTAACCTTTAGCCTTCATCAAAATATAAATACTAATTATGTCCCCTCTCTAACAGGAAAGTCAGGCCATTATTATAGCACCAATTATCTGCCCATACAGTATCCTTGCATTCTCAAAAATATTTATCTTCTTTCTAAAGAATTATGATTCCCTCTTCCTGATGCGTATTTAAAGCTTCAGTACATAACTGAGGCTCAGCATAACATTCTTGCTCATTAGATTCATTGCTATGGTAAAGAAGTTTTCATTATTTTACAACAATATTGACAATTTATATATTTTCAAAAGGATGATGGAGAACAACAACATAATTTTTTAATCCTTTATTATTGTCATTATTTTGGAAATAATTATTTTCTCCCACAACAAAAAAAGCCAGTAAGAATACAAAATTACTCTTAACTACCTTTCCAGCCTACTGCTCTATCTAGAACTTTTTAAAATTGTTTATTGTACAAGGTACATATAAAACCATATTTGTTC
Source organism: Origma solitaria (assembly GCA_013397895.1). Classification (NCBI taxonomy): domain Eukaryota; kingdom Metazoa; phylum Chordata; class Aves; order Passeriformes; family Acanthizidae; genus Origma; species Origma solitaria. The sequence continues at coordinate 96,249 of VZRL01006829.1, read as the reverse complement.
TCTAATTATCCCTTTGTACAGGCCCTGCTTGAGCACTGTTATTTCTACCTCTGATAAACATGAAGCACTGGATAAAATGGCTCACTGTTTGTTCCAATTGCCTCTAAATAGTTTGGTACACCAGATATAACCTTAGGGTTTCAAAAAATAATTTTAAAAACTGTTTTCAAAAACCAGATGGTGTGCCTTATTGTTAAATTTAAAGTGTATGGAGTTACTGGGTTTTTGGTTTTTTTTTGCTTTAATGGAATGGAATACATGGAATACTCTATTTTTTCTTGCAAAATAGTGGAGAACTGATTTCTTGGTAGGTAAAATACATGAAAAAAATAAGACACATAACATAGCAAGCTGTTTGAATGCAAGAATAAGGTAAGTTTTTTTTCAGAAGCTATCTGAATATGGATTTTTTTTCTTTTGAATGATAAAGTAATCTATTTCTGTAGTGGGATTTGATTGTTAATAAATTTATGAGGCTTGTATGGAATTATTTTGAGCTCTTATTTACTTATTTTCATTTGAAGAACCTGGTAGTTCAGTTATGAGATGAGGAAGCAGGAGCACATCTGTGTACTTTAATTTGCAATTGAATTCTTTTTTTTTTTTT
>VZRL01006829.1:77607-95633 GCA_013397895.1 Origma solitaria | reverse complement strand
TTTTTTTTTTTTTCTCTTTTTTGGGGAGGATGTTGAACAATCCTAAATTAATCATGAACAAATAAGTACATGAACAAATGGGAAGAACATAAGGCACAATGCTGAAGGCCTTTCTTCTACTATATACAGAAAATATCCTATTAAAGAAATAGCATTATGTATCTCACTGTTTGACAATGAAGCGTATTTTATGTTAAGCGTCCACAGAGCAAAAGTGCATGCAAACCTTTGCACTGCATACACCCAGGAAAGAGTCTGGTACATATAAAATACTGATTTCTGGAAAATCGGTGTGAAGAATGGTGAGAGTTGAGGAAGGGCAGTATTATGGTGACTTTCCTGATTCCCTGTCCTAAAGAGAAACCACCTGTGTAACTTCACAAAAGAAGCATTTTTCTGTCTGACCTTTAGTTTCCTACTCACAAATAAATTACAGTATTTTGTCATTTCCCTCACTGTCATTACATCGTGAAATTTTTCAGACTCTGACTGCCTCAATAAATGTTTATATGATGCTTAAGGATTTGGGACTATGTTGTTCCTTGGATAGATATTACTACTGTAAAACAAATGAAAAATAAAGAGCCAAGCCTACTCTCAAATTACTGGCTAGGGAGACCCTGTTCGGCGGAATCTTCCCAATATAGCCAGGAACCATAAGTTCTCTACTAACCTGTTGAGACATCCATACATGGACCTCAGTGGCAAACTATCTGAAAACCTTCCACAATTTTAAGCTGTCTTATTCACATCTCTTGTCTATGATTCATGCTTTTGTCTCGTCCATGGAAAGGTGTGCACAAAAAGACCCCAAACAAACCAAAACAAACCAAACAAAAAAAGGCCAACAAACATAAATTTCATTTTAGTTTCTTCTTAAAATTACAGTAGGATTTTATGTTTTGATTTTAAATATGAAGTGATTTATGTTTTATTTTAGGGCTGTTCTTCTGTCCAAAAGGAGCATCACTCCAGTTGGAGGAAGAGCACTGGGAAACACCCCTGGCAACTGGAAGTTCCATCATTATACATCCTAAGTGTGCTTACCGTTCCAGGTTTATGCTAGAATCCATATTGAATTTGGATGTAAAACATGTTGATGCTCTTATTTTTAATTTTTTGTTTGTTTGTTTGTTTGTGAGTTTTTTGTTATATTATTTTAACTGTCTGAGTTGAGACTCGGAAAATCCTCTCTGACACAACCAGCCACCAAGCAGATTATCCTAAGAGACAAGGCAATTGACACAGTCTTTATCCTTAAGCTCTTTGGCTACTCATTCAGATTAGGTTGAGCTCTTTGAGTGAGATACAGAAGATCTTTAAAAGTCATAAACTTGTTTCCAACAAAAGATAATGTAGGAAAGCGAGGGGAATTCTGATGTTTTCACAGTAGCGAATGGAGCTAGTGCTGAGCAAGTACACTATGCTGGTTTTTGTGCTAGCGAGACTCCTTTGAAAGCAAACAAGTCTGTGTTTAGAATGGAGGTATTTGTTGTATAAATAAAGCTGGAGGCAGACGGTCTATCAAATGAGGCTAATTCTACCACTTTGGAAATGTCTTAGCCAACCATCAGCTGAATTGCTCAGATTTACTGATATATATGAGTTTTTCCTCCAAGAGGAGCCCCGCAGCCATCTTAGACTCAGTTTTTGATCTGTAAGTATTCTACAAGCACCTGCCAGAAATCTGCAGGTAAGATCATACCTGCAGGTTTTGTAAACTACCTCTGTTACAGATGTTTCCTGAGAAACTTTAGGGCCAGTTTTCCAAAAGGAGTGATTGTTCCTAAGCATGGACTGTGTCAAATTGAAATGAACTATATTCCTGCATAGGAAGCAAGAAAAGCAAATGCAGGGCAGCAAAGCTGCACATAAGATATAGTTAAAATGGATTTGATTATTCTAATTTAATGTTTTGTATTATATTTTATCTCTTAACTTGGTACTTAGACACTGAATCTAATCCACTGAATTAGAACCCTCTGCCCTGTAAGTTTCTAGTTCAGTTCAGTCAACGGAACAAGAAAAACATCAGTGCGAGAGGAGCTTTATGCAAAACAAAGAAATACTTGCATGCATCTGCAGCCAGGCTTCTGCTCATTGCTGAAGAAAAACACTCAACACAGATCCCTGTCTTTCCAAAGGGCTCTTCAAGGCATGCCAAGTGGGACCCTTCTTGTGGTCATGCCAGGAAGCACCATGCTGGTACTGTCTCAGCTGGAAGCCACCCTCAGCATCCATTGCAACACTGCAGCTGTGTTAATAATATTTGGTGACTCCTTTGTTTCCAATTTGAATCTAAAATGTGCAATCTGTACAGGATATGAGCTTATTTCTAAATCCCGGCGGATGAATGTTCCATATCTTAATAAATTATTTGTGGAATATAAAACCTAGTTGTAAATTAAGGCGTCTGTTCTGATGTGAGTTTATCTTGGATAATGCTGACACTTGCTGGAGGGCTTAGATAGTTTGTAAGCTGTACTGGATTTGTCCCTTCCCTCCTCTAAACAGAACTGACAAAAATTGGACTGTTTGCTATTAGACTGTCTGAAAGAACCATCAAAACACTTGCAGTCTGGGTGGTGAAGGAAAAAAAAAATATTTTCAGTTCCCTGAATTTTTTGGGTTTTTTCCTAAATGTTGCCCAAAGTACATATGACTCAGGAAATCAGTGATCCTTCTTGTTTGTGAAGCATGGTATGAAAAGGAATAGTTCAAAGGAATATAATTTCATTTTGTTAATGCTCAATAAGGATAGGGGCTGCAGCAAGAATCAGCCCAACTCTTGCTGTCTGATTCAAAATTTACTGAAGTTCAAAGAAGTTTTACTTACTGCTTGAAAATACGGATCAGACCAAATTTGGACATAAGGATCTGTCTACATATCAGAAGAAGAAAATAAGATCATAAAGATAATCTTAGAGGAGGGAACAGGAACACCATCAGAGGGGTCATTGAAGTTAGACAAAAGAAATAATTGGAAAGGTGCCATAGTATTTATTAATTTTGCAATAGCTGAAGTGTTCCCTGCCCCCTGTAGGATTTTGTGAACATATGACCATGGATTGAGCAGGAAAGCATGGAGAGAACTGTGATTTCAAACACTTCAGGAGTTGTGTTTGCTCCAATGATATTAGGGAAAGGATTTAATATGGTAGGTATTTCGTTGATGATGGTTCCTGGGATTGAAATACTTATAATTTCTGTCTCTTCTTTCCACTCTCCTTTTTCCTGTAGACAGCACTTTTACCAAGAGGCATTATTCTAATGGAAGAAAAACACTAACTTTCTTAGGCAGAAAATAGTTTCTTCATGTCTCATCTGATTCCCTCCACCTTGCTGTGAAAAGCAAGCACTTTTGGCAGAGTCTTTATTTTTCATTAGCTTGACTTTTAAAATATTTTGACTTCAACTTGTAAAATTTTCATTAAATAGTTTTATTTCATGTATCCCACCTCAATACGTTTGGGGAGCTCATGCCTCAGTCTATGTTGCAATTCAAAATTCAGAGCTGCACCATGCCTCTACAAAAAGCAATTGCCAAGATGCAAATAATGCTACAAGAATGGGATGCCACCTTGTGTGCTGGAACATGCCAGCTGACATAACATTTTGATGGGGAAAGAAGTGGAATATTTACAATAGTTACCACAGAAACTTTTATTAAAGCATTTTCAGGTAACATCTGGATGTTAACAAAATAAAAGAAAAGAAAATAGTTTTCAATTTTCTCAAGAAGATTTCCTGTGGGAATAGGAAGCAGGGGGGGAAAACACATCACCCCTTTTTATTACTATTATTTTTAGTAGCAGTTGTAATGTTCAACACTCTGTTTCTCACAGGATTTGGGAGTATCCCATTCTGTCCTGCTTCAGATCTTTAAATGCAAATGTAGTCTATAAAATGGGCAAGAAACAATAAAGCGTCCATTACAGCAAGCTTTTTAGCCTACTGAAATGAGATATTGATAGTACAGTTTATATGCAAATGTCCTTATTGGCATCTGAAATATAACATTTGACCAGGCTCAGCAACCTGTATTTAGGCTTCAAATCTTCTCACCTTCTGGTGTTTACAAGTGCTACTGGAAATGTAGCTATAAATATTGAATAGCATCTAAATGTTCAGAAAAATAAAAGGCTTAGGGGAGAGCTTTAACTATTCACACTTCATGGGAAAGATGATTTCATCAATAGAATTAGAGGTTGCTGTAAGAGCTAGATCTAGGATATCCTTAATGTTTACTTTAATATTATTCAAATGGTAATATCTAGGGATGAATTTTGAAGTGATGAATCTCAGAAGGCTGGGATTCATACCATGCAGCTTTTGCCACCCAGTAAAGAGTTGACTATTCTGTCTCTATAGATAACAAAGAAAATTAGATACTGCTGGAAACCTGTTCATTTCATCCTCAGTAGATTTAGAGCAGACAAATACATTCCAGATGGATGAAATTAGAGAAAACATATATGGTTTCAAAGGGTAAAAATGGTCATAAATAAATGAAGTTGTTTTACTTCATATTATAAAGGAGAGTCAAAGACAACTAACAGTCTTTCAACAAGTTGCTGGCTTTTCACTAGTTGTGTTTAGGACCAATATTTATGAAAGCCCTTTTTGTTGAATTTCAGGGCTCCAAGCACCTTGCTTTCCATCCCCACAAAGGCAGCGACAGCCCTGATTTCAGGATATCACTGCAGTTTGCACTGAACACAGCTGACACTGAGGAACTTCTGGCGCTGCTGTGGCTCTCAACTCAGCAGTAGGGAGGAAAGTTGTTTTTTCACATATATCCCGAGCTGGGCTTTGCCATAGACACTGCTCTGTCCATGCGTTGCCCAGCACTACCTTAACCATTTTCAAGGCATCACAGTTGCTCTTATGAATTTAGAAGTCCAAGATTTCCCCTGTAATATGCAAAGTCACTTCCCCAGATCCCTCCCTTTCCAGTATGACCTGCTAGGAGGCAGTGCCCAAGCCCCTGCCTTATTATAGCCTCTAGAGTTACCCCACCAATTTTTTCTTCTTCCAGGTGACCAAAGATGCCTAACAGGTGATGTTGTTGCCAGAACAACCACTTTCCTGACAACATAGTGGCTCTCATCAGGAAAGAACTTATTCTGTCAGATGTTCTTCTTTGAATGGAGGTCCACCGCCACGTAATGATCCTTACAAGTCTCTGCTTTCTCCTCTCCTGATCTCAGCCTACATGAAAAAGCAGAGGGGTCAGGGAAATCACAGAGGTAGAAGGCTCTACATCCACATGGTGCTGTCGTTTTAAGATCAGAGAACCCACACACCACATTTGCAGTCATACAGATACGCATCACAACTATTTAACTTTGCTCTTATCCAAGGAGCAGGTTGAAATTCGTTAAAAGGATGTACACAGTGAACATTTAGCCTGCAAAACTCATTCCCAAAATATTTAGTCTGCATAGTTCGTTCCCTTTTTGCATCCATAAGCTCAGAAACATTCAAGCTTTTATTTAAATAAATCATTTATTTATATAGGGATAGATCACATAAAAGAAATAACACGTTAATACGTGATATCTAATATATAATGTGCAATGTTGTATATAACATGTAGTAGACAATAAGCACTATATCATAAAATATAATTTGATTTTATATATATATCTATGAACACACAGACAAAGAAAGATATTAAGGATTTAATAAAACGGGCTGACATGCAACTGTGAGGTGAGTAGGAAGTAAAATTTCGTATAGGAAGGCTGACTTTTGGGCTTCTTACAGCTTTTCAGATATTTTTTTCTGAGGCCTGTGGTACTTGACATTTTTAGACTAAGAACGGTACACAGAGAAGGACTTTAAAAGCTGTAACTCTGGCCCTTATGTTCTTATAACAAACCAATGCGAGAATTTCTCATTTCCTTCTAATAAATTGTATCCCAATGGAAAACAGACAACAAAAACCCAAAAAAAACCCCCACCCAATCAGTGAAGGAGGACATATGTGGCTTCATGATAATTTTTCATTTAATGAAGACACAGATGTTAATTTTCTACCTAGTTTCTTTACCTTTATTTCTGCTTGTCCTGTTGGTTATTTACCCTCTGAAAAGTAAGAAAAATGTGCAGTGTTTTCTTCTGCACTCTCCTGAAGGAATAAAATTAGGTTTAAAAGTAAATTCTTTTATAAGCAAAATAAATTATAAGTGAGTGTTGTGGAGAGCTGCATGGTAAATTGATTTCTGTGCACAAATTGTCCTTTTTTTGTGATTTGTTGATAAAATTTTAATGTTAGACATGTTAGAACTGCTAAACACATCATCAGGACATGGGAAATCTTTTCACTTAACTGGTTTTCTTTTTTTTTCCTTTTATCATGGTATTTTTAAAAGCAGTTTCTAACATAATATTGAAAATCTTGCACTTCAGGTAAGCAGAAAATAGAATCTTTAGTCATTATGAAAAATACATTACAGCACAGTACAAACTTTCATATCTCTGCTATTGCAGGCTTGGATATCTGGCTATCTCACAATCAGGAGTTATAGAATTTAAAATTAATACTGAAGCTAGGAGAAAGCATTAATAGTAAAACCAACCAACCAACCAACCAAAACAAAACAAACCAACCAACCAAACAAAAAACCCCAAAAACCAAACCAAACAAAAAAACCCCCGAAACAACAACAAAAACAACAACAAAAAAACCCAACCCAAAAACCCTAACACCACACTCAGTTCTTTAAGTATTGTTTCAAATCTGCTTGATAAAAAATTAATTAACTCTTAAATTTAGTATTTAAAAAGTCTCAACAGTTGGAACATTTTCAAATCTTCAAACACACATGCAGGAAGACAAGAAGGAATTTGGAATGTTGTATCACAATATGGAATAGAAAGTTTATAGAAAAGTTTTGTAAAGTTTGATAGAAGGTAGAAGAGAGAGAGAGCAGTTCCACATCAGAAACTACTTTGCAGAAATACTCAAAAGGCCAAACATATATAATAGCTCATTCTAGGGTTGAGTCATTGAGCACTTGAAGAAATGAAGACTCTTATGCTTATTTCTCAATTTGAACAATAATATTACTATACAGTGAAAGAAATTTTTGAGATCCAAGGTACAAAATATTGTATATAGACATTTTGGTGCTAGTGGAATCAAGGCTGCTGATGAATGGGAGAATGCCAGAAAGTTCCAGTTTAAAAAAAAAAAAAAAAAAAGAAAAGGGTTGATTATCTTAAAAAAAATTATAGAATTTTTTTCTAGTTTTATTCAGAATGACAATCAAAAGGATCTGTTTTCAAGAGGAATTCTGTCAAAATGTTGATTCACATCTGGTCATTCAAGTTTCTTTTTCTTTCTTCCTGTGTTATTTTTAATGTATTTTTTCTCTTCCATTCTTCCTCTCTCTCCCTCTTTTTCTCTCTTTCCTATTTTCTTTCTTTCTTTCTCTCTTTCTCTCTTTCTTTCTTTCTCTCATTCTCACTTTCCTTCTCTCTTTCTTTCTCTCCCTTTCTCTCTTTCTCTTGTCTTTTTTCTTGTCTTTCTTTTTTCTTTTTCTTTTCCTTTTCTTTTTCATTTTCTTTTAATTTTGTTTTCTTTTTCTTTTTTCTTTATTTCCCATTCATTCATTAATAAGCTTAAAAAAACCTCACTCTGTATGTGATAATTTCTATATTGGCTTACAGATGGATAGAAGGAATGACTTCAGTACCAAACTTTCCTTCTGACAATGAATATTCACCAGTGCATTGTTCTCACAATTTTTAAACAGGTAAAGATTCCATCTTTGCCCTTGGGATGCCTATTGAACAAGGCAGAACATATTCTCATGATAAAGGGTTCTCTGGTATTCAGCCAAATTTTTAATTTTGTTTCATTACTTGAACTGAACCCTCGTAATACCCTTGCAACCCTAATGTTTTTCACATTAAAAGGTCCATGGTCTGGCATGTCCTCTTATCAGAGACAATTAGTTCCAATTTACTTCAAACCTCTCCCGTCAAATTTCTTCCTTTAGGCTGGAGATAGGCTGAAAAAAACATTTCCAAAGCCAGCGAAATGAACAAGATCCTTTCCAATATCATCTGAGTTTTGAAGGAGTGGACATTAAGAAAGAAAAGAACAGCGTCTATAACAAAAGGAATAAGGAGTGAACAAGGAAAGAAGGAAAAGCAGAGAGAATGCGTCAGTGAAGGAAGGACAAGAAAAGAAAACAAGTAAGAAATGCTTTATTCCAGCTTTGCAACATCTTTCAGAGTTGGTTTCATGTCTACTGTAAAATCCTTGATGCTTTGTTGAACCTGATTTGAAATTTCTTAAGCAACAGGGCTTTAATATTTCCATTGTTAAATAGTCCTGTTTCCCATTTTTCTCCCTTGAACCACCATTAAATATTTCTGTCTCTTTTTGCTCCACTTTTCAAATGCCCTTGGCAATGTATCTTGTTCTCCCATTCCCAGGTCCCTGTTTACTCAGGCTAAATAAACCCCAGTCTTTGCATCTGATAATGCCTCAATGTGAAGCAGGGAGGATGGTGACTCCAGAATTGTTTAATTCAGAGAGCAAGGTTAAAAATATATTTCTGGCTGAGTATCTTGTTTTATTAATAGTGTTTAATTGATCATGGTGGAAAGGCTGTTATAGTCAAGTGGAGGAGGGTGTTACCTTCCAAAACATTTTCCAGCAAATTTACTTAATTGTTTCTGTTTACTGAATACCCATTAGTGCTCTATCACGCATTAAAAGCAATGGGCAAGATTAATAACAGCCTGCTCACCCCAAAATATCAGACCCACTTTATGTATTTATGGCAAGTGACTCATTAAGTTTAAATGGATATAAGCTATAATTTTCATCACATTCTTGCCTTTTTTTAAACTTTTTTTTGTCTTTGTGAAACTCCACATAACTCTAATGGTTTAATACTTTATAGAAACAGGGAAGATCAGAAGATTTGCCAACTCCATTAATGAGGAAGGATAAATGCTTGGTGATATTAACACATAACACAACAAAAATTAATTAAATGCTTGCTGCATTTCTTATTTAAAGATTACACAGCATTTTCTGAAAAAGAATAAACAGTATTTAACAGAGGCAGTAATAAGAACAATGTTGTCTGCTGTTTTGCAGGCCTTGCAGAGCACAGAAGATCGCCTCTGCTCTGGAAAATCTGCCTGCTGCATTTGACTTGAAGTAAATGAGTGCCTACAAATCTCTGATGAAAATAAAGGGCTCAGAGAAGTCTGTAACAATCTGTACTTTGAATATCTTACATATTTTAAAAAATCAAGCAAATTCCCCATGTCTGCCCAACTATTCCTTTTCTTTAATAAAGTCAAGTACAGCACAGCCAATTTATGCACCCATCTCCTTGGTTTTCACTGTTCATACAACAGAAAGCAATAGGATTTTATTGCTACAGAACAGCATTCCTTTTCTTTCTTTTTTTTTTTTTTTTTTTTTGGAAGCTATTTTATAACATGGAGAAATTTAAATAACTGTGTCTCTCTCTTCTTGGAACTGGTCTCAGGCTATATATTTTGAATCTGCTTCGGAGCGTGAAATTTCAAGGCACTTCTCAGGATGTGAAACCATGGTTTTGACTGTTTGCTAGTCTTGAAATCAGATTCAGGCTAATACTCAGTTACTTTGAAAACAATGGCTTGCTGTAAGGTGCTTCCAGCACTGCAAGATCTTCTGAAGTCTGTATGGAGCTCTTCTAAAATAAGACCCTATGAGACTCTTTTCCCATGAGCTAGTGTCTAGCTCAGCACTGTTTTTATAATAAACACAGGATGGCTTACTTTACAATGTTGGAGTGGAATGCAGAAATGCAATAAACAAAAACCCCAGAGGGATTATTTACACCTGTGATGTCTGCCGTGATCAAGTGATCCTTGTGTTCTTGTGCTGCTGTTTAAGGGTGGAAGAAGCCACAAGACTTAATCCACTGTCCTCAATTCATTGGTAGCCCTGAATATCTCTATTCCTGCTTATGAACCTGACTTTCTTACACATGACTCTTCAATTTTTATGTCTGGAGTCTAACTCAGAGTGGTTCTACTGACTTAAATGTGGTTAGTCCTATTGTAATTTGATGCCACAAAGAATAATGCAGTATACATTAATATAGTTTTGCACAGAGTTATGGTCAGCAACATATTTCAACTCTTTCAGAGTAAAAACATGACTGAAAATCCTGCTTCATTCTGACTTTTCCTGCCGGAAAAAACCTGTTCCCTTATTTGTGCTGTGTATTTGTCCCTAATGCAGGACTGCAAAATGTATCGGCACATAGTGAAGCAAAAGATTTCTACTTATCATCTGCTTAAGTCAGATAAGATCCTCTTTGTGTTTGTAATTTCTCTTTATCTGAAGACTCCTTGTGCCTCTCATTTTTCCTTTCATTTTAATGACTTTATTTTCAACTTTGATTTCATTCTCAGTATCTTTCTTAGTTACTGGATCTTTGGGACTCTTTACCCCTTAGAAAGCTAGATGATTAATTTTAAGACTCACAGACACAGATTCTGAAATTCATTTTATTCTGGTCACCATTCTTCAAGTTTTATGTTTTCCACAAAACTGATAACAGAAGAAGTAGCAATGGTACCAAAACAATTATATCTTTTAGAACTGAATGCAATACCCATTGAAGCTCCTGAAACTCTTCCCAAAACATTTGATTAAAATTCATTTTGCAGACCCAAATATGAAAAAGATAAACACATTTTTTTCTTTATGCTACTGATGGTGTGCCAAAGGCCTAATTGCAGGACTTTATCTTGCAAATGTTTAATACAAAATATTTGTTAAAGAGGTTAAGGTAATAGGAGTGTTAACCTTCAGGCTTAGTAATAAACATCCGGACAAGGGAAGAGTATTCCCCGAATTGTTTTTTATAAGTTAGTGTGAATTCACAGGACAGGCTGCCTTCCAAAACTTGTGTCCTCTATGTGTGTCCCTCCAGGTTCATAACCACATGTGTGCATTTGCACACTGAGTAGATGTGCTACTTCATAGCATAAAAAATGCCCTTTGGATGGAACGAGTGCATATGTGAACAAGGCTGATGGAAACATTGAGCCAGAATTTTGTTCAGTTGCAAATCACCCTCTTGGTTGAAAGAATCTCTAATAAAATATACATAACAATATGAATAATAAGAAATGCATCCACAAGGTAGGTGTAACTCCAGTAAATGTTGAAATGCAAAATTATGAACAGCTTATCTGACAAAACCAATGACATACCAAATTTCCTTGTAATTAGTGCATCTTGCACTTGGAATGGTATGAGTGAGTGTATTAAGATACAATAAAAAAATTTTTAAAACCCACCCAAAACATAAATAAAGAAGGTGCTGGAAGGCTTGTTCGCCAGCAGATCCTCTTAGATAATAAACTTTTATGTACTTACTGGATTCTTTCCGGACCAGTGGGAACTGCTGTGGAGATTTTCAGCTGGTCACTGCTAAAGCTTCTCTTCTAGCAGTTATTAAAAGTGCTCTGTATACACATAACAGGTCTTAGCTTTGTGAATGTCCTGCAACACCCATTCAGCACCATGCAAACTCTAATTTACATCCCTTATCTATTCCTTTCAATCTGCCTTTCTGACATAATGAATTACACTGGGATATCCTCCATCTGAAACATGTGGGTGGCAGCACCTGGATGTGAGTTAAGGTGGTTTTGAAGTTAAGCTGGTTTTTCATTCCCTAGAGAAGCTTTTAATTTATCTTATTTGAGCTTCCTGTTGTTGGTAGCCCATATTTGTACACTGACACCTTCCTGGAGTTTGCACAACGGGGCCTCACCGGAATCCTTCAAAATAGTTATGAACAAACGCACGCAGAGTTTTTAATAGCATAACTCATTTGCTATTGTCTTAAGAATTAAGAATGCAAGTAAAAATAGAGAATAGAAGAACCTTTTGAGGTGCCATCTTTAAACATGATGATGTGGTCTGTCTGCAGTCTAATTAGTGCCCATTATAGCCTATTGGGCTTTTTTTTTTCTTATTGCATTCTGAAAAGGACCTTCGTAATATTTTTACAACTAATATTAAAAATCACTTTTGAACACAAAAAAGAAATACTCTAAGATCTTCTTAGAATGAATGAAATTGATTTTGATTCACATAAATTAAGCTTCCTTATTATAGTAATTTATGAATCATGGAATTAGATTTATCTAACTGATGTTAATTTTGCTCCAGATAACTGTGAAGTTTCTCTTCTGACCCAATACATAATTAAAAATCAAAATAATAAGATTTATGTTCATTTGTTTATTCATTTTGTAAATGTATAGGCCATTTTGCTGGCAAAGTTTCGAGTAGAAAGATCCAAGAAGTATTGATTTTCCTCTTCTTCATGACTATTTAATTGGTTAAAGTGTGCCCCATTCGCACGAGCCAGCAAGTTGATGCTGGTTACATTTTAATAAATGTACTCCTCACCCGATCAATACATCCCTGGGAAAAAAAGTGCTGCTCTATCATATGTTAATGGGAAGAAAATCTTTTTACTATAGTCAGTCATCATGACAAACAAGAATATGAAAAGTGTTAATGAAATGACCAGCTGTCTATAAAATGAAAGACTCGCAAGACAGTTTCTTTTCTTCCTGTAACTCGATGAAACAAAATGGAAAATTACACTGGAGCTTGTTGAACAGGAGGTAATGTTCACAGCTGGAAATCAAATGCTATAAAGAAAGTCAGAATCGGACTTAATATGCTTATGAGCCAGAGAATGGAATTCATTATAGCCATGTTGACATAGAATATATTCAAATGTTCATAATGGAGCAATTCAGGCCCAGTCCCAAAGATGGATTTTAGAGTTCTGACTCCTATTTCGGTTTCAAGCTGCCCATTGATTTAATTGATTTCAGGAAATCAATTTGAGGTTAGGAGAGTTCTGAGCAGAATCTGAAAGCCTAAACGTGTTGATAGATGTTACACTTAGAACTATATTTTCTTTCCTTTATCATTTTCACTTCATTAATATTTCCAATAGAGGCAGTGGGACAAACTGTGTAACTCATTATGAGTCTAACTTAAATATATCAGATGTCATCTCTTAGATTTCACAGATTTAAGGATTTTTACCACCAGTAGAACCATTAAATAATCTAGTCTTATATCACAGGATTCTGGTATTTATCAGTTGATCCTGTTGAATTACATTTGCCTAATCAAATCTTCAGTAGCTGCAAGAACAATAAATTTTTTTGAAATTGTTATTATTATTATTATTATTATTTTATTTTTAGTTACGTGTTTGCCGTGTAAGTTTTATAATCCTGTTTGATTACCAAATCAAGTGTGCTTGTAAGGCACCAAAACTTTACTGTCTGATTTGATGCTGAGGATTAGATACAAAAATGTATTTATGTATCTCATAACATGAGATGAGCTCGCCAGTTCCTGGAAGTTATTCTTAAGGTTAACTGACTGGCCTATATCCCCTACATAACAACCAAAAAAAAAAGTATAATCAAGTGAGGTAAAGAGACTACAGCAGCTGATTCACTGAGCATGGAAAAAATCTCTGTGAGGCAATAAGAATCAGCAAAGGAAGAGGGCTTGACATTTTCTTTCTTCTATCAGAGGTAGTTGGGTGACCATATTAAAAGGGAATTTCAGAAATAAAAAAGTCCTTAAACATCAGGCACCTGAGTCAATCATTTAAGAACAAAGAAATGAGCTGCTTGATTTATTTGTTGTGAAACATTATTCAGGAGGTGAAAAAGGTGTTTTAATACCCTTTATCATTTTCTTTCTGAAACAAGTGCTATTTCATCTGTGGATTCTAGATCATGACACTGAAACCTACGTCTTTGGGGTCTCGAGTAGGAATGGGAAGAAAACAATGCTGAATCTTGTTGACAGTTGAAACTCAGATTTACAGGATTTTTTTTTTTTAAAGATATTGTCTGTATTGCTGAAAAAACATTTGCTACCTTTCAGTGTAACAGGGAAACCCCAGCGTTGTTCTTCCCTTTGGCTGTTGTTCGTCTGCTCTTGTGATTTTTTCATGTCTCATTTAACAGCAGCCTATAATGTGTGATAAAGACTATGCAGAGCTATACTAGCATGCATTCGACTAAATTCTGAGTAAATGCTGGAGTACCACTGCACAGTCTGAGTAATTTGGATTTCTTCCTCCCAAGTCACAAGATGTATAACCATTTTCTTCCTTTAGAGTCACTTTGGTTTGAATATTATTCTATCAATACTTATAGTGATTAATTAGGCAAAAAACCCTCCAAAAACCAGACACACTGGGAGGATGGGACAGAACAGGGAAAATAGCAGATCTTCTTTTATGGTCTTCAAGAACCTCCTTTCAAGCCTCTATTGTAAATCACAGAAAATTTCCCATATAAAATAATTCCGAGGGCCTGGATTCCAAGACAATTGCAAAGGCAATAGCTACTCTTCTTTCCTTTTGCCTACTGCTCCAGAAGTCCTCTTCAAGACTATGTTCTCAGAAAGTATTGTTTGGTATTGTTTTTTTTTCTTAAGCATTGTCAGAATTTTCATTCTGTTTCCAATAAAAACCTTTTATTCAAATACCATTATTCTGGATTCAAACTAGAATGCATTTCAAAGTCACTTATGTTTCACCAATATGAACATTTCCACACTTTTTTACAAAACAATGTTTTACGTCATAGCACTAATTGAAGTTTCCTTCACTCATTTGAAGTTATTTTTCAAAACCGTTGAGGGAAGAGCAGTCCTCTTACATCTCTTTTACTTTTTTTCTGCTCTCCTTACAGTGATTCTCTTTTAGCCCTTCCACTTTTAATTTTGCTCACCAGTAAGAAACTTTTCTTCCTGCTAGACACTACTTCTATATCAGCATTTCCAGCTCATTTCAATTGTTTTGAAAATTCAGAAAAAAATGTATCTCAGTTTCTGTCTATCTCCTCTACTAATGTATTTACTTTACCCATTTAAGTGTGAGACAAATATTGAAATATATTTTGTCAGTAGCTTGGACAAGTAAATATCCAATAAAGCAAATTATTGACCAGATAATTTTCTATTAGTGCAAATAATTTTGGTTATATGAAAGGTTAACATCTATCTAACCTAGACAGAGAGAAAAGGAAATACTTTAAGGGACAATGAGTTAGGGATATCTGTTGTCTACTCCTAATTATAGGCCACAGGAAACATCAAGTTTTTACTGAAAACATTACTTTTTAAAAATGATGTTAGGTGCAATGAAGTCTACCTAAGTGTTGCAAGAATTTTAATCATTCTTTCTTTTTTTAATGTTGCCTTTATAATTATATGCCCTTGTGTTTCTGTTAAAATATTTTGTTTTGTTTGATTTTAAGGATAAAAGCCCCACAAATCTGAAAAATCTTCACACAGAAAACCCATCCCGAAGAAACAACCCAAAATCTCATGAAGTCATGTTTGACTGGCTGATATAAGAAACTGCATACAATGGCTGAATCTTTCTCTGTGCTACTTTGTTCCATTCCTTTATTACTTCTATGATCTTAACAGATGAATGCACCAATAACTCATTTTGGTCCTAACTCAGCTCTGCCTGTCTGGTTTACTGCCATCAATATTGCAGATAGAATATTGCATCCAGAACTTAAACTCATGGAAAGCTTTCAGCATTGCTACGGTCTCGATCCAATTCTCACTGAAGAGACTCAGTGAATATGAATCTTCCCTTTGATTTCAATAGGCTCATCAAGGCTTAACTGGTACGGTACTGCAGAGGTTATTCACTAAACTCAGGTCTAAACTCTGTTTGGTTATAATCCATAGCAAAAGAACATGGATAAGGAGTGTTTATACTCATGAAAGTGCAAAAGAAAGAGGAAAAACTGTCTATTTGCAAAATATAATGAACCAGAATGTTTAAGTGTTCATCTGACTGAGGACTTTGAGAAGTTGATTTAGAGGAGAAAAATCTGTGGTGGCCCACAGGGAATGTAGATTGCTATGAGATGTTTTTGAAAGTATATTTTAAGTTCTCTAAGTTAGGAGCCTTATACACTCTATTATGTATTCTGAGAAGACAGCTGTGTAAAATAAGTTTTTCCTTAGTTATCTTATTATTGCTTTTTTCCCCTTCTGTCTCTCTCCTTCACCTTTTTTTAATTTTTTCTTCCCCTTAAATTCTGAAACTTTTTAGGAACTCCACGGTGACAGACTGCAGAATGTAAAACCACCTGAAAACCTCAAGAGTATCTGAAGCATCAGTCCTTAAGTGAGGCTTTAATCACAAGAGACATACGGGTGATTTTTTTCCACCTCTGGCAAGTGAACACAATAGAAGAAGAAATCTAAAGACTCTAGCCTAAAGAGGTAGTAATTAATTAAAACAGAAAAAAGTGTCTTGGTATGTTGTGATAAATGTGGATCTTTTGGGAATTTGTCCTGCTATGTGAAAGAATTGATTCCTCATTTTATTTTTAGGAGCGCCATAATTATTTTGCAAGGTGCTGCACTTGGGTCGGGGTACCACGACCTAAGGAGGACCTGGACCTTCTGAAATGAGCCCAGAGGAGGAACACAAAGATGCTCCAAGGGCTGGAGCTCCTCTGCCACAGAGACAGGTTGAGACCAGAGGTTGTTCAGTCTGGAGATGAGAAAGGTCTGGGAAGACCTTGGAGTACCTTCCACTGCCTAATCAGGCCACAAGAGAGAGGCTTTTAACGCGGCCATGGAGTGATAGAAAAATGAGGAATGGCTTCACAGCCAAAGAAGTCAGGTTTAGATGAAGCTTGAGGAAGAATTTCTTGTCTGTGAGGGTGATGACACAATGAAACAGGTTGTTAAATTATGATATGCTATGAAGTCAGAGAAAGTTTGGAACAAAGACATTAAAAACTTAATGAAGACATAAAAGGTAAAATTAGAAATTGACACTATGCATCACAAAAACAAAACCCTACATTTCCCCATGATTTTTTTTTTCTTTTCAAAGACAAGCCATCAAACTGCATATTGTTTTGTGCAGGAAAAAGGAGAAGTGTTAAAACATAAAAACATATCCTTCTTGAATTTATTTTATCCAAGTATTTGAAGTTATTTTTCATGGAAAAAATATAGACAGACATTTTTTAATACTAAATGATTTTTTAAAACTTATAGTATGAACCTCAGAGAGTGAAGTTTCACTATTAAGCAATCTCCTCTATAGAAAAGAAGAGCTTGAGGTTCTGCATCAAGAAAAAGTCACTGAATTAGTACAGAGTGTACTGAAAAAGCTGTAATAGAAGACAGATGTAATTATAAGAGAAAAGGGAAATTATCTTTGTGTGTTTCATCATAAAGATCAGCTGGGATTTCATGTGGGGAATTCAGCACAAATGTCCTTTTCCAGTCTAAGCAACACTGCTTTAAAGAAAACCACACCACCTTTTTTTTTCTTTTCTCTTTTGTTTTTTGTCTTTTTAGAAGAAGACATTGTCCAGAACACCAAAATTCGGTATATGAGAGGGAAATAAATCTTCTTGATCTTACAGTCTTCTGTATTTCCTGAGTTAGTTGGTTAATCAGTCCGAGAATTTTTCTCCCACAAGTCAGTAGTGAAATTAATCCATCCTAACATCAGCAATTGGGTAGTAGACCTCCAAAACTTACTTAGGCTATCTGCAAAAGGTGATTTTTCTGAATAATTCAAGACACCCATCACAGAATCCATGACTTGTTGTCAGGATGGGCCTTTTCCTGCTCACAGAAGTGGAAGGGCCATGGCTAAGTCACATTTACTGGTTGACACAGAGCTTATTTAAATGGTGAGTGGCACTGGTGCACGAATATGAGGTGCCTTGGATGAGTCAGCTGGACCTGAAGGTCAGTCAACACTCTCCTTCCGTGGACACCTCAGAGCGATTCTCAGCAAACTTGTTAAAATATTTCATTGCAACTCATAAAAAAAGAATCAAACAGTCATTTCTCTCCAGAAACTGTTCATATCCAGAGACCCAAGCAAATTGAAAGAGATCAGCTTTATTCTTAAAATTAAAAAAAAAAAAAAAAA